>CAJQZJ010033026.1:4159092-4261528 GCA_907164525.1 Lophiomys imhausi | reverse complement strand
AGGAACTCAGCTGCTCTGCCTCAGTCCTTAAAGCCAGGCACAGTTTCTTTTAGGCCACTGTTCAGACAGATCAAACCCCTCCAGGCAAAAGCTGAGCCACAGGGTTTAGTCCTTGGCCTTTTGGTGTCTTGCTTAGGCTTTCTTTGCTCACCAGCTTCTTTCTGCTTCAGGGAAAGAGCTGGCCATCAATGGCCAGCCCTTTTTTCAGCAGGACTCTTGGAGCTCTCTAGCATCAGGGGCCTCTTCTCTTCTGGGCTCCACGCACTGTCCTCAAATAGGAGGAACTCTGTTTCAGCTTAATTTGGGCTCTGCCCACTTAGCAGCTGAAAACAATGTCAGGCCAGATACTTTGTTTCTTCAATTCTATTGAGTCTTTCCTGTTTTCCTGACTTCAACCTTGTTTTTCAGTCTATTGAGTCTTTCCTCTTTTTGCTGACTTCATGCTGATAATGCTCTTCAGGCCCCGAATTAAGAGACAGTATCAGAAACTCCTATATATTTTCTAAATCTAATTTATCTAACTCCTACACAGTAACATCACATTAATAGTTTTTCAAATGCTTTTATTATAAAGAAACAAAAATTGATGACTAATGTTTAAGAAGTTTTCTGAGGTAGATAATAAGATAAAAGAACCAAAGTCCACAAAGAAATTTCTGCTATTAGGATTAGGGAATATTCCCACTCAATTGCAATCATTTGCACAT
Source organism: Lophiomys imhausi (assembly GCA_907164525.1). Classification (NCBI taxonomy): domain Eukaryota; kingdom Metazoa; phylum Chordata; class Mammalia; order Rodentia; family Muridae; genus Lophiomys; species Lophiomys imhausi. The sequence continues at coordinate 4,260,821 of CAJQZJ010033026.1, read as the reverse complement.
GTATTTAATTATAAGATTTGCTATGGGCATGGATATTATCAAGAGCTGAAGTATTCTTATCTTAGATTTCGATACTAAAGCTTTCTCATCCAGCAGGTCCCTTCTCAGCTAGCAACATTTTAAAGGATGTAATCTAAACTGTTTCCAGTTGAATCCCTCTTTCTTCTTCTAGAACACTCATCAGCATGGGCCATGACTTCACCAGCTCTTCAGAGAAGTATCTCCCAGAGAGCAAGATTTATAGCTGCCTCCCATGCATTTGTCTGCACATGTGGTCCTCACCCTTTGCCTACCATGATCTAAAGATATGAAAGGAACCCTCTTCATGGCAATGTTTCATCTCCAGAACTTCGGCCCTTAGTCTTCCCTTGCATTTTGGGGTAGATATGAGGAAATGCAGCAGAAAAAGGCATTTTCATGGCACTGGACTGAGTTCCACAATTTGTGCTTTAGACACAAATAGTAAGCTATGTTTCCCACAATTTCAGTTATATTTCCAAGTGTCTGATTTCACCACCTTAGCTTTCTCATAAGAAAAACAAACCACTTATCTCTGCCTCACTAGAAGTCAGGCTATTTTTCCAAAAGACAATTAACATACATTATTTCTTGTTCTTGAACTACAGTTTTTTGTTGTTTGGTTGTTTTTTTTTTAAGGCATGAAGGGATCAGTCCCAGGCCATGAAGCATGATCTTTCTGGAAGAAGGCTATATAATGACAGGGATGTTCTTAAATTTTAAGACAGATTACCAGTCCTGGTAAAAATGAAAAGGCATATTAAAAGAAGCTCCTTTATTCTGTTCTTCCTCCTAGTGTGGAATTCTGTCCTCTGAAACTCTAATGCCTAGAGATGTGTCTGAGATATCAAGACCCTAAGGAGAGAAACTGCTAACCATTTTATTTCTAGATGTGGCTGATCGGAGGGAAGATATAATGTATTTCATTGATGCCTAATATTTTAAGTGATAATAAGAGTTTTAAAACTTCTTATTTTATTCAATAATACGGCATCACCTTGTACTTTTTAGACCTCCTTTGTTGAAAATTTTGTTCCTTTCAGCCAAATCCCCCTTGCTGATAATCATGTGACCCATCTCCCCCCTTTGTTCATGGTAAAGAGATAAGGCATTGGCTGGAGGACTGATAGTAATAATAGCTGAATCAGAGAAAGTGGAGATTTTTAAGTCTAAAAGGGAAGAGGGGGTAGTGTGGCTAAGGGCAGAGAGTGGTTTTAAATCACACACACAAAAAATCTCAAATTTTTAAGCAAAAGGAAAGTAGCATTATATAGTCCAAGGGGGTGCTCTCAGTCCTAACAATAAATAAGCATTTCCCAGATCTCAGAGATCATTCTGAGGAGCCAATGCCAAAGTGATGGTTGAGCAAGAAATCTAAGCAAACTCCTCAAAAGGGCTAAGGAACATGAGACCAGTGCTTTTTTTGTTTTTCTTTTTAATAAATTAATTTATTTGTTGCTTCAGGTTACATCTCCATCATATTGTCCTCTTTCCCCCCTTCCCAGCCCTGCCCTCCCACCCTCTACTCCCTAACCCTTCCATCCCACTCCTCTGGAGTGGAGTGTCCCTACATAACAGTCCCTCGCCCCAGTTCAGAAGTCATATGAAGGCCAAGAGCCTGCTCATACACTGGGGGCCTACAAGGCAGTACCACCAGTGAAAAGTATCTCATTGCCAGGGATAGAAAACTAAAAAACAAACAAACAAACAAACAAACAAACAAACAAACAAAAGTCTATGTCCATGTTCTCTTTGGTGTGTTAGCTGTACTATATGGCTAAAATCCTACTATAAGTGAATAGATGCCATGTGCATCCTTCTGCGTCTGGGTTAGCTCACTCAGGATGAGCTTCTCTAGTTCCATCCATTTGGCTGAAAATTGCATAATTTCATTGTTTCTGATAGCTGAGTAATATTCCATTGTGTAGATGTACCACAGTTTTTTAATCCATTCTTTGGTTGAGGAACATCTGAACAACAAAAAAAACAGAATAGCTAAATCAATCCTGTACAATAAAAAAACTTCTGGTGGTATCACCATTCCACATTTCAAGCTGCACTACAGAACAATAGTAGTAAAAACAGCATGGTACTGGTATAGAAACAGACCAGTAGATCAATGGAATCGAATGAAGACCCAGAAATGAACCCATATACCTATGGCCACCTAATTTTTGACAAAGAAGCCAAAACCATACAGTAGAAAAAGGACAGCATCTTCAACAAATGGTGCTGGTCCAACTGGATGTCCACTTGTAAAAGAATGAAATTAGACCCATACTTATCCCCTTGTACAAAACTTAAGTCCAAGTGGATCAAAGACCTTAACATAAGACCAGTCACACTAAATCTACTAGAAGAAAAAGTAGGAAAAACCCTCGATCTCGTTGGCACAGGTGACAACTTCCTGAACAGAACACCAACAGCTCAGGACCTAAGACCAACAATCAATAAATGGGACCTCATGAAACTGAAAATCTTCTGTAAGGCAAAAGACACTGTCATTCGAACAAAACGACAGCCTACAGACTGGGAAAAATCTTCACCAACCCCACATCTGACAGAGGGCTAATATCCAAAATCTACAAAGAACTCAAGAAATTAAATGCCAAGAAACCAAATAATCCAATCAAAAAATGGGGAACAGAGCTAAATAGAGAATTCACAAAGGAGGAATCCCTAATGGCTGAGAGACACTTGAAGAAATGCTCAACATCCTTAATCATCAGAGAAATGCAACTCAAGACGACTCTGAGATTCCATCTCACACCTGTCAAAATGGCTAAGATCAAAAGCTTATATGACAGCACATACTTATGAGGGTATAGAGAAAGGGGAACCCTACTCCATTGCTGGTGGGAGTGCAGGCTTGTGCAATCACTATGTAGGTCAGTCTGGCGATATCTTAGAAAACTTGGAATAGCTTTGCCTCAGGACCCAGCCATACCACTTCTGGGTATATACCCAAATGACTCCTCACTGAATCATAAGGAAGTTTCCTCATGTATGTTCATAGCAGCCTTATTTGTAATAGCTAGAAACTGGAGACCGATGTTTTAGGAGCAAATCTTCCATCCAAGCAGATTTTATGAAAGCTGTGTGGAGCCCTTGTTAACTTCCAGGGTCTTTTCTGTTTCATTTTGTCTGTATCTTATATTACATGCACAGAATCCCATTAGAACAAGGCTCATTGGCCTCTCATAGCTCCAAATATATTACCTGGTTATTGTTCTTTAATTGCATCAACTGAACCATTATTCTTTCCCAGTAACTAGCACAACAAGAATATGTATAGGACATTCTAGTGTGCTAAAAGCTGGTCTGCATACCCTGTCCCTCTGTAAGGCATGTGGAATCTAGTTTTTATTTTTCTGATATTGAGAGGTCATTAGGACATGCAGGTAGGCGAAGCTGTGAGTCATGTTATCCTAAGCAAAACATTTGACGGATAAATTCTACTTTGGCATACAGAGATGATGTCACACATTAGGGAAGGAGAGCCCCAGCTTCCAGAATGATGAACAATGAATTTCTCTTCTTCATAAATTACTTCATATGAGGTATTTTCTCATAGCAGCGCAAATTTCCTAAGACAGTGTGCTTCATACAATCAAATCAAAAGTCTTTCCTGAGAGTCCCAATGAACTTGGACTGGGCCTTTTAAATGCCTTTCAGGAATCATGATGCTATAGCAATGAGTATTTTTCTGTAATACACACAGATAAAAAGCAGAGGACATTCCCTTAAGCTAACTGATCTGTAGGTAGCTGATGGGGCATATCCAGATGCAGTAGTCATTTCTCTAACACAATATGAAATAATCATCCATCATTCTTCCTCCAGAGCACTGTCATCAATAAGATTTGGTTGGCCTTTCCAAGAAGAGTATAGAAACATTCTCAGAAATGAGTTATTATTTGTTTCTACACCATTTGTCAAGACCTCCTGGGATCTGAATATGCACATTAACTGATGCTTCGATGGGGTATGAGCTCAAGCATCAGAAAAACAGAGTGCAAGCTAATGAAAACAGAACATTTACTCTAAGGTTAACAAACAGCTTTCAGAGTCTGGGAGGGAAGAGAACCAATCAGGCCTTAGTGCAGCATAGAGAAATGTTCACATACTTGGATAGTACCATCCCGGGGTAGCCTTCATTACTCTTTACACAATATTGCCCTCTCTTCACCTGGTGATATTGGTTAAGGGGGCCTGGCTTTATAGTGAACACCACTCTTGCTTCTGTGGATTAGTGTGGCTGCTGCATCAGCTTCTGGAGATAGAATCTGGATAGAGCTCACATGTTTATATCAATAGTATTTTACTCAAAATCTTGATAGGTGCAGGTAAGAAGAGGGAAGTGGTTTGTGTCAATTGCCCTTATGGTTAAAAAAAAAAAAGTTGAGAGAGTAAATAAAATGTGTTTTGCTTTTTAGTAGAGTATTTTGCTCTAAGAGATTTTCTACCCCCAATTTCTATTCAGAGGATAGTTAACTTCCTTAATAGGAACAATCTTTTTTTATAAAATTTATTTATTTATTACTTCACGTTACATCTCCATCACAGTATCCTCTTTCCACACCTACCAGTCCTGCCCTCCCACCCTGTACTCCCTATCCCTTCCACCCCACTCCTCTGGAGTGGAGTGTCCCAAGAACAATCTTCATGGTAACTCATTGAAAATGTCCAAACTTATGCAATTTCCACAGTTGCTTTCTAGGACCAAAGATACCCATTTATGATAGTTGATTGTGATGATTCTAAAAGTCTCAGTGTAATGAATGGACATTGAGTATGTGTGCTGATAACATTGACCTTACCCTGATACTAAAGGAGTTAAATGTATACATTGCATTCAGTACTCAGTCTGCTTCCTGAAGATCTCCACCCCAAGTTTGAGATGCGAGTTATCAGCAGTGGGTTCGATACAGTTAATAGGCTGTTATTTTAAAGAAGTCCATATCTCTCAAACCCCGAGACTGAATCAGTAATGATATTAATGAAGACCTCTGAAGTAAGATGAAACCTGTGGGCCTAGTCAATATCAGTGACTGGCAGATGGGGTGATGTAACAGACAGGAGGACTATAGGTGAGAGCGTGGGAGGCAGAAAAGTGAGAGACATTCCATCCAGCAAGTAGGTCATTAGAGAGATTTTCCAAGTGTTTTCTGCATGTTTCCTGGAAATCCTGTATTCTCTCCTTTACATTGACCATGAGTTCTATTTTGAATGAACCACAAAAAAAAAAAAAAAAAAAAAAAAAAAAAAAAGGAGATGCAATGGACTGGTTGGTGTCTTGGGGAAAGTTGGAGGTAGGGTGTGGTGGGTATAATCAAGGTACATCGAATTAATATATGAAATTTAAAATATCATTAAAAATAATTACAGGACACAGTGAAAAAAATGCTAGGGACTGATTACAGCAAGCAGGAAGAATGTGTGTTAGTTGTATTGAATTAGAAAGCTTTTCCTTATAGAGGGGCATATGTCTATAACTCTATCAGTAGAGAGGCAGAGGCAGGAATCTTGCAGGGTTGAGGATAACCTGGACTATAAAGTGAGATCCTATCTCTGAAATAAACAAACAAAAAAAGTACAACACCAAATCCGAACAAGAAAATAAGAGTACAACAACTTTTCTTTCTTCTCTCTCCTTTTAACATTTGATTACTACTTACAAATATTTGAAGTAAGTAAAACCATCAATTTTTATTTGCCATTAGCTTTTGCATTGTGTAGTGTTACTTTTAAATGATTTAAATTAAATCATTTATATTTTAATAATTAAGATATTCAGGTGTTACTTTTAAATAATAAAAATAAAGATGTATAGAGAAATCACTGAAATTATACCTTTATTAGAAAATTAAACATATAGATATTGTTTCTACATGTATAGTGTTTTTTCCTTATAAAACTAAACTTATTTTCAATTAGAAAAGGGTGGTACACACATCACAGAGGAGAAGACCTGGAACAAGCCTCAAAAACCATCAAACACAATTTTTTTCAAATATAGTTGCATATCTTTTTTTAAAACAATTAAGAAACAATTACAAAAACTATAAGGTATGACATACATTCCCAATGTCCACTCCATATATATTTGGCAACTAATAAGAATGTTATATTATCTATAAATCTTGATGAGTTTACCTAACTCAATTTCCATCCTAACTTCTATCACCAACTTAAAAAAATCTTCTTAGACCCAAAATATCCTTTTAATTCCTAAACAAGTTGAAATTTAACTGCGAGACTATAACTATCTAGTCTTCAACCACATCAGAAGGATAAATATATATGAATAAACAGGAAGTGCAGAACAAGAAGCTTCTAAAACTAAGAAATGACAGACACTGAGTGCCTGGACAGTCCCCAATTTCTCTCAATGCATTGTAGCATCTATCTTCAGCCTCTTCACCCAGTATCTCTAACAGACATTAATTGTAAAGTAGGAATTATGAAGGACTTGCCTACCCTGTCTTGGCAGCGTTAGGGTGTTGACTTATCTGTTTTCAAGTTTTGTCCATTTTGGACAGCATTCTGTCTACAGTTGAAGCAGGAGCTTTTTCTTGCCCAGTGGCTAGCTTGCCACTAATGCAGCATCTCCAAATGGAGATTCTTTGATGCTCATCATCTACTTGAAGTAGAATGGAGGGAGGTTGCTGTCAGGAGCAGACATATCTAAATATCTTAACTTAAGAAAATATCTTTAAATGTCATACTCTACAGATCTCTTGAGGTATTTGAAAACCATCTATCTATCTCCATATATTTGAATAAGCAAATGTTGCTTCTCTCTTGGTAACTTAATCTGATTAACTTAGAAAACACCTGTAATAAACTAAACTAGTACCTAACAAAACCAAAGTTTGGCTATTAGTTTACATTTCTTAATTATCCTAAACAATTTTTGATATTTGCTATCAAAAAGACTAGAATTTTATATTGCATTTTTAAGAATTACATAGGTACAATACCTTAAAAAGAGTTAGCCTTAATTTTGTATCAATATATAAAGATCTATGCCAATGTAGTCAAATATAACCTTAATTTTGCATAAATATACAAAGATAGAGAAGTAGATTCAATAATCTACCCTTTTTTTCTTTATCATTCCTATATCATGACTATATCCCCTCCTTTCTTTTTAAGTTTTCTTCACCTACATAAGAAAGAAAGAAGGATAGAGAAAAGAAAAAGAAATCCCTGATTCTAACCAGATCATTTAACAACTTGTAACACAACCCCCTAATTGACAACAAAGATCTATAACCCATAAAATGACCAAAAAAATCACCCATCTTACCTTCTGGGAATGGGACATTGTTCTCTTAAAATTGTTTCCTGATGATTTGATATAGGACACCTGTTTGGGAGCCTAAATAATACTGGAAAATTAGTTAAGCAAGGTAATAGTAAAATTTGTTGTTCAGTCTTTCTGTGCTCAGCAATTTTTTTTTCTGTGTATCACAAATTTATTGCCACCATCAGCAAGGTCAAAACTTCCATTAAATATATTTGCTTGCATGCATCCCCGTGTAATTTTTTAATTAAAATTTTAAAAATTATATTTATTTATTTCTTCACGTTACATCTCAATCACAGTCTCCTCCCTCCTCCCTCTTCTAGTCCCATTTACCTACCCTCTTCTCCCTCACCATCCTATCTCCTTTTTTTTTAAATTTAAGGTGTATCTTTTATCCCCAACAGCTCCCCCTTTTAGTCCAATAAAAGGCTCTTTTTCTTATAACAATAAATACAATACGAAGTGATAAGAATAATTAGGCCACAATTACAAAAATTATAAGTCCATACATATTTGGCAACTGATATTAATATTCTATTATCAATCTATCTCAATGAGTTTAAGGTTCTATACCTAACTCAGTTTCCATCCTAACTTGCATTACCAACTTAAAAACATCTTCTTAGATCTGGAACATCCTTTTACTTCCTAAACAACCTAAAATCTAACTGTGAGCCTATAACTATCTAGTCTTCAAGCACATCAGAGTCCTGAGAAGCATAACTATATCTGAATCTACAAGAAGTGCCGAGCCAGCAGCTTCCAAAACTAAGAAATGATAGGCAACTGGCTGCCTAGACAGTCCCCAATTTCTATCCATATGTTATAGCACCTATCTTCAGACTTTTGACCCAATATCTCTGACAGATATTAATTGTAAAGCAGGAGTTATGAAGGACTTGCCTACTCTGCCTTGGCAGATTAGGTTGTCGACTTATCTGCTTCCAACTTTTGTCCTTTTTGGACAGTAATCTGTCTACAGTTGAAGCAAAGGATTTATCTTGCCCAGTGACAAGTTTGCCACTAATGCAACCATTTCCAAATGGAGATTCTTCAATGCTCATCCTCTACTTAGAGTAGAATGGGGGGGGGGGTGCTGTCAGAAGCTGACATGTTTCAATATCAAAAAATCTTAAGAAAACATCTTTGAATGACATATTCTACAGATCTCTTGAGGTTTTTGAAGACCACTTATCTATCTCCATATATTAGGATATGCAAATGTTGCTTGTCTCTTAGCAATTTGATTTCTGGTTAACTTAGAAAATATCTGTGATAAACTATCCTAGTACCTAACAAAATGAGAAATTTGAATGACTATTAGATTGCATTTCTTAATTATCCTAAACAGTTTGTGACAGTTGCTATCCAAAGGCCAAATTTCACATTGCATTTTTAAGTGTTACATAGGAACAATACCTTAAAAGGGGTTAATCTTAATTTTGTATCAATATACAATAATAAATACCAAGTAGCCAAATATAATCTTAATTTTGTATCAATATACAAAGATATAAGAGCATATTCAATAATTGTCACTTTGTCTTTATCATTCCTATATTATGTCTATATCCCATTTTTTTCAAGTCTTTTCTTTCTTTTCTTCCCCACGTAGGAGAGTAAGAAGGATAGAGAAAAGAAAAAGAGAGAACTCCCTGGATCTAATCGCCAAAACCTATTTAATAAGACCATTTAACAACTTGTAACAATCCCCCTAAAAAACAACAAACCATTTGTTGGACTGAAAGGAAGAGCTGTTGGGGGAAATAGATATATCCTAAACTAAAAAAAAAAAAAAAAGTAGGGGATGGAGGTTGAGGAGGAAGAAGGCAGAAGGGGGGAGTAGGGAGGGGATTGTAATTGAGATGTAACTTAAAGAAATAAAAAATAAATTTAAAAAATGTATGCTAAGCCATATAACTCTTATAATTGTGGTCTATTTATTTCTGTTGTTTTGTATTGTATTTATAGTTATAAGAAAAAGAACCATTTTTTGAACTGAAAGGGAGAGCTATTGGGGGGAAAAAAGAAATACCTTAAACTAAAAAAAAAAAAAAGGAAGGGAAGAGGATGGGGGGGTTGAGGGGGATGAGGGTGGAAGGGTGGGACTGGAGGGGGGAGTAGGGAGGGGAGTGTGATTGAGATGTAACTTGAAGAAATAAAAAATAAATTATTAAAAAGAAAAAGAAAAAAATAAATTAAAAAAAAGAAAGAGGAAGTTGCGAAAAAATTCAACAACAACAAACATCTATAACCCATAAAATGACCAAGTAGGGGTGAAAATTACCCACCCCACCTTCTGGGAATGGGATGTCGCTCTCTTAAAATTACTTCCTGCTGATTTGGGAGGTAGGAAACCTATTTGGGGCCCAAATAAGAATGGAAAAATCGTTAAGCAAGTTAATGGTATCATTTGATGTTCAGTCCTTTTGTGCACAGCTACTTTAATGTCCTAAGAAATTTTTAGTCAGAGGCTAAACTTCAGGGTTTTACTAAAGTCCTGCGTGGAACAGTCTGTGGGGCTGAACCATCTTAGTTAGCCATTTTGAGTTGTTCTTGTTTTAGATTTTTGAGAAAACAGCTAATGAGGAAGTCTGTGAGGCTGGATCATCTGGGATGCTTGTCTTCTTTGTTGTCTGGTCCCTTTTCTTCAGAGGTTTCAGTTGTCCAGTTGTCCCTGAACTCCTTAGATGGAAGCTTTTAATCTCCTGGAAAGATAAGAACAGACACCTGCCCTCATCCTAACCCTGGGGCACTACTTTTTTGGGGGAAGGTAATGTCTTTCCTACAGCAAATTTGTTTTTTGACAATATTATCTTTTGATTGAGATTTTAAAAATTCCTTTGATATTTTGGAACTAACATACTTTAAGTGTATATATTTTGAGATCATAAAGGACAATTCACTTTTAATCTCAGTATGCCTTTTGTAAGTGGCTTTTAAACTTAAATCATTGTAAATCTTATGTGCCTGCCTCTGCTTTCCAAGTATTGGGATCAAAGGCATGTGCCTCCCAATTGTTGGTATTAAAGGTTTGTACCACCACCCCTGAATCTAAGTTTTTCTCTATTTGGAGCTTTCTCTGTGTCAGACTGTCCTTGAACTCAGAGATCTGCAGGTTTCTGTCTCTAGTGTGTTGAGATTAAGGGTGTATCCCTCTCAGATGATGGGATTAAGGGTGTCCACCATCACCATCCTGTTCCTTGTAACTCTAGAATTTACAAGACAACTAACTCTATAGTGATCCTCCTGTCTCTGCGGAAGTTAAAGTCATGGGTTAACACCACCCTTCTCATATATTTTACCTTACCTCCAAATTACTTCTGCTCTTAGAAGTTTAGAAAACTGTAGTAACCATTAATTTTCTTACAACCTTTTAAACCTCTTAATTGTCATTTTAATGCCAAAATATCCTTTATATATAGGAAAAAAAACTTATAAGGTGATATCCAAATGTGTGTGAGTTGTGTGGCAACCTGTAGTCTAACATTTTAACCTGAAATTAGCACCATTTTTCTTTTCATTCCAGTAAGGCAAATATGCCTTTGGTAAATTACCACTTGAAAATTTTGTATTTTATTTTTATCATTTTTTAAGCTTAGTTACCCCTTTTTTATATTTAAAAAAATTTTTGTTTTTTCAAGTTACCTCTTAAACATAGTTTCCTCCCTCCCTCTCTCCCCTCCCTCCCTGCCTCTTACCCTCCCTGCCTTCTTCCCTTTTTCCCTCCCTTTGTCTTTCCCTCCCTCCCTCACTATTCCTCTTCTCAATATTCTCCTCCTTAGATGAGGTGGGCCCTCACATATCATACTCCCTCAGTCATTCATGTGAGGACTAAGAGCTTCCTCTTGTACTGGGGCTTTATATGACAGACCAAGATGTTCCACTTTCTTGCAACAGGTTCCATGACTCACTACTGGGTGGAGTTTTTCCTAGGATAGTTATGCTAGGTTTCTATCTGTTTGGGTCTGTGGGTTGTAGGATGGTTGTCCTGTGTTATATGGTTAATATCCACTTATAAGAGAATACATACCATGTTTATCTTTCTGGGACTGAGTCAGCTCACTTAGAATGAGCTTTTCTAGCTCCATCCATTTGGTTGCAAATTGAATGATTTCCTTATTTCTGATTGCTGTGTAGTATTCCATTGTGTAAATGTACCATAGTTTTTATTATCCATTCTTCCGTTGAAGGATATCTGGGTTGTTTCCAGTCTCTGGCTATTACAAATAAAGCTGCTATGAATATTGTTGAGGCAATGTCTTTGTGGTTTGGTGAAGAATCTTTCAGGTATATATGCCCAGGAGGGGTACAGCTGGGTCTTGAGGTAGAGGTATTCCAAGTTTTCTAAAATATCTACAGATTGATTTCCAAAGTGGTTGTACCAGTTTGCACTCCCACCAGCAATGGAGGAGTGTTCTTTCTCCACATCCTTGCCAGAATGTGCTATCATTTGAGTTTTTGATGTTAGCCATTCTGACGGTTGTGAGATGAAATCTCAGAGTCATTTTGAGTTGCATTTCCCTGATGACCTGAGATGTTGAACATCTTCAAGTGCCTCTTGGCCTTTAAAGATTATTCTTTTGTGAATTCTCGGTTTAGCTTTATACCCTATTTTTTGATTGAATTATTTGATTTTTTGTGTGTTTAATTTCTTGAAATCTTTATATATTTTGGATATTAACCCTCTGTTGGGTCAGGGACACTGCAAATTAATTAGTTATTGTAGTTATTAGTAAATATAAACTGTAAGATTAGGCTGGCCGAGTAGCTGGTAGCTTGGCAGAGGAGCGGGCAGCCTGGCCTGCATGCCTTAACCAGTTGCCTAACTTATTCTGGAGAAAGAGCCCTGGGACCAAGGGTGGCCTACACCATCTGTAACCTAAACTCTGTTAATTAATATAAGTTGTTATATTAGGCCAGTAGAATTACCAGCAGCTTGGTGGGAGCTTCAACTGGGCTCGAGAGGAGTTCAGGAGTCTGGAAGTCCAATGGCTGGGGACTGCTGTATTAAGGGCCTATAAGCCACCACAGTCTTTTCCCCAATAATTAAATATACCAAGACCTTTTAATGTTTTAATGCTTAGCCCTTAACTGGGCAGACTCTCAATTAGCTACTCTAAGTTAACCCATTTCACCTAATCCCAAACTGGCATGTGCCTGCGATTACCTTCTAGTGTTCTCAAGACATCTGTCTCCTTCTGTGTCCCAGTGGAAAAAAAGAGGTTTTTTGTGTGTGCTCAGGGTTCCTGTCTAATCTCAGGAAGTCCTGCCTTCCTATACTCTTTCTGCCCAGCTAATTGACCATAAGCAACTTTTATTAACCAATCAAGAGAATGCCTCAGAAGGGGTGATAACCATATCTCAGCATTGAATTCAACCTATCAGAAGAAATGATATTAGACCTTCCTTCAACATCTCCCCCTGTAAGTTTAACAAAAGGCTTTTTTTTCTTAATAACAATAAATACAATAATAAATACAAAACAGTAACAATAATAAATACAATAAAAATAGTTATGAAAACTAAAAGGTGTGACATACATTCTCAATGTCCAGTCCATATGTATACGACTAGTCAACTAGGAAATGTATTCTATTACATATGCCTCTTGATGAGTTTAAGGATCTATACATAATTCAAATTCCATCCTAACTTACATTATTAACTAAATCATCTTAACCTTAAAACGTCTTTTTAATTCCTAGATGGCTTAAAACTTATTGTGAGGCTAAAACTATGTAGTCATCAATCACATCAGAAACCTGAGAAGGATAAATATATCTGAATAGATAGGAAGTGAAGAGCAAGCAACTTCCAAAACTATGAAATGACAGACAACTGACTGCCTAGACAGTCCCCAGTTTCTATGACATTGGAACATCATCTTCAGCCTTCTGGCCAAGCATATCTCACAGACTTAGTTTTGGACCAGGAAATAAGATTTTTCCCATTCTGTCTTTGCAGAAGCAGGCCATCAATTTACCTGCATTGAGACTTCAATCCATCTGTGGACTGTATACAGTCTGTTGAGAGAGCAGGGGCATTTCTGCTCAGTAAGAATTATCTCCTGATTGAGATTTTTGGATGCTCATCATCTCCTTCCATATCCAATGGGAACTGTCAGAAGCTGACAGTCTCATGTCAAAGAATTTTTAAAATAATAAAAATATCTTTAAATGCCATATGCTATAGATCTCTTGAGGTTTTGGAAGACCATCTATCTATATGCATTGAGCAAGCAAATGTTGCTTGTCTCTAACAACTTAATATCTGATTAACTTACAATCTCTGAGATTAACTAACTTAGTTATCTTAATAAAATCACAAGTTTAAATGACTATCAACTTGCATTTCTTAATTATCCTAAACAGTTTGAAATAGTTGCTGTCAAAAGGACTAGAACTTCACATTGCAATTTTAAGAATTACATAGGTACAATTCCTAATCAAAATATACCCTTAATTTTATATCAATATTCAAAGATCTACATGAGTAGATTCAATAATCTATCTTTTTTCCTATCATTCTGATATGTCTATAACCTTAATTTTGTATTAATAACAGAGATCTATAGTAGATTCAATAATCTATCATTTATCTTATCAATTCTATATTATATATCCATATTCCCCCTCTTTTTTCTTTTCAAGTCTTCTCCCCCTTAGATAGTAGAATGTTAAAGTCAGGTGCCAAATATATATGGACTGGACATTGGGAATGTATGCTAAGCCATATAACTCTTATAATCGTGGCCTATTTATTTCTGTTGTTTTGTATTGTATTTATAGTTATAAGAAAAAGAACCATCATTTGGACTGAAAGGGAGAGCTGTTGGGGGGAAAAATAAATACCTTAAACTAAAAAAAAAAAAAAAAGAAGGGAAGAGGATGGTGGGGCTGAGGGGGAGGAGGGTGGAAGGGTGGGACTGGAGGGGGGAGTAGGGAGGGGATTGTGATTGAGATGTAACTTGAAGAAATAAAAAATAAATTATTAAAAAAAAGAGAAAGAAGAATAAAGAAAGAGAAAGAAATCTCTGAGCCTAATCTCCTACAATTTGCTTAACAAGACCATATAACAATTTGTAAACATTCCCCCTAAACGATATCTATAACCCATCAAATAACCAAAGAGTCATCCACCGCACTTTTTGGGAATGGGACATTGCTCTCTTAAAATGGCTTCCTGCTGAATTGGGATGCAAAAAACATGTTTAGGGGTCTAAATAAAATGAACAAAAAAGGTTAATCAATTTGATAGTAACATATGTTGTCCAGTCTCCATGTGCTCAGCAATTTGAATGTTCTGAGCAATTTGTATTCAAAGCTGGACTTTGGTAGGAAAGTTCAGAGCTTTATTGAATTCCTGTCTGGAACAGTTTTTGAGGCTGGGGCAATCGCAGCAAGCTGTTTGAAGTTGTTCTTCATGCAGATTTTTGAGGAAAGAGCTATTGAGGCAGTCATTTGGGTTACTTGTCCTGTCTTCTTTGGACTATGGTCCCATTGTTCTAAAAATACATAATTTCTCACAAGTAACATATAGTTCTGCAATTACCAAAATGCCTTGGATGTGCAGCATATACAAATCAATCAAGGAATATTTTCTGTTCTTTGAACAGAAGGACATTTGTAAATCTCCATTCATGCCATAAAAAGATGGCATGTAATATCTTTCCTAGGGAAAATTGTTTTTTGGTAAGAGAAGAAAACCAATTTTTTATTTTTCAAAAGAAATCTTGAAAATTTAAAACTAAAATTTATCTTTAAGTGTATATAAAACATAATAACTTTAACTTTCTATCAATATCTATTATAACATAACAATCTTAAATTTCTATCAATATCTATTAATATAACAAAATAATCTTAAGTTTTTAATAATAAAAGAGACAAAGAATTGTAGGAGTTAGATAAATTAGATTTAGAAAATATATAGGAGTTTCTGATACTGTCTCTTAATTCGGGGCCAGAAGAGCATTATCAGAATGAAGTCAGCAAAAACAGGAAAGACTCAATAGACTGAAAAACAAGGTTGAAGTCAGGAAAACAGGAAAGATTTAATGGACTTGTAGAAACAAAGTATCTGGCCTGACATTGTTTTCAGCTGCTAAGTGGGCAGAGCCCAAATTAAGCTGAAACAGAGTTCCTCCTATTTAATGACAGTGCATGGAGCCCAAAAAAAGAAGAGGCCCCTGATGCTAGAGAGCTCCAAGAGTCCTGCTGAAATGGCCAGCTCTCTCCCTGAAGCAGAAAGAAGCCGGTGAGCAAAGAAAGCCTGAGCAAGACACCAAAAGGCCAAGGACTGGACCCTGTGGCTCAGCTTTTGCCTAGAGGGGTTTGATCTGTCCGAACAGTGGCCTAAAAGAAATTGTGCCTGGCTTTAAGGACTGAGGCAGAGCAGCTGAGTTCCTGATTCAAAAGAAGTAAGTTGGCCTGCAGACGGCTGGGGTCTCCCATAGAGAAGAAAGCATGAAGCCTTATTTAAGGTGAGACTGCAATAACCAACTTACCCTGACGAACCTGCATCTGAGAGATCCAGAAAAAGGACTGCTAGGTGCGTTAAAGAATCGACAACAAAGACTGTGTTCCTGATGACTGAGGACCTGCCCCAGAGACTGTATCATACTAAAAGGTTATGAAAATAGTTGTTATGATTATCAATAGGTTTAGTGGATAGGTTAAAGGGGTTGTAGGATTTTATAGGATTAATAGTTAAGAAATTGTTGGTGTTTGTTATAAGTGAATTTAGTAATAAACAATAAGTGATAAATAATAATTTAAAAGTTCGGTTACAAAGAATAGAGTGAGGGAAAGAAGAAAATCCCTGAATGCAATCCTTAATTTTTCATAACACATAACATATATCCATTCATCCTGATGACAACAAACAATCCCAACACATAACATACCACACCACAAAAAACTTCCATCCCATCTCTTGGGAATGGAGTGTAAATATTTTCGGGTACCCTTCTGAAAATGAGATATTGGTCAATTCCCGGGAAAGTTGTCTATAGCTTTTGTTGCCCAGTCTCTGTAAGATTAATCCTTTTTGGACTAGTGCTTTTAAAATTGATTTGCATGCAAAGTTTTTAAGAAAACAGTGATTGAAGCAGTATGTTAGGTTGAATCTTGTGGCCTATTTGTCTTGTTGTTATTGTCATTCAGTCCATGGCTCTGAAAATAAAGTTCTACTCTAAATTTGAGCAAGTGAAAGTCATAGAACAACTTTTTAAGTCCATTTTAAGGTATCAACTCTATCCATCCTGGATAAAAGTTTGGAATATCATGAACACCATACAGTTAATAAAATACTCTTACCATGCAAAGACATTCATGTTTCAGCTAATAGGAGGTCCTCCCTGGTCAGATCTAATCTTTATAAGTTTTGTTGGTAACCACATTTTTTCATTCCCTGTAGACACATAGGCATAACCATGTCCCCATCTTAAAACCATTGCAGGTTTCCACTCTAAACGTAAAATACCCTTATAATATATTGGTTGATTTAATTCCTCAGTTTTTTGTATAACCTAATGTCTCTCAGCTGCAGTGGTATGCTTTTCACCAACATTTAGAAACTCAAAGTTAGCAAAGCATTGTGTAAACTATCCCTGGGATTCTTTAATTCCCCCTTTTGTTTAAAAAGCATCTCTTTTAAGGTACAATTAGCTTTTTCTACAATTGCTTGTCCTGTTGGATTGTGTGGTATACCAGTAACATGCTTTATATTATAACATGAACAAAGAATTGCTTCATTTTATTAGATGCATATGTAGGAGAATTATCAGTCTTAATTTGTGCAGGTACACCCATAAATGCCATTAATTATAATAAATGCACAATAACACAATCTGATTTTTCAGAACTTAAAGCAGTTGCCCATTGAAACCCTGAGTATGTATTAATGGTATGATGTGCATACCTTTGTTTTCCAAATTCGCAAAATGAAAAACAGCCATTTACCAAATTTCATTCTTTTTAGTGCCTCTAGGGTTACTACCAGCAGGTAATGGAGTTTGGTTATACAGAGAACACGTAGAATATTTTTTAATTTTTTCCCTGGTTTGTTGCCAGGTATTAGAATTTTTTTTTCTTTAAACCTGAACTGTTAACATGATGCTTTTGATGAAATTTTGAGGCTTCCAACACATTTTCTATGAGTAATTGATCAATCTCCTCATTTCATTGTGCCAGTGGACCTGGCAAACCTGTATGAGATCTAATATGGGTTATATATAATGGGTTATTTCTACTTCTGATGACCTGTTGCAATTGTATAAAGAAAGAAGATACTTCCGTATTATCAGGAATAAATTCAACAGTTTCTATTTGCAACACAACTCTTTCTGCATATAGAGAATCAGTAATTATGTTAAGAGACACAGAAAAATCTAATAGCATCATAAGGATTGCGCACAATTCTGCTTTTTGATTTGAGGTATATGGACTTTTGATTACCTTTCTGATTTTGTCTGTCTTATAACCTGCCATTCCCATCTTATTAGCATCAGTATGGAATGTTGTTGCATCAGGAATTGGCATTCCCTTTACAATATGAGGAAAAATCCAATTAGTTCTTTTTATAAATTGTATACGTTTGCTTTTTTGGAATTTTGTTATTAATTTTTCCCAAATAATTACTGCAAGCTCTTTGCTAATCTTCATTGATTACCCACAATGAAATAATCTCAGCATTAGTAGGAGGCACTACTATTTCGGCCAGGTCCATTCCTGATAGTTGATGTATTCTTATGCTAACTTTTACAATTATTTCAGATATCTTTTCTATGTATGTCCTTAATTTTTTACTTAGTTTATGTGGTAAGAAAACCCATTCCATAATACTATCGTCCCATTGCATAATGAGTCCTGTAGGAGAATGAGTTGATGGTAAAATGACCAAAATGCATTCAAGTTTAGGATCAAATGATCTATATATGCATCTTGCAATCTTTGTTCTACAAACATTAATTCCTTTTCTGCCTCAGCAGTTAAACATCTTGCACTGTTTAGATTTGAATTCCCTTGTAATGTTTGAAACAACTACTTAACTCATAAGTACTTAAACCAAGGGTGGGCCTTAGCCAATTTATATCTCCCATTAATTTTTGAAAATCATTACGAGTTTCCAATTAGTCTCTACAGATATGTACCTTTTGTGATCTTTTTCTCTGTTGACTTATTTTATAACCCAAATAGTTGATTGAATCTACACTTTGTATTTTTTCAAGAGCAATTTTTAACCCCCATAGTGGTAGAATTCTTTGCATTTCCTTAAATAAGTTATCTAAAATAACTACATCAGAATCAGCCAACAAAATATCATCCATATAATGATACATAATAGATCGAGGAAATTGCTTACCCATTATTTCTAATGATTTTTGCACAAAATATTGACACAGAGTTGGACTATTCAACATTCTCTGTGGAAGCACATTCCAATGATACCTCTTCATTGGTCTATTGTTATTAAGAGTAGCAAACCTTTCCCTATCATTCTTATGCAATGGAATTGAGAAAAAGCAGTCTTTTAAATCAATTATTATTAAAGGCCAAGACTTTGGTATTAGAGAAGGTAAAGATATACCAGGCTGCAAAGGACACATATGTTGAATTACTCTGTTCACAGCTCTTAAATCTGTTACCATTCTCAATTTACCTGACTTCTTTTTTTTAATTAATTTATTTATTTATTACTTCAGGTTACATCTCCATCACACTGTCTTCTTTCCACCCCTCCCAGTCCCGCCCTTGCACCCTCAACCCCCTATCCCTTCCATCCCAGTGCTCTGGAGTGGAATGTTCCTACATAACAGTTCCTTGACCCAGTTCAGCAGTTATATGAGAGCCAGGATCCTCCTCATACACTGGGAGCCTACAAGGCAGCACCACTAGGGCAAAGTGTCTCATTGATAGGAAAAAAAAAAAAAGTCTATGCTCATGTTCCCTTTGGTGCATTGGTTGTAGTATAGTTACCCTGTACTATATGGCTAAAATCTGACTATAAGTGAATAGATGCCATGTACATCCTTCTGAGTCTGAGTTAGCTCACTTAGGATGAGCTTCTCTAGTTCGATTCATTTGGCTGCAATTTGCATGATTTTGTTGTTTCTGATAGCTGAGTACTATTGATAGCTGAGTAGTATTCCATTGTGTAGATGTACCACATTTTTTAATCCATTCTTCAGTTGAGGCACATCTGTGTTGTTTCCAGTTTCTAGCTATTACAAATAAGACTACTATGAACATAGATGAGGAAAATTCCTGTGATTCGGTAAGGAATCATTTAGATGTATACCCAGAAGTGGTATGGCTGGGTCTGGAGGCAGAGCTATTCCAAGTTTTCTAAGATATCGCCAGACTGACCAACATAGTGGTTGATAAGCCTGCACTCCCACCAGCAATGGAGGAGGGTTCTCCTTTCTCCACACCCTCGCCAGCATGTGCTGTCATATGAGCTTTTGCTCTTAGCCATTCTGACAGGTGTGAGATGGAATCTCAGAGTCATCTTGAGTGCATTTCTTTGATGATTAAAGATGCTGAGCATTTCTACAAGGGTCTCTTAGCCATTAGGAATTCCTCCTTTGTGAATTCTGTTTAGCTCTGTCCCCCATTTTTTTGATTAGATTATTTGATTTCTTGGCATTTAATTTCTTGAGTTCTTTGTAAGTTTGGATATTAGCCCTCTGTCAGATGTGGAGTTGGTGAAGTATTTTTCCCAATCTGTAGGCTGCCATTTTGTTAGAATGATAGTGTCTTTTGCCTTACAGATGCTTTTCAGTTTCATGAGGTCCCATTTATTGATTGTTGATCTTAGGTCCTGAGCTGTTGGTGTTTTGTTCAGGAATTTGTCACCTGTGCCAATGAGTTTGAGGGTTTTTCCCTCTTTCTGTTCTAATAGATTTAGTATGTCCAGCCTTATCTAATAGATTTAGTGTGTCTGGTCCACTTGGACTTAAGTTTTTACAAGGTCATAAGTATGGGTCATTTCAAGGGTACGGCTGTTGGAATTTCAGCAGTGGCCCCTAATCTAAATTTGGAAACTCAATACCTGGCATGTCCTGTGATTGGGCACTAGACCTAGCTTACAGTTTTGTTGAGTATTCATATCAATAACTTCCTCAAAAGTATCTATAATGTCAATGTCTGGGGTGTCCTGTGTTTGGACATTAGACATAGCTTGCAATTGTTGTTGAGTGCTCATATCAATACTTTCCTCAAAAGCATCCATCATTTCATCATTTGTTATTTCTGGCATTGCAGGAATATTAATTTGAGTACCACATTGTTGTAAGAGATTCCTTCCCCATAAATTTATGGGTACATCAGCCACATAATGTCTCGACTTCCCTTTTTGTTTTTCTGGTCCAACACAGTTAAGCAATCATACACTTTGTTTTACATGTGGTAATTTACCAATTCCTATAAAATGTGTAGGAAATTTTGAAGTGGTCAGTTTGGATTCCAAGACTCCAGTGAGAGGACAGTGACATCCACTCCTGTGTCAAGCAATGGTTCTATTTCAATGCCATTCATTTGTATTTTTAATTTTGGTCTCTTATCACTCACCATTGTTTGCCAATACACAGGTTTTTCAGTATTTTTAACTGCTCCTGTTCTGTCTATTGGAACAACCTTGCCCTTGGCATAAGGAAACAGCAGCAGTGGGGCAATTTTGTCCCCTGCATTAATTGTCATCTCTTTCCATATGGATGTCATAATTTTAATTTCTTCCTTGAAATCTCCATCTATAATACCTGGATGAATAAAGAATCCTTGACAAGTTAATCCATTTTTTCCAAATATTAATCCTGTTGTCCCTGATGCTAAGAGACTATAAACACCAGTGGTAACATATAATGTTCGTCTGTTTGTAAAATGTTTTAGATTCATCAGTGGTCAATTCTAAAGCTGCAGTACCTTCAATAGCGTGTAAAAGATCAGCTGTAGTTAATTTTGTTCTTCCTGCCTGTTTGTTTCCCTCTGGATGGATGATGGGTAATGGTTCACATTGCTTTTGGGGGCCTGAACCGGAAGACCCCTCCCCTCATTTCTTTGCAAGGGGTACCTCTGACATCCTTTTCAGCTCTATCCCAGGACCTGTGTTTACCTCTTCCACAACGAGTACAAAATCCTGGAGACCTTAACCTTCTATTGCTATTAAAAGCTATTTGTTCCCTTTTATGACCATGTTCTGCAGAGTCCAAGCACCTATCATTTCGAGTTCTGGAGGTTTCAGCCTTATGGTATCTTTGGAAATGACCAAGTTCACCATTTTTAAGGCACTCATTAAGACCCCTAGTAATGGCTTGTGCTATGACATTAGTCTGATGCTCCTGAAAACCAATATCAGTTGTTTCTCTTATCCATTCATCTACTGGGCTTTCATCCTTGAGCTTTCAATGGTCTAATTGCCCTTTAACATTCAGCATCTGCATTTTCAAATGTCAAGGCATTTATCAAATCCTGTCTGGCATCAGGGTTATCTACATCTCTCCACAGCTGAAGTCAATCTCTCCAAAAATCTGAGAAGGTTTCCTGAAGACCTTGTATTAGTAAATGAAGTAAATCTTTTCCCAGTCATATCCCAGACTCTCAGAGCTGTAGCACGACATTATTCTATCACAACCTCTTCAAATGGATTCTGTAGCCATATGTCAGCATAAGGTCTCTCACCAATTATTTGGTGGGTTGTGACATTTATTGCCCTTGCCATATTTTGTTGCTCTAATTTTGTGGCTTCATGCCTCCACCATGACAACCATGGTAATTGCTGGCTACTTTCTAGCACAGCTGATATCAGTCCCTTCCAATCTTGGGGAATTGTTCTATTTTTGTATAGCCCAAATATTTAACATTTGTTTAATGAATGAGGAGTGAGTGCATTCCATAAGAAATAATGGAGTCCTTAAATCTTTTTAAATCCAAAATGTCTATTGGACACCATGTTAATTCCTGACTGAGTTGACCATCATCAGTATCAAGCCTAAATTGACACATAACTTGAAAAACTGATGGTGATTGTATAGTACCATACAGCTTCTCTGAGGGCAAACTTGATTCCACATTAGTACCATTACCTACCTGGTTTTCTTTCTTTTTTTTTAATTCTTTTTTTCTTTATTTTTTATTTCTTCAAGTTACATCTCAATCGCAGTCCCCTCCCTATTACCCCCTCCAGTCCCACCCTCCCACCCTCAACCCCCCATCCTCTTCCCTTTTTTTTTTTTTAAGTTTAGGGTATATCTGATTTCCCCATACAGTGTCCCCTTTCAGTCCAAAAAATGGCTCTTTCTCTTATAATAATAAATACAATACAAAACAACAGAGGTAATTAGGCCACAGTTATGAGGATTATATGGATTAGTGTACATTCCCAATGTCCAGTCCATATGTATTTGGCACCTGAATTTAATGTTCTACTATCTAACCATCTCCATGAGTTTAAAGTTCTATATCTAACTCAGTTTTCATACTAACTTGCATCACAATTTTAAAAACATCTTCTCAGATCCAGAACACTCTCTTGATTCCTAAACAACTCAAAATTTAATTATGAGACTCTAGCTATCTATTCTTCAACCACCTCAGAGACCTGAGAGGGATGAATATATCTGATTATATAGGAAGTGCAGGGCCTGCAGCTTCCAAAACTAAGAAATGATATACCAGTGGCTGCCGGGACAGTTCCCATTTTCTCTCCATACATTACAGCATCGATCTTCAGTCATTTGGCCCTGTTTCTCTGACAGACATTGATTGTAGAGCAGGGGTTATGAAGGACTTGCCTACCCTGTCTTGGCAGAGCTAGGCTGTCACTTACCTGCTTGCAGGTTTTTTTTCCTTTTTGGACAGCATTCTGTCTACAGTTGGAGCAAGGGGCTTTTCCTACCAAGAGATAGGCTTGCGACTAATTCAATCATCTCCCACTGGAGATTCTTCGATGCTCATCTTCTACTTGGAGTAGAATAAGGGGTGCTGTCAGGAGTTGATATGTCGTGATATAAAAAAAATCTAAAGTTACGAAAACATCTTTGAATGCCATATTCTGCAGATCTCTTGAGGTTTTTGAAGAGGTCCTATCTATCTCTTATATTAGGGTAAGCAGATGTTGCTTGTCTCTTAGCAGGTCCATTTCTGATTAGCTTAGAAAGTAACTATAATAGGGTGTCATAGTACCTAACAGAATGACCGGCTTGCATAACCATTAGTTTGCATTTCTTAATTATCCTAAACAGTTTATGATAGTTAGTAGTAAAAGGCCGAAAAATCACATTTCATTTCTTTTCTTTACCTCCTAACCCTTCCATCCCATTTCTCTGGGGTGGGGTGTCCTTATATAACAGTCCCTCATCTCAGTTGAGAGGTTGTATGAGGGACAAGAGCTTCTTCATTCATTGGGGATCTATGAAGCAGTACCATCAGTGAAAAGTGTCTCATTGCCTGGGAGAGAGTACTACTAAACAAAGAAATCAATTAGCGTACAATAGATAAAAAAGACTAAAAAATAGAAAAAATATAACTAATATATAAAAAATAAAAATTAAAAATTAAAAATAAGAAGTCTATGTCCAAGTTCCCTTTGGTGTGTTAGTTGTAGTATTGATACCTTCTACTATATAGCTAAAATCCTACTATAAGTGAATAGATGCCATATGTGTCCTTCTGAGTCTGGGTTAGTTCCCTCAGGATGAGCTTTTCTATTTCCATCCATTTGGCTGCAAATTGCATAATTTCATTGTTCCTGATAGTTGAATAATATTCCACTGTGTAGATGTACCACAGTTTTCTAACCCATTCTTTGGTTGAGGGACATCTGGGTTGTTTCCAGTTTCTAACTATTACAAATAAGGCTGCTATAAACACAGATGAGGAAACTTCCTTATGATTCCGTGAAGAGGCATTTGGGTGTATACCCAGAAGTGGTATGGCTGGGTCCTGAGGCAGAGCTATTCCAAGTTTTCTAAGATATCGCCAGACTGACCTCCATAGTGGTTGCATAAGCCTGCATTCCCACCAGCAATGGATTAGGGTACACCTTTCTCCACACCCTCGCCAGCATGTGCTGTCATTTGCGTTTTTGATCCTAGCCATTCTGACAGGTGTGAGATGGAATCTCAGAGTCGTCTTGAGTTGCATTTCTCTGATGATTAAGGATGTTGTGCATTTCTTCAAGTGTCTCTCAGCCATTAGGGATTCCTCCTTTGTGAATTCTCTATTTAGCTCTGTCCCCCATTTTTTGATTGGATTATTTGGTTTCTTGGCATTTAATTTCTTGAGTTCTTTGTAGATTTTGGATATTAGCACTTTGTCAGATGTGGAGTTGGTGAAGATTTTCTCCCAGTCTGTAGGCTGCCGTTTTGTTCGAATGACAGTGTCCTTTGCCTTACAGAAGCTTTTCAGTTTCATGAGGTCCCATTTATTGATTGTTGATCTCAAGTCCTGAGCTGTTGGTGTTCTGTTCAGGAAGTTGTCACCTGTGCCAATTAGTTCGAGGGACTCTCCCACTTTTTCTTCTAGTAGATTTAGTGTGACTGGCCTTATGTTAAGGTCTTTGATCCACTTGAATATAAGTTTTGTACAAGGTGATAAGTATGGGTCTAACTTCATTCTTTTACAAATGGACATCCAGTTGGACCAGCACCATTTGTTGAAGATGGTGTCTTTCTTCCATTGTGCCATTTTGGCTTCTTTGTCAAAAATTAGGTAGCCATAAGTGTGTGGGTCTTTTTCTGGATCTTCAGTTCGATACCAGTGATCTACTGGTCTGTTTCTATACCAATACCATGCTGTTTTTACAACTATTGCTCTGTAGTACAGCTTGAAATCTGGGATGGTAATAACTCCAGATTTTTTTTTTTTTTATTGTACAGGATTGATTTTGCTATTCTGGGCTTTTTGTTGTTCCACATGAAATTGAGACTAGCTCTTTCCAAGTCTATAAAAAGTTGTGGTGATATTTTGATAGGAATTGCATTGAATCTATATATTGCTTTTGGTAGGATGGCCATTTTTATTATGTTGATCCTACCTATCCATGAACATGAGAGATCTTTCCATCTTCTAAAGGCCTCTTCCATTTCTTTATTCAGGGGCTTGAAGTTCTTGTTGTACAGGTCCTTTACTTGCTTGGTTAGAGTTACCCCCAGGTATTTTATGTTGTTTGTGGCTATTGTGAAGGGGGTTGTTTCCCTTATTTCTTTCTCAGCCCATTTGTTTGTTGTATAAAGAAGGGCTTCTGATTTTTTTGAATTAATTTTGTATCCAGCCACTTTGCTGAAGGTGTTTATCAGCTGTAAGAGTTTTTGGGGTCACTTATGTATACTATCATATCATCTGCAAATAGGGATAATTTGACTTCTTCGTTTCCCATGTTTATCCCCTTGATCTCCTTTAGTTGTCTTATTGCTCTAGCAAGAACTTCAAGATTTATATTGAAGAGATATGGTGAAAGTGGACATCCTTGTCTTGTCCCTGAGTTTAGAGGAAATTCTTCAAGTTTCTCTCCATTTATTTTGATGTTGGCCACTGGCCTGCTGTATATTGACTTTATTATTTCTAGGTATGGTCCTTTTATGCCCATTATCTCCAGAATTTTAGCATGAAGGGGTGTTGGATTTTGTCAAATGCTTTTTCTGCATCTAGCAAGATTATCATGTGTTTTTTTTTCTTTCATCTTGTTTATATGGTGAATGACGTTGATAGATTTTCGTATGTTGAACCATCCCTGCATCCCTGGGATAAAGCCTACTTGATCATGGTGTATGATACTTTTGATGTGTTCTTGAATTCGGTTTGCTAGTATTTTATTATTTTTTGCATCTATGTTCATGAGGGAGATTGGTCTGAAGTTCTCTTTGTTTGTTGGGTCTTTGTGTGGTTTAGGAATCAGGGTGATTGTGGCCTCGTAGATTGAGTTTGGCAATTTTTTTTCAGATACTATTTTGTGAAAGAGTTTGAAGAGTATTGGTGTTAGCTCCTCTTTGAAGGTCTGGTAGAATTCCGTGCTAAAGCCATCTGGCCCTGGGCTTTTTTTGGTTGGGAGATTTTTAATGACTGTTTCTATTTCATTAGGGGTTATAGGGCTGTTTAATCTGTTTATCTGATCTTGATTTAGCTTCGGTAAGTGGAATCTATCAAGAAAATTGTCCATTTCACTTAAATTTTCAAATTTAGTGGAGCATAGATTTTTAAAGTACGATCCAAATATTCTCTGGATTTCCTCAATGTCTGTCGTTATCTCACAATTTTCATTTCTGATTTCATTGATTTGTGTTTTCTCCCTCTGTCTTTTAGTTAATTTGGCTAAGGGTCTATTTTGTTGATTTTCTTGAAGAACCAACTCTTGGTTTCATTGATTCTTTGTATAGTTCTTTTTGTTTCTAAGTTGTTCATTTCAGCCCTAAGTTTGATGATCTCCTGTCTTCTGCTCCTCTTGGGAGTGTTTACTTCTTTTTTTTCCAATTCACCTAGTTTAGCTGTTAATTCGCTAATATGTGCTGTCACAATTTTGTTTTTGAAGGCTCTTAGTTCTATGAACTTTCCTAGTAGCACAGCTTTCATTGTGTCCCATAGGTTTGGGTATGTTGTGTCTTCATTTTCGTTGGATTTTAAGAAATCTTTGATTTCCTTCTTTATTTCTTCCCTGACCCAGTGGTCCTCTAGTAAAGAGTTGTTCAATTTCCATATGAGTGTAGACTTTCTGGTGATTCTTTTGCTATTGAAGTCCAGCTTTATTCCATGGTGGTCTGATAAGATACAAGGTGTTATTTCAATTTTCTTGTATCTGTTGAGGCTATCTTTGTTTCCAACTATATGGTCGATTTTGGAGAAGGTTCTGTGAGGTGCTGAGAAGAAGGTGGATTCTTTTGTGTTTGGGTGAAACCTTCTGTAGATATCTGTTAGGTCCATTTGGTTCATGATCTCTGTTAGACTCATTATTTCTCTGTTTGGCTTTTGTCTTGATGATCTGTCCATAGTTGTGAGTGGAGTGTTGAAGTCTCCCACTATTAAAGTGTTTCGATCGATGTGCGATTTCAGTTTTAGAAGCGTTTCTTTTGTAAATGTAGGTGCCTTTGTATTTGGGGCATAGATGTTCAATATTGAGATGACCTCTTGGTGTATATTTCCTTTAATGAGTATGTAATGCCCTTCTCTGTCTTTTGTTATTAACTTCAATTGGAAGTCTATTTTGTTTGATATTAGGGTGGCTACTCCAGCTTGTTTCCTCAGTCCATTTGCTTGGAAGACCTTTTCCCAGCCCTTTACTCTGAGATAGTGTTTATCTTCAATAGTGAGATGTGTTTCTTGTATACAGCAAAATGATGGGTCTTGTTTATGGATCCAGTCTGTAAGTCTGTGTCTTTTTATTGGCGAGTTGAATCCATTGATGTTGATGGATGTTAGTGACCAAGGGTTGTTATGTCCCATTATTTTGGTATAGCTGGCTGTCTTGTGTTTCTTTTTTGTTTAGTTGCTGTGGAAGTTTCTATTTCCTCTGCTTTCTTGGGTGTAGTTATCTTCTCTGTGTTGGAATTTTCCTTATAGGATCTTCTGTAGGGCTGGGTTTGTGAGGAGATATTGTTTGAATTTGATTTTGTCATGGAATATCTTGTTTTCTCCTTCTATGTTGATTGAGAGTTTTGCTGGGTATAGTAGTCTGGCTGGGCACCTATGTTCTCTCAGGGCTTGTAGGACATCCGTACAGGCCCTTCTAGCTTTTAAAGTTTCTGAGGAGAAGTCAGGTGTGATTCTGATGGGTCTGCCATTGTATGTGACTTGGCCTTTTTCTCTTACAGCTTTTAATATCCTTTCTCTGTTCTCTACATTTGGAGTTTCTATTATTATGTGGCGGGAGGAGTTTCTTTTCTGATCTAATCTGTTTGGTGTTCTGTAAGCCTCTTGGATTTTTACTGGCATCTCTTTCTTTAGGTTTGGGAAGTTTTCT
Organism: Lophiomys imhausi; assembly: GCA_907164525.1. Taxonomy (NCBI): domain Eukaryota; kingdom Metazoa; phylum Chordata; class Mammalia; order Rodentia; family Muridae; genus Lophiomys; species Lophiomys imhausi. The sequence goes on along the minus strand of CAJQZJ010033026.1, from coordinate 4,232,539 downwards.
TCTATGATTTTGTTGAAGATATTTCCTGGACCATGGAGTCGGGAGTCTTTTCTTTCCTCTATGCCTATAATTCTTAGGTTCTGTCTTTTCATTGAGTCCTTGATTTCTTGGATGTTGTGGGAGAGAGATTTTTTTAGCCTTCTCATTTTCTTTTGATGTTGTACTGATTTCTTCCATCGAATCTTCCATGCCTGAGATCCTGTCTTCCATCTCTTGCATCCTATTTTTCATACTCACATCCGTAGTTCCTGTTCTCTTCCCTTGATTCTCCATTTCCTCTTTTAACTCTGACTGTGTTTTCTTTATTGTTTCCATTTCTATTTTCATGTCTTGAATGGTAGTGTTCATTTTGTACATTTCCTTCTCCAGTTTGCTTGTTTTTGTCTGGAGATCTTTCATTGCTTTATCCTTTTCCTGTTCAAGCTGGGTCTCCTTGGCTTTGAGCTCTTTAATGATGTTATTCGTTGTTTTGACTTGTAGAATTGTGGCTTCTTTGAATTCCTTCATAGTTTTAAGTTCTCCTTGAAGGGACTTTATCACTTTCCATAATGTAGAAATGTCATCATTTTCATGTGTTTCAGTTGTGGTGAGGTGGTTCGGGCTTGACGGAATAGCGTTGCTTTCTTTTGTTGGAGACATTTTGCTCTTTTTTTTTTTTTTTTTTTTGTTTCGGGGCTCTGGCCATGGGGGATTTTTTTTTTTTTTTTACTTTCTTCTGGACTTGGGTCCGAAGGGGGGCACTGTGGTGTAGGAGTTGCCTTACTCCACCCCTATAAGGTGATTCATTCATTCCCGCCTCCCAGGTTGGGAACCTAATTAATTCAGGTGGCGGAGCTGTGCACAAGTAAGATCTGATTCCCTGCTGGAAGGGCCCTTACTAGTACAAAATTTCGATATAGGACAGTTTCAAATATCTCACAGTTTGCCTGGGTTTGGTTCCTGTAGGTGGTAAATCTGCAGTTTAGCTCCAATAGCCTTGCCGCTCCCAAGGCTTGGAAGCTGGTCAGTGATGTCACAGACTGGGATCTGAAGGCGCTTTGCAGTGGAGCTACTTCACTTCCAAGGTCGCAACCTTTCCCAGATAATTGGATTGTCTGTGTGAGACCTGGGAGTGCCCAACAGGGTGGGGATTATCTCTGTGTGGTTTCTGAATCTGCTGGCTGGGTATTAGGTTGGAACTTACTGGGGATTTCTCTTTTTGGGGGGATGGGTTATCCTGATATCCGGGTCCAGAGGCTTCCTAGCATGTTCCAGAGTTGGAAGGGGCATCCTGCCCAGGCATCTTCCGTGGTCCCTGTGTAGCTAGGTGAGATTTAGAAGGTGTCATGCCCTTTGTACAGCGTCCTGCAACACTTGCCGCCTTGTGACTCTTGACCCCGAAACCAAAATACGTCCGAGCCGGCCACCGCCATCTTGGATCCTCCCTACCTGGTTTTCTATTGGTACACATTGTGGCTGTGGAGACCTACTAGAAAAGAACTTGGCATTTTCTCAGTTCCAGTCACCTGCCCTGTCAGAATTTTCTTAAGATCCTCAATCTCCATTTCTGTACTTTTCAGTTGTGTAACAGATGTCTTCCTTATGACAAACCAATAAAAGAAAAAAGTAAACAACATAAAACATCCGGTCTGATTGAAAAACAGTATAGAGGTAAGCAGTAAACATTGGCATATTATCAACAGCCAGCATCATACTTTCAAAATCTGCAGTTTTCTCTATAATTTTGAAAATAAAATTACCCATAATGCCTTACCACATTGAGTGCCACCTGACACTGCAAATTAATTAATTATTGTAGTTATTAGTAAATATAAACTGTAAGATTAGGCTGGCCAAGTAGCTGGCAGCTTGGCAGAGTAACATGCAGCCTGGCCCATGTGCCCTAACTGGTTATCTAACTTATCCTTGAGAAAGAACCCTGGGACCAAGGGTGGCCCATGCCAATAAGTTCCAAGCTTTCCCCCAATTTCTCTTCTCTTAATTTTAGTGTGTCCAGATTTATGTTGAGGCCTTTGTTCTATTTAGACTTAAGTTTTGAACAGGCTGATAAGTATGGGTCTATTCACATTCTTCTACATGTTGACATCCAGTTAGACCAGCATCATTTGTTAAAGATGCTTTCCTTTTTCCATTGTATGGTCTTGGCTTCTTTGTCAAAAATTAAGTGACCACAGTAAGTGGGTTTGTTTCTGGGTCTTATATTCGATTCCACTGGTATGTTTCTATGCCAGTATTATGCTGTTTGTATTACTGTTGCTCTGTAGTATAACTTGAAATCAGGGATGATTATACCTCCAGATTTTTTTTTATTGTACAGTATTGATTTAGATATTCTGGGTTTTTTGTTTTTCTATATGAAGTTGAGAATTGTTCTTTCAAGGTCTGTAAAGAATTGTGTTGTTATTTTGTCAGGAACTGCATTGAATCTGTATATTGCTTTCAGTGGGATGGCCTTTTTTATTACATTGATCCTCCCTGTTCATGAGAATGGGAGATCTTTCTATCTTCTGAAAACTTCTTCAATTTCTTTCTTTAGGGACTTGAAGATCTTCTCATACAGATCTTTCACTTTCTTGATTAGAGTTACCCCCTAGTATTTTTTATTATTTGTATTGAGAAGGGTGTTGTTTACCTAATTTCTTTCTCAGCCCATTTATCTTTTGTGTAAAGAAGAGCTACTGATTTTTTTTTGAATTATTCTTGTATCCAGCCATCTTGCTAAAGGTGTTTATCAGTTGTAGGAGGTCTCTGCTGAATTCTTTGGGGTCACTTATGTATACTATCATATCATCTGAGAATAGGGATACTTTGACTTCTTCTTTTCCAATTTGTATCCCCTTGATCTCCTGTAGTTGTCTTATTGCTCTCATATATAGTGTTTTATACCCTTTTATGTATCTACAAATACATGTATAGATGTATCATGTAATTTTTTTATATAACAGTAAAATTGTACCATTTAAACTTAATTATTTCTTATTTATTAAATAAAAGTATACTTCCAGGGCTCCTTGTTAGTGTATCACTGGAGAAGAAACAAGCCCTGGTTCACTATTCTTTCATGTTCTTTTCTCTATAACTATTTTTACATTAGTAGTTGGCTACTGCAGTTATATCAAGTGAAGAACAATATATTTGATAGGGTTGGTTGGCATTGTTTTTCTGTTTCCTGAGGTTAAACGGTTTCACTATCCAAAGCATACTCAGAACATATAACAAACACAACTTCACCTTTGGAGACACTAATAATAGGCTTGCATATTCTGGTGCTCAGAGCTTTGTGGATTGTATATGCAGACTCCAGCATCAAGTGTGGATAGGGTTGTACATATCCTTTAGCACTTATAAGCTCATTCAACATCAAGCAGAAAGGTACAACAACTTCAGTAATATTTTAAGAGTTTCAAGCTGGCAACAGTAGGGCAAACAGCCAAATGAGTATGCAATTTGTGTTTGGAATCTCACATGGCTCTTTTAAATATTCTTTTTCTGTAATTCACATTAGAATATACATAATGTGTACTATGTATATATATAATTATATAAATAAATATAATTCACATTAGAATATATATGTATACATATACATATATATATGTGTGTGTATGCATATATATTCATCCCCATATATATGGCATCCCCATATAGTATGAGCTATGGCCTGCACAGAAAGACATGTGGAGACTTAATGTTCTCTTTGGTGGTATTGAGAGTGAGGTTTTCAAGATGACTAATATGTGCAAGTAGGTAAGCTATGAAAGTTGTTATCCTCACAGGAAATCTTGAGGGAAGCCCCCAGTTTTTCTAACACAAGAGTGCACATAGAATATGCCATGCATAGGTTCATGTGACTCAAAAATATTCACTTACTTCTTTCTGACATTCTATCTCCTGCTTCCTAACATACCACCACATTATTATTTCTCAGCTTGGGAAATTAAGAGGTCCACAAGAAGAATCAGAGTCAAGCAGTACACTCTTGAGAGTTCTCAGAAATCAAACTCTTTTCGCACTGAAATTCAAGCCATAGCCACAGGAACAACAACAACAAAAACAAAAACAGGAACAAATTTCCAAACCTCAGAATATGTCAGCTACATCAGTATTGATCTTTGTATGTTGACACAAAATTAAGATTATATTTGGTTATATTGGTATTGACATTTATATTGATAAAAAATCAAGGTTAACTCTTTTTAAGGTATTGCACCTAGGTAATGCTTAAAAATGCAATGTGAAGTTTTGACCTTTTGATAGCAACTGTTACAAACTGTTTAGGATAATTAAGAAATGCAAACTAATAGTCATTCAAACATGTCATTTTGTTAGGTACTAGAAATGTTTATGACAGATATTTTCTAAGTTAACCAGAAATCAAGTTGATAAGAGACAAGCAACATTTGCTCAGCCAAATATTTGGAGATAGACAGGTGGTCCTCAAAAATCTCAAGAGATCTGTAGAATATGGCATTCAAAGATGTTTTCTTACCTTAAGATTTTTGATATTGAGACATGTCAACTCCTGAGAGCATCCCCTATTCTACTGCAAGTAGGTGATGAGCATTGAAGAATCTCCATTTGGAGATGGCTGCGTTAGTAGCAAGCCTGTCACTGGTTAAGAAAAATTCCATCTGCAACTGCAGGCACAATACTGTCCAAAAAGGACAAAAGTTGGAAGCAGGTAAGTCGACAGCTTAGCTCTGCCAAGACAGGGCAGGCAAGTCCTTCATAATTCCTGCTTCACAACTAATGTATATCAGAGATACTGGACCAAGAGGCTGAAGATAGAAGCTCTAATGTATGGAGAGAAATTGGGGACTGTCTAGGCAGCCAGTTGTCTGTCATTTCTTAGCTTTGGAAGCTGCTGGCTCTGCACTTTCTGTTTATTCAGATATATTTATCCTTCTCAGGTCTCTGATGTGGTTGAAGACTAAATAGTTATAGTCTCACAGTTAAATTTTAAATTTTTTAGGAATTAAAAGGATGTTCTTGGTCTAAGAAGGTGTCTTTAGGTTGGTAATGCAAGTTAGGATGGAAAATGAGTTAGGTATAGAATTTTAAACTCATGGAGATAGATAGATAATAGAATATTAATATTAGTTGCCAAATATGTATGAACTTGACATTGCAATATATGTTGTACCTCATAATTTTCATAATTTTGGCCTAATTATTCAAAAAGAAAAAGAATTATGAGTTCTGTGAGAAGAGGGAGAGGGTGGAAATGTGAGACCTAGAGGGGTGCATCGAAGAGACTGACGGACATGTAACTTGAAGCAATAAATAAACATTTAAAAAAAGAGAGAAATGGTTAGAAAGCTCATAACCAGATTTCTCTGTGCCCTGACATGCTGTAAAAAGTCACAGTTTCTTTTAGTTTAGTTTTTATTCTCTGCAAGGTCTACACCATGGTCAGTGGCAAGCATCATATTGTGCATGGGGATTTGTAGATTGTGTCAGTAGCAATGGAAATGGTTTCAGTGCATTTGACATATGTCTGCCTGACGTGGTGTGTGTGTGTGTGTGTGTGTGTGTGTGTGTGTGTGTGTGTGTGCGTGTGCGTGTGCGTGTGCGTGTGCGTGTGTGTGTGTGTGTGTGTGTGTGTGTGTGTGTTTGGTGAACAAATCAATGTGTACAGTTTCAAATGCCAAGATTTCTACAATTTGAAGATATCTCTTTCTGGGTTTATAACCTGAAAATATGGAGGAAGATTTTTACAAGATCCCTCATACTGTGTCATAATCAGCATCAGGTGCTCATATTTTAATTTTAAATCTGTAATGCCAGCAATCATTACAAATGCAGTGATTTATTAACAGGCTTAACTCAGAGAGGAAAATGAAAATTATCACATTAAAATGTCATGCAGATTTTAAAAAATATTCAAAAGGGGGGGTAAGTAGTAATTTTAGATCATGGAATTCATCTGTATTTATCCCACATATTATACAGGGAAAACCTAGAGGATAAGGATTGATGACTTTATTATGTTCTAGACAGTAAAAAAAAAAAAAAAAAAAAGAAGCAAATCATCCCTACCTTATGATATTTATACCAACTATAATTTTTTTTTATTTTGATTTTGTGCTTCGGGTGTCTTTTAAATTTGTAGGTTTCAGTATAAAGGTTTTTGATTCATGAGAGAATGGCTGACTGAGCATATTCAGAGACCCACACACTTTGGACGCAGGCCAGTCTTGCTGTGGTACATCTGTAGTTGGCACTGCTCTAAGTCAGTGGGTGAGTGTTCTGATCTGGAATTCCTAAGGACTCTAGTAGCCTAGGACAGACACCCGAATGTATGATGGTGGCAGATTCCCAAAGCATAGGACTCTGTAGCTTCACAATTTAGAGAGGTCTGATGAAGTAACAAGAGGATACCATGGAATGTCTGAGAGTGAGTGTGTCCATCAACCTTGGCACCCTTCACCAGTAAGTGTCTATGTCTCAAAGGATGTGTAGCCACCATTGTTAGATGACTCCAAATTTATACAGAATTATGAGGCAATATTTAGTTTCTTGATCTTTGGCTTAAATCTTATTTCAGGAAAATCTGGAGAAATATGCATTATATGGACAAACTTCTGCTGCAGCTGAGAGTATGAGTGGGCTCAGAGTCAAATCTGGGTGTTATAGAGGGCTATTGTTTCACATGCTAAAATATTGCTAGGGGTAATTGAATCTTTGTGTACTAATTAACTTATTCTTCATGGCAGTCTTATGAGCTGACTTAAGTGCTATTGTAACTCTTCACAGATGCTACAACTTAGTATTAGAGAAACTAAGTGTTGGGGTGGAAAGGTGTCTCAGACATTAAAGGTCCTGACTCACAACTAAATGACAAGCTCAATAAATGTCCAACACAGTGTATATAACAAAATGTCAATTTTGATCATGGTATCCTCTGACCACCTAACCACTGTGTGTTCCTGGTAAGGCATAATCACACTTCCCCTTCCTTCCAGAGGGAGATCTCATGCCTTAAATTGGAGTCCCTCTGTGACCTTTATCTGAGTTTGGAAGCAACACCTTCCAAACTTATAGCTGTGATTGCCACAAGAGGGCAGCCTTAGAACTCCGAGGAAAGATAGCCTTAAATTGGCAATTTGGAGGAAATACAAGCTATTCCACCCCTCAGTCCCAGGAATGCCAAACCTCCCCCCACTTCCCAGAGCCATAAGGACACCATTACCCAGGGTCCTGTTCAGATTGTGAACACAAGTTGCTCATGTGATACATTGCATTAAAATCAGCTGTTGACCCAGAGACCTGCCTCAGAACCCTGAATCACAAATTTCAAAACAAATGCACAGTTTTGTTTCTTATACAAAATACTCATTTTATTAAGCTTAAGAACATTAATTTTTTCTTTTTAAAAAATTTCCCATGCTTTGAGAGACATAGCTCTGACATAAATTATCATTTTCACCTGACAGCCCTGACCTATGAGTGTAGCACAAATCTATTGTGAGTTTGGAGAATGCAGAAGAGAGCATCAAAAGGCAGTGCACTTACTAGAGAAAAAGTATCTCTGTAAAGGTGGTTGATTAATAATGTAAAGTGTGCGTTGTGCTGTGAGGAATGGTCAAGCATCCTTAAGTGCTTTAGAATTGCTATAAGAGACATCTTCAAATGATACCTATCACCATGGCAATGCCTGAGCTAAGAGGGACAAGGGGAATAAAAGGGGAGTTGTAAAATCATTATCTTCAACAGGTAAAGTGCAGAGAAGAGACCTTGTCATCCAATTCTGAACTGCTTGGCTAAAGGAAAAACAAGACAATCCTGTGTGATCTGTAATTGAGAAGTTCTTTAAGTGTCTGGAAGAAGGTCAATGACTCTGAGTTTAACAGAAAATTTATTCCTAGACTATTATGATTTGGCATTACTACATGTACAATGATGAAAAAGAAATCTACAAACTGGGAAATATTTTTCTGGAGGCAAGTTCTGCTTCCAGAACATAGATGTTCTGTCATTAACAAGGAATACTTCCCACCACAGGGAGCAGCAGGTGGATTCTGTCTCACTTTTATCTCTCTTTTTTTTTTTTAGTTTTTTTTTTTAATTTCTTCAAGTTACATCTCAATGGCAATCCCCTCCCTACTCCCCCCTCCAGTCTCACCTCCTACCCTCAACCCCCCATCCTCTTCCCTTTTTTTTTAAGTTTAAGGTATATCTTATTTCCCTCAACATCTCCCCCTTCCAGTCCAACAAATGGCTCTTTCTCTTATAATAATAGATACAATATAAAACAACAGAGGTAATTAGGCCACAGTTATGAGGTTTATATGGCTTAGCGTACATTCCCAATGTCCAGTCCAAATGCATTTAGCACCTGACTTTAACATTTTACTATCTAACCATCTCCATGAGTTTAAAGTTCTATATCTAACTCAACATTCATACTAACTTGCAACACAATTTTAAAAGCATCCTCTTAGATCTATAACACTCTCTTGACTCCTAAACAACTCAAAATTTAACTATGAGACTCTAGCTATCTATTCTTCAACCACCTCAGAGACCTGAGAGGGATAAATATATCTGATTTTATAGGAAGTACAGGGCCTGCAGCTTCCAAAACTAAGAAATGACATACCGGTGGCTGCCTGGACAGTTCCCATTTTCTCTTCATACATTACAGCATTGATCTTCAGTCATTTGGCCCCGTTTCTCTGACAGACATTGATAGTAGAGCAGGGGTTATGAAGGACTTGCCTACCCTGTCTTGGCAGAGCTAGGCTGTCGACTTACCTGCTTCCAAGTTTTGTCCTTTTTGGACAGTATTCTGTCTACAGTTGGAGCAAGGGGCTTTTCCTACCAAGAGATAGGCTTGAAACTAATTCAATCTTCTCCCACTGGAGATTCTTCGATGCTCATCTTCTACTTGGAGTAGAATAGGGGGTGCTGTCAGGAGTTGATATGTCTCGATATAAAAAAATCTAAAGTTACGAAAACATCTTTGAATGCCATATTCTGCAGATCTCTTGAGGTTTTTGAAGAGGCCCTATCTATCTCTTATATTAGGATAAGCAGATGTTGCTTGTCTCTTAGCAGCTTTATTTTTTGATTAGCTTAGAAAATAACTATAATAGACTGTCATAGTACCTAACACAATGACCGGCTTGCATGACTATTAGTTTGCAGTTTTTAATTATCCTAAACAGTTTATGACAATTAGTCACTTTTATCTCTTATCTTTGTTTGGTTTTAGGAAGTCTACTGATGGGAGAGGATTGCAAGTTGAGCAAATGGTAATGAAAGCTCTGAGTGGGGAAGACCTCAACTGCTAAGCATTGGGCTCTACTGTGTGAGGCGCTGCACTCAACAATCTGCTGTATAGTAAACAAGAGTGTAGCAGTGATGTAATATCTGAGTGGCCAGACTTATTCAGGGCTTCGCCCTCTTGAAAAGCAGAGGTTCTGCTTGGATCTCGTGTCTTCCACTATAACCTCTGCCATTGTTTGTTAGGTTAGGAACTCTGAAAGCTGAGTCCTGAAAGATAAGAGACATGAGGCAAAATTGACTTGGTTTTGAGCAATAGCATAACAGGATGGAGAGAAAACTGTTTTCAAGCAGACATACATTTCAATAAAAATCACAAGAAAACGAGAAATGAGCTGTAGAGAAATCATGAAAATTAGTTCACAGTCATCTAGATTTTGTTGGTGCCCTCTAGAGATGGAAGGCAGTTGCTCCCATTGCATTTGGAATGGAATGCATGGGAAAGGGGATGCATGGGGAATGGAATGCATGGTGAATGGGTTGCCTGGGGAATGGAATGCATAGGGAATGGGATGATCCCACTGGATCATCCTGGACAGATGGTCTCAGGTTAGTATGCACAGGTGATATTGTTGTCACACCACAAACAAGTTAACTGCAGAGACTTGAATATGTTTCTCTTTCCACATGTGAGGCCAGTGACATTCAGCCTTCAAACCAGTCTGGTCCCAGAAATTATTGCATGGGAGGAGGTACCATTGACTGCTACTCCTGGATTTGTTTTTCTATAAAATAGAAAACTGAGGGAAGTTGATCACAGTGTTTTACATATATATATATGCATATATTATTTTATTTGTATAGAAATTAAGTCATATTCAAAGCACTTGAGACAAAGCTAGAAACATAGTAAAACAACCTATTTATTATTTCAATATTTAGTAAATGTACTGAAAACACAACTTGCCATGTGAGACTGTGGAAAAATACCACTGCCCCTCCCTAGGAAGGCCTTCCTCTTTGTTCATGAGGGCCTGACCTTATGACCTTGGGGACATTACTTAATTACAAGGTTGTAACTGTTACCACAGACAATGGTCCCACCCCCTTGCCAAAGGCAATGATTGCTGAAGATTAACTGAAATGTTCCCCCATACCCCCACCTGTTTGCGGTTATTGTGTTTAAAAGCTGCCTGTAACTATTATTTGGTGTTCACTCCTTCCTGAAGGCAGTCAAACCCCAGCGCATTGGCTTAATAAAAATCCTCTTGCATTTTGCATCAAACCTTGGTCACTGGTGGTCTCTGGGCATCAGGACCTTGGGGGACCCCTGGGTCTAACAGCCATAGCTGCAAATACCATTGATCATTCATCTATTCATATTTTTATTAACTCAATAAGTCATTAATATACCACAAAGGAAATGGGAAAGCAAATGCACTAACTGTATTCCTCTCCCTCCTTCAGTCTTCTTTGAAAATCTCTTTGCTCCATCCCTGCATGAAATTTATATAAATCTGGATACTAGGGAAGAACACAGTGGAGATAGAATTAAGATTGTAAGCAGAGCACAACTGTCATGGATCTACACACAGGTAATTACCCATAACCACATTGACACCCTACTCATGCCCAGGGATGATGCAACTGCCTCCTAGAAAGGAGGAATGTTCTCCCAACAGGAAGGACAAATTCAGTGGAGAACTAACTTGTTTCAAGTCTAGATTCAGAATAATCAAAATATATATTACAAACCAATGCAACAGTGAGCCAACTAGGTTTAGCAAAAACAAACAAACAAAAAAACCAAAACCCAAAACAAAACTGGAGCCTAACTAATTTAATTTTAGAATATTAATACTTAAAGAGACAGCATCAGATGAATTGATAAAATAACAAAAATATATAACAGTCACTTTCTGTAGGAGTGCAGTTACAACAATGTGCACTGAGCTGAATGGCTGAAATATAGTACTCTGTGAAAGAGGGACAGTTGACATCTACAAAGACAATCTATTTCAGAGAGTACTTGGTCATTGAAGATGCCTTGTTTACTATAAGAAGCTCACTGGCTGGCAGTGGAGGAAACAATGCTTACCTCATGGAGGACCACTGAACTAAACTGTCATTCTATGATTTTCTTGTAGTCCATTATTTAAAAATCACCTTTTAAATGCAGTTGGGTTAATTCCTTGTCAACATCACTTGGATAATCTTGCAGTGACTCTATCTGAGTGGCAATTAGATTGAATAATATTCAAGTGTTTTATGTAGTTATTATTCCCAAGTATTAATTATTATCTAAGTATTCTTGTTTCTTATGAGATAATCTCTTTCCTACATGTTCATATGCTGTGTTATCATTCAGTACTTAAACTTTACCAGAGGCCAATACAAATGGGAATTCCCACCCTTGGAATTTCATCCTTGAAACTTGTTTGCAAATTACCTTCTTTTCTGTACAGAGTTAGGTTGCCTTAGGCATTTGGTTATTGTAACAATAAGAGTAGCAGTAATTCTGGACCAATATGCCTGATGTATCCCAGTGCAAGTGAGTTAGACTGAACCCCCATGTTCTCAAAGTTTGTATTTGAAGATCCTGAAAAAAAGACAACCCAGTCTTTTATCAAGATTTATTTTATGTGTATATGTGTGTGTATATGCTGTATATAATTGTGAATGTAGGTATTCACAGAGGTCAGTGACATGGGATCCCCTGGAGCTGGAGTTACAGAAGGCTGAGAGATATCTGGTGTGGTTGCTAGAAACCCAGCTTTGGTCCTCTGGATGGACAGTAGGAGGTCATGCACTTCTAACAGCTGAGCCATCTCTCACGCCTCCCACCACACTAAATCCAAATATTGCTGTCATTAATTTGTGTTCTACCTGCCTCAGGTCCCTCAGTAGGGAACTTAAAATGTAGATTCCCATGCATAGCACATGGAAACGCAAGACCATGAGCGTGTAATCCCTGGGGTGGAGTTTAGGGGCCCACACTTTAACAAGAACTCTATGAAATTTCTACCCAGTCAAAACTGACCTACAACAGAGGATGCAGAAATTGTGGCCTAGCACACTCCGCAGTGTTTTATTGGACTGTTACAAGCTATGTGATTGTTTCTCAGGGAGAGCAAATATATAAAAACTTTTATTATCTCCCTGCTCCCAGTCTACCTTATGTGTTAGAAGGACTTGGAGACAAATGTCAACTTCTGTGGTTGAAGAATATTTTCTGCTCTACCTTTGAGACTGGAGATTTGAATTTTAGGGTTCAGACTATTTAAAATTTTCTGTGTATGGACAGTTAGTCATTATTTTTGGCTTTGATAGGGAATTTAAATATTCTATCATACCATAATTTCACACACACACACACACACACACACACACTTTGTTTCTTTTTAAAAAATAGAACCAAATCACATCACATAGACTCACAGAAGAACAAAATGTAAAGAGAGGCAGGCATGAAGTACAGCTTAGTTCATGTGAGCAGTGTTCTGACTCCTCATTGAGCCCAGGGCCGTGGCTCATGTGGAAAATTCTTTGATCTGTCCTTGTACTCAGGATCTGGCTTAATGTTTGATAGCTGTGTACACACAGGAAAGTTCCTCAGAGTAGTCTCCTGTTGATTAACTGGTCATTAGGCACATCATCCCGAGTCAGGACTGATAGAGTTCAAATGCTATAATGCAATGTCTATTAGGTTACTATGAGGGTATGGAAAACCACCTTGTGATTTTTCCACTACCATCCTCATTTTGTCATCTCTACCAGTCCAGAATTTAATAGCTAATAGCACTGTGTGAATCCCTCAGTCATTATTGTGTTGTTCCACCTACCACTTGATACAACTTCAGGCATCATGGGCTCAAATGCAGAGTGAAAGGCAAGATTGTTTTCTATGTGTGGGAGAGTATGAACAAAGATAGAGGCAGGGGAGGACAATAAAAGGCCACTGTCTTTGTAGGACAGATTGAATTACCTATTTGTATATATCTTATAGCGAAATCTGTAATTGTTCCCCTACTTCCTGACAAACCTATTTTCACATCTCTGCCCACATCCAATGTTTTCTGTAACCTTTATTCTCTACACTGGAGGTTCTTGAATATTGTTCTCCTCACCATCTCCTTTACTTGCAAAATTTATATATGACTTAGATATTGTAGTATATACAATAGGTGAAAAAATAAAACATTTACTGAAAATACATCATAAACCTATTTTAAAATAATTCTGTAGTATAAATATAATTTTGGTATTTATTAAAAATGGAAGTTAATTTGCATACTGATGAGATAGATATACTTGTTTATTTGTACATGAAGTATTAAATCTTGAACAAAGTTTTAAAACTGCAGGATGTAGAATATCATCAATGTTTTTAAAGTTCATCTATATTTTATTTTATAATAATCAGCTGACAATGCTGATTCATATTCACTATATATGCACTATATAAGACAGAAGTGTTTAGGGACATTTCTTAAGTTGCTGAAAATTCTTACCTAACTTCAAGCCAAATTTCATTTAGTGGTGTGTGTGTGTGTGTGTGTGTGTGTGTGTTTATTTGAAGATCAAGTCAGAAACTCAAATAGCATTTTTTAAATTAAATATTGTGTAACAATATAGTCCAAAGATAACTACCTTGAGATTTATTCACTGAAGAATGCTGGTAGGACAATATTAGAAGTCTTTGCTTTGTGCAATTAAACCACTTTCTTCCTCTGTACAATAAAATCCTTGCAGATCATAGCACATGCTCACATTCCATTTGAGCCAAAGGGTTTCAGGAAGCACTTTTAGGCATTGCTTGGTGTGCTGGCACACATGTTGTGAAGAAAATATAATAAGTGTTCAGAACCGAGGCTGCAAGAAAGTTGTGTATACAACATGGATGAGCATTGTCAGTAATGCCTCAGATAGTTGCAAGTTTTATTTTCAATTAACTTTTGTTGGTTTGCATTCAGAAACCTTTCACTGTTTTCAAGAATTTCACCACTCCCACATTGAGTTAGTAATCCCTGTATGAAGCTGTGACGCACAGACAAGAAACTCTTTAAACAACTGCTCTCCATTTACTAGAGCTCTTTCTATCCTTGGAAGTCTTTTGACCCCCTTTTCTGAAGGATCCAGAGGACACCTTTTTTGTCAGTGTATGAGAAAAACAAACAAACTACCTGTTAAAATTTCACTATTTCATTTCCCTGCCTCAAAATCAGTCACAAAGGATGTTCATTCCTGTTGAATTTTACAAACATAGTTAGATATAACCATACAGGGATCAAGAGCAAAGAGGCCACTGGCAGAGAAGGAAACCCTGAGCGTGCACTTTTGCTTCTGTACTCATGGTCTTTATCAAGCGTACTTTCAAGCACACGTGAGCTGGTTTCTGTGTGACTTCACCTATGTGACTCCATCAAGAAACATTTCCTGTAAGCTACAAGCTTTGCTATAAATTAAAAACAATTTTTAAATAAAAAGTGCACAAGAAAATATTGACGACTATTCTTTTTTTTCCAAAGATATAAACAGCCTTTATTTTTGTATTAAAAAAAAATGTGTATGGGTTTTTGCCTCCATGTATGTCTGCTCATCATGCGTAAGCCAGAACAAGATTCTCTAGCCTGGGTCTAAGGGTCATCCTAAAAATATACATTACATTAATATTTCTTAATGTCCATAATCAATTACTTATCATTCATATCTTAGCCCTCTTAATTTTAATTTAACTGTATAAGCTCTTGCTATTGTTCACAAGCTAATTCCAAATATATGCAAAAAGGATATTTAAGAAGTCAAAAGAAAAAGAGTAACAGCCAATACTTGAAATCCCACAAAGAAACACAATGAATAGCTTCCTTAACTTGGGCAAAAGCCTTGAAAGAATGATGACAACTGATAAGAAGCTAGAAGTGATTGTATTTAGGTATAGGGTCATTAAATTCACTGCAAGCAACATATTTAGAGATTATCTTTTTTTGTTTCCATCATGATCTTGCATGTGTAGCTTTAGCTTTGAATCTCTACTACATGTCTTTAGTTCATAAGACATGTGTTCAATGAACTATAGATAACATATAATTAAGGGAAGAAAGAGAATGAATTCTTTCAGTCACACTAATGCAATAAATGGTTTTGTACACTGCTTTTTCCAAACACATGTTTTTCAGTATATTTAAATTAAATCCTGTGTTATAGGAAGAATAATAGAGTAATATGGTTTTTATTGTTTAAAAACTTTTATTATTCACACAAGACAAATATAGAAGAATTAATAAGATAGTTTCCTCTCCTTCTAATTTAATGAACATACCTTCTTCTTTTTTAATATTTATTTATTCCTTCAAATTACAACTCAATTACAGTCCCTTCCCTCCTCTCCTTACCAGTCCCACCCTCCTACCCTCTTCCCCCTCACCCTCCTATTCTCTTTTTTTTTTTAATTTAAGGTGTATCTTTTTCCTCCAACAGCTCCTCCTTTTAGTCCAATAAAAGGCTCTTTTTCATATAATGATAAATACAATACAAAACAATAACTACAATTAGGCAACAATTATGAAAATTATAAGGTATAACATATATTCCCAATATCCAGTCCATACACACTTGGCAACTGTTAATATCAAGCCCCAGTACAAGAAGAAGCTCTTGGTCCTCATGTGACTGATGAACTGAGGGAGTATGATATGTGGGTGCCTACCTCATCTGAGAAGAAGGAGAAGTTTGAGAAGAGGAATAGGGAGGGAGAAAAGGTCCGGGAGGGGAGGAGAGAGCAGACTGTGTTCGAGAGGTAACTTGAAAAAACAAATTAATTATAAATAAAAAGGGTAACTAAGACTAAAAAGTAATAAAAATAATATTTTTAAATGATAATTTACTAAAAGCATACTTGCCTTACTGGCATGAAAGGAAAAATGTTAATTTCAGGTTAGCATGTTAGACTGCAGTTTGCCATATAGCTCACACATTCTTGGATATCAGCTTATACGTTTTTTCACTATATATAAAGAATATTTTTGTTGTTTGGTATAAAAATGCAGTTAAGAGGTTTAAAATGTTGTAAGTAAATTAAGGGTTACTACAGTTCAGACTGGTTTTCTAAATCTCTAAGAGGTCAAGTAATTTGAAGCTAAGATAAAATATTTAAGCAGAGCGTGATTAGCCCAACCCTTTAATTCCAGCAAGAGGATCACTATAGAGTTAGTTGTCTTCTAACTTTTAGTGTTACTATGAACAGGATGGTGTTGGTTAACACCTTTAGTCCCAACACTTGAGAGGCATACACCGTTAATCCCAACACACTGGAGACAGAAACATGCAGATCTCTGAGTTCAAGGCCAGCTTGATACAGAGCAATCTCAAAATAGAGAAAAACTTAGATCCAGGGGTGGTGGTGCACATCTTTAATCCCAACAACTGGGAGGCACACACCTTTGATCCCAACACTTGGGAGGCAGAGGGAGCCACATAGGATTTACAGTGATTTAAGTTTAAAAACCGCTTACAAAAAAAAAAAAAAGGCAGACTGAAATTCAAAGTGAATTGTCCTTTGTGATCTCAAAATACATACACTTAAATGTATGTTTAGTTCCAAAATATCAATTTTTTAAAAATCTCAGTTGAAAGATAATACTTTTTATATGGTCAAAAACACAATTTGCTCTAGGAAAGATATACCTGCCAAAAAAGTTAGGATTAGGACAGGGTTCTGTTCTTATCTTTTTAGTAGATTAAACACATACATCTAAGGAGCCCAAGGACAACTGAACAACTGAAGCTTCTGAAGAAAAGGGTCCAGACATCAAAGAAGACAAGTAGTCCAGATGATCCAGCCTTGCAGACTTCCTCAATAGCTATTTCCTCAAAAATCTACCTGCAGAAAAACTTCAAAATGGCTTGTTTAGATGGACCAGCCCCACAGACTCTTCAGTAAAGCCCTGAACTTTCCTACCCAAAGTTCAGCTTCTGATTACAAACTTCTTAGGACATTTAAATAGCTGAGCAGAAAAAGACTAGACATCAAATGTTACTATTAACTTGCTTAACCATTTTTCCATTATTATTTGGGCCCCAAAACAGGTTTCCTACATCCAAAATCAGCAGGAACATACCTTCTTAATGAGTTGAATGTTGGGATTTAAATGTAGAATTCATGCAAACGTTGGTTGGTTTTAGTTCTGGAAACTTGAAGGTACAGGGTAAGTTGGATAAAGGCCTCTAGACCATAACAGATGATTTCCCTATTACTTTGCCCTTTCTTTTCCCTGTATTGTCTTTGTTGGCACACCCTTCACTTGCATATCCATGATTAATTCTCATCTCTTCTAAGGCTATTTCTATCCATCTGCTGATACAGTTGACACTGTGAATGAGAACATTAGGTACTGGGAACCAAGGGCCATGGAAAATTAACTTTCCTTTGCTAAGATTCCACCACAGGAGTTAGGTTCTGGTTTCCTGATTACCAGAACATTCTCAGAAGTCTGATTAGCTTGTGGCTGGTCAGGTGCAACCATGAGATATCCCAGACCTTTCATCTCCTAGCAACCCCCTGATGTCCCTGCCTTCCACTTCCTTACCCCCTACCGAACCTATAACTGACCCTGTTTTCAATAAAAATTTGAGAGCTTGACCACTGGACTTGCTCTCTGTCTCCATGTCTTTTGTCCCTTCTTTCATTCAGGTCCTTGGCGCTCCTCTCAAGTCCCCTGAACTCCGCTGGTCGGGCAAGTGGTGCCCCAACGTGGGACTCAACAGAATGGAGCAACACTGCCTGAACGATGTATTCCCTGCTGGCTGGCACCCTTGGACCTCTGCCCCTTGGTGAGTGAAGGTTCGACTTGATCGCCACGATCATTCCAGTTCGCCACAGAGTACCTGCCCATGAGACAGATCAGCTCCTTTTGATTCTAAGGAGCAAAAAGCCAAATTTACCCCCGGGTTTCTAACTCAAATACAACAAGCTGCCATTCGGGAATGGCAGACCCTTCCATCCAAGGGATTGGCTTTTACCTCATTATCCAAGATTAGACAGGGTTCCCAAGAACCTTACAATGAATTTGTTGGCCAGCTCCTAGAAGCTGTGGAATGACTATTGGGTGAAATGGAGCCTGAAAATAAATTTATAGAACAGCTAGCCTTTGAAAATGCTAATGCTGCTTGACAGGCCTCTATATGCCCCCACTGTTGGGGGAAAAACTGTTTCTGACTTTATAAGAATTTATGCTGATGTAGACCCTATGTCCTATAGAATTGGCTTTGCCATTGGGGTGGCATTCCGTAACTTGGACCCAACCCCTTCACAATCTAAGGTCTCCTTTAATTGTAAACAACCTGTACACTTCTCTAGAGATTGTCCAAACCCTAGGGCAGAAAGACTGCCCCCTACCACTCTTTGTCCCATATGTAAGAGAGGAAAACACTGGGCTACAGAATGCAGGTCCAAGACAGATGCCCAGGTGCCTTGTCTTGGCATTGTAGGACAACCAATATGCTGGAATAAATCCTCTCTGATACATATGACGGATGGCGGTGGACCCCAAGATCAGGTCCGACAATTGGAAGTACAACAACATATTGAGGAACTTATGGAAAGAGAGTTCCCTTCTCTTAATTATCATCCCTTAGATCTTCCTAATAATAGAAGGGACATGTCTATAGACCCCCAAACCTTGGATAGTCTATCTGCCACCCATAGTCTACTTAATGATTCTAACCCTTCCCTAGGGCAGGATTGCTGGTTCTGCCTTAGACAGGGGCAGTCTGTTCCCCTTGTGCTGTCAGCACCCAGTGCCACCTATAGTCCCTCCATCAGAGGCTGTGTGTTAATGCCCCCCTTGTGTACACAGCCCCTCTTTTACCAAAATGTTACCTGTTTCTATAAGCCCTTTAAAAATGATAGTTCTGACTTACAGGTGGGAAATGCTCTATTCGCCTCATGTCAAACAATAGTTAACATTTCAACAGCCCTTTGTCCTGATAATGATACAGTTTTCCTCTGTGGAAATAATGAGGCTTATACTGTTCTGCCAATCAACTGGACTGGAACATGCATCTCTCCTTCCAGATATAAACATAATTTCTGGCAATGAGCCTGTGCCGGTTCCTAGCTTTGACCTGATAGCAGGCAGACACAAGGGAGCCTTTCAGCTCATCCCTCTTTTAGTGGGACTAGGAATGTCTGCATCCCTGGCTACAGGAACAGCAGGAATAGGAGTCTCTTTACATAAATATCATAAGCTGTCACAACAGCTTATGAATGATGTTCAGGTTTTGTCCAGTACCATACAGGGTATCCAGGAACAGCTGGACTCCCTAGCAGAAGTAGTACTACAAAACAGAAGAGGGTTAGACTTATTGACAGAAGAGAAGGGAGGCATCTATTTGGCTTTACAGGAGCAATGCTGTTTCTGTGCCAACAATTCGGGCATAGTCAAAAGTAAGATAAAGAAGCTACAAGAGGACCTGGAAAGGCGATGGCAAGAGTTGACTGAATCCCCTTTCTGGAATGGATTAAATCGATTCCTTCCCTTGCTCAGCCCCCTGCTTGGCTTATTATTAATTCTCTTTCTTGGACCTTTTCTTTTTTTTTTTTTAACAAACTTATGGCTTTCATTAAGGGACAGATTGACTCTCTAGCATCCCGACCTATACAAGTTCATTATCACAGATTGAATCTGTCTGACTAGGGCTTAGGTTTGTCCTATGAGGACCTTCCCCGAACGAACTACCCCTTAAGGCTCCTTCTTCTACAATGTGCATTTCCATCAGGATAAAATTCAGAATTATGTTTGTCTTTTATGACATGAGCACCTGCAAGGGGTGTATGACTAAATACCGCAAGGGGAGGACCCAATTGTCTGCTTCTGAATCCCCTGAGAAACAAACCTGATTTCATAGAGGTTGATTTCTAAAAGTCTCCAGCTGCCAGCCTGCTGGGGATGCCCTCAGGCAATGGTGGGGTCACCCTCTCCTCCACAAAAAGATATCCGCTTCAGAGCCACAAAGCGCTTCTTGGAGGATCACATCACTGCTTCCCCCCTCTGGTTAATGCCCACCTCCTTTAGAAAGAAAAATTGGATTGCACTGACAACATTCAAGCCTCTTTAAATTATATAAACAGGGAGGAGATGCTGGGAGCCAAGGCCCATGGAAAATTACTAACCTTCCCTACTTACATCAGGACCTCAGAAATAGGCCTACAGAAAGTTATGAACTTCCCTTTGCTAAGCTTCTTCCACAGGATTTAGGTTCTGATTTCCCGATTACCAGAACAATTCTCAGAAGTCACCTGATTAGCCTGTGGCTGGTCAGCTGCAACCAGGAGATATCCCAGACCTTTAGTCTCCTAGTAACCCCCTGACATCCCTGCCTTCTGCTTCCCTACCCCCTCGAACCTATAACTGACCCTGTTTTCAATAAAAATTTGAGAGCTTGATCACTGAACTTGCTCTCCGACTCCATGTTTTTTGTCCCTTCTTTCATTCAGTTCCTTTGCTCTCCTTCCGAGTCCCCTGAACCCCACTGGTTGGGGCAATTAGGGAGTGTGCTGCTGGAGTGGAGCCTCCAGAAGGCGGTAGAAGCTGAGTGGGCATGTATGCAGGGATGTATAGACTCACACAAAGCATCAGCATCCCAGAAGACTAAGAATGGCTCCAAGGACTCTACCAGAGGTGGATAACTAGATGGTTCTGCTGATACATGAATTCTTTAGTTTGAGGGCAGTGTTACATATGACATTAATACTTCTTTCATGTCCATCATTAATTACTTATTATTATTCATATCTCAGCCACTATAATCTCTGGTTTGAAGCAAGAATAATTAAGCTTGAATTTCTGGTTCAACATTTAATTCCCGTGGAAATTTTCAAAAATTACTTACTCTCCTTTTACTTAAGATTCCATCTGCAAGACATCAGCAATAATGAAATTATGTGGAGGTGATATTAAGGATGACATGAGTTCACTTTTATGAAATACATATTGAGTGGTACATGGTGAGCAATATAGATATTTGTTTAGAAAATGGTCAGCAACTGAAAATGATTATTGCAAAGATGATGCAAGAGTATACCACGATTATACAAGTGATTAACCTGTAGGAAGTGAACCAAACTAGAGATATAATTATAAAAGCAGAAAGATGTTGTGCCCAAGATATATATTGTGAGCTTTAAATTAATAGACTTTTCATACATTTTTTGTGTGTCTTAGGCTTACATTGGGATTTACTTCAATGGACAATAATATTTTATTTTACTGTCTTTGTATGTCTTATAAAATATGCATTTCCTTTCCTATTTATTTGCCTCCATTTTCTTATAAAAAGGCATATTTATTTTACGTATGTTCTGTCTGTGTATGTGAGTGAATGTCATGCATGTGCAGTGGTCACAAAGGCCTGAATAGAGAATCAGAATCTTTAGGGCTGGAGTTACTGGCTATTGTGAGCCACCTAACATGGGTGCTGGGAAAAGAAAGAACTTCAGTCCTCTGGAAAACAAGCAACAGTTCTCTAGCTCTACCCACTAATTTATTTATGAGTCAATTATCTGTGCACAACATCTGCATTTTCTCAGTGTGAACATATTTCACATGTTCAGATCATTGAAAAGGTGTGGAGATACAGAAGATGGGTCCACATGGCCCATCAACTTGAATTCTTTCTTCTGAAGCCTTATTGTCCCCAGGATGACAAATGCTCAGCACATGGATGTCTTCTCACAAAGTATAGTTGAAAAAATGTTACTTAAAAGTGGAAATCACATATATGTATACACTCATATTTATGCCCACAGTATTCTCCTTTTCTTTTCTTTTTATTTAATACTTCAAGTTACATCTCTTAACAGTCCACTCTTTCCATCCCTCCTGGTCCCGTTCTCCCACCCACCGCCCCCTCTCCTACCTATCCTACTCTCCTGGAGTGGGTTGCCTCTACATATCAGCCCCCCTCAGTCCAATAGTCATATGAGTGTTAAGAGCTTCCTCTTGCACTGGGGCCCTATATGGCAACTCTTTTAGGACAGGGTGTCCCACTAAAAGGTAACAAGTTCTATGATCCTGTTCCTTTTGGTGTGTTGATTACATGGCTAAAATCCAATTATAAGTGAATAGATGTCATGTGCATCTTTCTGAGTCTAGGTTAACTCACTCAGGATGAACTTTTCTAGTTCCATCCATTTGGCTGCAAATTGCATGATTTCCTTGTTTCTGATGGCTGAGTAATATTCCATTGTGTAAATGTACCACAGTTTTTTTTTTAATTCATTCTTCTGTTGAGGGACATCTGGGTTGTTTCCAGTTTATAGCTATTACAAATAAAGCTGCTATGAACATAGATGAGGAGGAGTCCTTATAGATTGATGAGAAATCGTTTGGATGTATACCCAGAAGTGGTATGGCTGGGTGTTGAGATAGAGCTATTCAAAAATTTCTAAGATATAACCAGACTGATTTCCATAGTGGTTGTACAAGTTTGCACTCCCATCAGCATTGGAGGAGTGTCCCCCTTTCTCCACAACCTCACCAGCATGTGCTGTCATTTGAGTTTTTGATCTTAGCCATTCTGACAGATATGAGATGGAATCTCAGAGTCGTCTTGACTTGCATTTCTCTGATGACTAAGGATGTTGAGCATTTCTTCAAGTGTCTCTTGGATTCCTCCTTTGTGAATTTTCGGTTTAGCTCTGTTCCCCATTTTTTATTGGATTATTTGGTTTCTTGGTGTTTAATTTCTGGGTTCTTTATAAATTATGGATATTACCCTGTGTCAGATGAGGGGTTTGGAAAAAATTTTCCCAGTCTGTAGGTTGCTGTTTTGGTCAAATGACAGTGTCCTTTGCCTTACAGAAGCTTTCCAGTTTCATGAGATCTCATTTACTGACTGTTGGTCTTAGAGCCTGAGCTATTGGTGTTCTCTTCAGGAAGTTGTCTCCTGTGCCAATGAGTTTGAAACTTTCCCCCACTTTCTCTTCTATTAGATTTAATGTTTCAGGCTTTATATTCAATCCTTGATCCACTTGGCCTTAAGTTTTGTACAAGGTGATAAGTATGGGTCAATTAGTGTTCTTTTACATGTTGACATCCAGTTAGACCAGCACCATTTGTGGAAGACACTGTCCTTATTCCACTGTATGGCTATAGCTTTTTTGTCAAATATTAAGTGACTGTAGGTTTGTGGGTTTATTTCTGTATCTTCAATTTGATTCCATTGATCAATGGGTCTGTTTCTATACCTGTACCATGCTGTTTTTATTACTATTGCTCTGCAGTATTGCTTAAAATTTGGGATGGTGATACCTCCAGATTTTTTTTTTTTGTACTTGATTGATTTAGCTATTATGGATTTTTTTTATTTCATATGAAGATGAGAGTTGTTCAGTTGTTCTTTCAAGGATTGTAAAGAATTGTGTTGGTATTTTGATAGGAATTGGATTGAATCTGTATTTAGCTTTTTGTAGGATGGCCATTTTTATTATGTTGATCCTACCTATCCATAAGCATGAGATCTTTCCATCTTCTGATGTCTTCTTCAATTTCTTTCTTCAAGGACTTGAAGTTCTTGTCATACAGGTCTTTTACTTGCTAGGTTAGAGTTTCCCCCAGGTATTTTTTATTGTTTGTGGCTATTGTGAAGAGTGTTGTTTCCCTAATTTCTTTCTCAGCCCATTTATCTTTTGTATAAAGAAGGGCTTCTGTTTTAGTTTTTTTTTTTAATTTATTTTGTATCCAGCCACCTTGCTGAAGGTGTTTATCAGTTGTAGTAGTTCTCTGGTGGAATTTTTGGGATCACTTATGTATACTGTCATATCATCTGCAAATAGGGATAATTTCTATTCCTTTCTAAAAGTAAATTTAAGCTCAGATGAGAACAAATGCATTTATTGACTTGATATTCATTGGGTTCCACTATAAATGAAGAGAAATTAGTATTGATTTAACACAAATAAAAGTAGCAATCTGTCACTTCAAAATTCTGGAATTTTTCATTTAAAATTAATGCTCAATTTATACCAATATATGTAAGTTTAAAAAAGGGTGGGAAGGCAGGACTGGGAGGGATGGAAAGTGGACACTATGATGGAGATGTAACCTGAAGCAATAAATAAATAAATTTAAAAAACAGATGATACATGTAACTGAATATATAAGACAAAAAGTATTATTTATTATTCATTTGACATAGGTAAAATGGCTCTTTCATGAAGTAAGCTTAATCGTAGAAACACACCATTTGTTTACACTGTTGTTGCAGATACAGCTAACCACCTCATACTTAATTATTAGTGAGATTGGTTAAAACTCTTCATTGTAGAAATATATGGTTATAAATATGTTTTTAAACATAAAGTTTTCTGAATTTTTACAGAGAAACAGGCTTTCTACAAACTTGTCTCTCTTGTAGGAAGGTTTATTGTAAACCTGCAGAACTCTAATATTTCTTTTTAAAGTTTGTGCACAGCATGCTGAACTAGAAACAAAAGATATGTTTCCTATAAGTGTTCAGTGTAATCTTTACTCATAGCCTTCCTCTGAGAGCTTTGGAAAAGTATTTAAGGCATTACTGAGTTTACTCCTTTATCACTCAAATCTTAAACACTTCTGTGATTCCTGACTTAGTAAAATTCTAGATAGAATTTCCTCAGTGAAATGTTATTACACTTGCAATACATATTTATCATTTGTTTATTTACAGAAGAGCATACAGTACCTCTATAAAATGTCTTCTAAGTACTAAATATGATAGTTTTCAAGCACCTAATAGAAGGCCTAAAACGCTACTAATTCTTCCCACTCTTGCTCCTATTTCTAGAAACACATCTCAATGTATATATCCTTTTTCACTCTATAGTTCTATTTTTTAGTATTTTGTTTCTTGAAAAGTGCTGTCCAGGGACTGCAGAGCTGTCTAACAGTGACTGCCTTTGCAGAAGATCTGAGTTCAGGTTCTTTAGCACCCACATTGAGCAGCTCACAATTGCCTTCTTCTGGCCTCTCTGGGTACTGCACTCAAAGGTAGGTAACAACACAGACACATACTCATACATGTAATTAAAAATTAAATACATCTTTCAAAAAGGAAACTTCATCCATAAGCAGTTGTATACTGTAAACATATGCTGAAGAAATAGAAATATGATGCAGAATATATATAATATAAATATAATATATAATATATAACACATATATGGATATATATACACATGTATGGATAACATAAATGTATTATGTGTAATATGGAAAATATGAATATATGCACTCTATAGATACATGAAACAAGTTTTATTGAAGTAAAACCTTCTAGATAATTACACAACTTTCAGATAATTATTCCTTAAGTAATTTTGCTTATTTTAAAGCAAAATGCAGTTTTTAAACTTAATGTA
This sequence comes from Lophiomys imhausi, assembly GCA_907164525.1. Taxonomy (NCBI): domain Eukaryota; kingdom Metazoa; phylum Chordata; class Mammalia; order Rodentia; family Muridae; genus Lophiomys; species Lophiomys imhausi. The sequence goes on along the minus strand of CAJQZJ010033026.1, from coordinate 4,206,915 downwards.
CTAGTGTAATATTAAATTTTGTAATTCCAGTTACTATACAAATAATCATCCAAATAAAATGTCTTAGATATAATAGATGTTTGGCTTTTGCTACATAAGCAGAAAGATGACTGTTCCCTTGGTTGTCTCCTCCAGGTGTTCATGTTTCCATCCTTAACTGGCCTGTACTTTGGTACAGATATTTTGTCTTAATCAATATTTAATAAAATGAATATCAGAACATGGAAAGTTTTGACAAACCTGAGCTGGAAATGAATCAATCAGTAAAAATCCTCATGGTCTATTCATTGAAATGCAACACAGAGACAAAGTCAATAGGATACTGATATTGGATACATATAATATTGGAAAGTGGAATATGCCTATGTCTCAGGAATAAGAATAAAGTGTTTAATTGGTAGTGAAAAGACATGAGAAATCTCAGGATATTTTAAAAGTTAACTAAATACTATTAAATCAAAATTATTATTAGTGAACTGCTAAATATATCTTAACAGTTTACCTGACTACATATGAATTTTTCATTTAAAAACTGAGTGCCACCAAACATATACATGAATCTTGCAGTGATTTCAAAATTAATGATATTATAATTAAAAGAAAAGAAGACAACTGGCAAAGATTGTTGGTTAACTTGCGCATTTAATTTAGATGCACTGAGAAATGTCCTACAGATCATTAAAGGGCACTTCTCAGTGTGTCTAGTTTGGATTATTCATCCCTATTAGGTCACAGATGGCAGACCCAGTGACTTCATCCAGTTACTTTTAGTGGCATGGTGTCTCAGACAGATGTATAACTGAGAATTCCACCAAGCATAGGAGATAAACACCAGTTCCCTTAATTTTGCTTTTCCTCATAAGTTTATTTATTTTTATATAAGAAAAAAATCACTCTTTCATTGTATGTTTCCTTCTTTTATTTTTAACACTACACAACCATTAGTATATCCCAAAATTTTCTGCTCTCATATATAATGTTGTTCATATATTTTCTTGTATTCTTTTATTCAATTAGCTCAGAATGCATTTTATTGTTAAATATAGTGTTATTATTTTAGAGCATGCATTATTATACACATATATTGCATATACACACAATTTTAGGCATATACTTAAAGAACAAGAATATTGTATATTTTCAGTAACATAGTAGTTTGTTTTCATTACACTTTCATATGCAAATATTTTCAGTACAGACTAGATATGCTTAGGTAGTAATGGGAAGTTTTAAAAGACTTTTTCCTTATTGATTCCAAGGATTAAATCTTCAATGACAGATGTCATCTCTTTTCAACTTCCTTTTCTATTAACCAGTACACCTTCATCTGCAACTCTATCCCTTTGGTACCAATAGATCCTTGTGTGTAAATTTCCACCTCTGAATGCTCCAATGGATGCATAGATTTTTTAGCCTGGGATTGTAAGTGTTGTTTTTCACATTAGGCTCCCAAATCCTTAACTGATATTTTCATAATCCTCTGACAATTGCACGTAATGACCAACTTTCAGAAAATGAGTTGTCATGCAGTTTTTTAAATAAAGTTGCTAATTATATACTAATTTTGTTTTACTTTGTACTGTTTCCTTTTAACCAGGTTTCTTAATGATTTTTTCTATGTATATTTTCATTGTTCAATATAGTTTGGATGGAGCAAAGAAGCTTAGTTCTTGGTTAAATTTTGATTCCATTTACTCTGGCTAGAGGTGCCAAAGTATTTTGGTTAATTATTCTTATCCTCCTAATAAAAAAGAAATCAATGTCTAACAAAAAAAGTGCTTAGATGTAAACATTCTTTCTAATGCCTCCATCTCAGTTAGAAGACCATGATCCTTAGACTTTCCATTGTTTCCTTGACCTAAGTTGCTTTGCTTTGACTCTCCTCTCAGTTGGCTCATATTGGCGGCTTATTTGTCCTAGTAGGGCTGGGTTTTCAGTGTTTTTGGGGGCATGACCACACTATTTCAAAAGTAACCCTTTGTCCTTCTATAATAAGAAAAAAGTGATCAAAGCCAAAATTATTATTTTAGTTGCTTACCTAAGACACTGTGGGATTTATTCATAGTAATGAAGGGCTGTAGAGGGATCAACCCTGAAATGTGAAAATATTCCTTTAAGTTTTCAGGGACTCCTTCCTTCTGTTCAAAGCATCCATAGACAACATTATCAGTTCTTTTCTTCTGTGTGCATGAAATCAGCACTTATGTTATTCTTATTTTCATTATGTTTGTGCATTAACATGTAAGGGATTTTATTATGTGTGTACCCTGTTAAAATGTGTTGAGGTTTTTTTTGTTTGTTTGTTTGTTACATGGAGAGTTGTTTATCTACTTCCACAATGTAGACCTGGGAGTAAAATCAGGTCTTCAGGCACAGTCATCTTGCAGGCCTCTTGAATCTTATTTTACATTTTTTACTTATTTTTTCAGACATGTGAGCTCTATATGACTTTGATGTAAATGTCACAGGATATCTTTGTTGAGTTAATTCTTTTCTAACTTTTCCAGGGATTACCTACTGAGCCAGCTTGACTGCAGTAAGCTTGAGTTTTTATAACAAAAGCATGGTTTGCAGATGAATTATGTCCAAGGTGTTGGAAAATATGCATATATCCAAACATTTAATTAAGATATAGTTGGGAAATTTTCAAATATTTTATATGAAAAATCCTGTGTAGGCAAGTTGATCAAAATAATAAAAGCAATCTTCACATAATATAGTTCAAATATTTTATAGCTAATCTTGACATTGACTTCATGTTTGTTTAGTATGTATTTCTCCTTGGCCTGTTTCCATATTTCAGGAAAGAAAGTGAGCAGGAGATGCCCTGGCTTGTCATTGTTCTGGTTAATTTTGTGACAGTGATAATAGCAAAACAAGGACTCAAACACGTGCTGTTAGCTGCTGTGGCCTCTATAGCCCATGAATACTGAGGTTATTTTTCATCTTGACACAAAACAATGCCTTTTCAGCTGCCAATTGAAAATTCCTGAAACAACACTTGGTAGAATGTTTGAAGAAAACCAATTACCTGTTTGCTCTGAATCCAGGTAATTGGCAAGGGTTGCTTTTATTCCTCAAAAGTATAAACTTTGATAAAATATATTGAAATACCAGAATAGTGAGTCTGCCTGGAAATATTTAACTTATGAAATTTATAGTTTATGGTAGTGAAAAGTATTGTTATTTGTATTACTTGTTTTCTGTTCTTCAGCTATCTGGGCGAGCAAACTGAAGTGATAGCTGTGCCAATGTCTTCAATATAAAAAATGATCTTATCGATAAAATGCAGATGAAGATAATCTATTAAAGAACGAATAGGAACATATATGAGTAATGGTGAGCAATGCTAGCAAAGATCAATGGAGAAAAATCAGAATGTTTATTTATGAAACATCTTCAAACTATCAAAATCATAGGCTATTTTGTTTCAACAATAATAAAATGTGTGCTTATGTGTGGGCTCCTAAACCTGAATGGATTTCTGTTCAAAGTTAGTTTGTTCAGCCTAGAGCTGTTTCTTCATCATGCATAAATAAGAGGCTGACATTTATAATGCCTTGTATTAGATGAAATGTTGAATATTAATTGAATTATAAAATAATAGACTGAAAAATATTTCCCCCCAAACACAGTTATACATACACACATGCAACAAGAACTAACACTGGTCTGATTCTACACTGTCCAGCTGTTACATGATGAGTTTGTTGCTTGTTTCAAAAAACATTTACCTGAGAAAAATTAAGACTAGACTCATAAATATCATTATTTGTCTTTAAAAAAATTTCCCCTTATCTGCTTATCTAGATAAACTTCTCACTTATCAAGAAACCTCTTAAGGTCCATTTTAAGCACTCAGTTTCTTTGATTAATCTTCTAAATTCTTACATTTAACCTTACAACTTAGTGTAATTTTTGTACCTTTTATTTTTCATATTAATATCTCATGTCTTCAAATAAAATACTATTATAAAACCAAATGCTATAAACTCTTTGATAGCCTTTACCTAATAATATATTATTTACCATTAAACTGTTTATGTCATTAAAAAGATGAAATAAATTAGTGGATAAGTAAGTATTGTATTTATGGTAACTTTTACTGTATTGCACATATAATGCATTGAATAGAGAATATTTTTATACCGATCTTAAATTAGCTTCTCAGTGTATTTGTGACTGTGATGTAAAATGGGAGTTTCCTTGGGAAATACATCTCATGGTACTCTCAGAGTCAGCAGTTGAGGAGGGAAGGAGGAGGGATGGAGAAGAGTGTCTTGGTGCTGTCCTGAGTTTGTGATCCAGATCCAGGTCATGCATCAGAATCAGCATATCCTGGGTACTTCCCTCTTGCTGAGATTTGTTCTTTGGATAAGTACCCATGTTTCTTTGAAGCAAGGTGGTTTGTGCATTTGCTTTTGAGTCAGGGTTGTTCTGGGAGACATAGATCCTCACTTCATAATAAGAACACTGGAAACTGGACTAGGGAAATTTTCACTTGTTTGCTAAAACTTCAGTGTAACCAAAAATCCTTTCACATACCATAGCTCAGGACTCTATATGACCAGGCTAATAATTTATAGTTGATAGTACTTGTCTTTATCTGTTAACCAAAACCCCAAATGTTAATAGTATTTGGTTTAGTTCATATAAAGGAAAATGTTTTAAGTGGGTTAAAATGAAACTACACATTATTTTGATATATAAACAATTCTTACTTTCAAAAGTCAACTGAAAGTATGAAACTTTGACAAGCTTTCTTTGAGCAATGTTAATATAAAGCTGACATTTCCAATAGAAATGTTTCTCGGCCTTCGGTAAAATCTAAAGACCTTTAGTATTAAAGTGATCTATAAGTCATATGGGAGATTGTTTGCTTCAGTTTCATAGGTCGATAATTCTGAAGTCAAAAAAGTTGCTACATCTAATGTCAATTTTTTTGCATAAATTAAGGTTGGTAATTCAGGATTCTTTTTTATAACTTACATGTAGCACATTCTCACAAATCCATGGTGTGGAAAAAAAAGACAGATAAAGGTCAGACATGTTTGTGGTTTAATTTTAGCTTTATTTAATTTCTCTAGAGTACTTAGGGCATGCACTTGGCATTGTTCGTGAAATAGCAGTAATATACAAAGCTCCTGTGCTTTAGAAGTTGTGTTAGGACTGTCTACCAGAACAGATAGAACATATATGTATTTCTGTATGTATGGGATTCATTAGAAGGCTTACAGGCTGTGGTCCAGCTACTCCAAGCCATCTTCTGATGGGAAACCTAGGAATGCAACAGTTATTCAGCCAACAAGGCTTGATATCTCAGCTGCTCTTCAGTGTTTATCAGAATCCTGAAGAAGTAGGCTCTAAAACCAGTGAAGGAGTTCCTTGGCAGCAGGATATATCAACTTACAAGTGAGACTGAGGAAAAGCACACATAAAACAAAAACTTCTTTCTTTCATGTCCTTTATATAAACTGCCATGAGAAGACATGGCCCATTTTCAGGATGAATCCTCACACTTCAAGTGATCTGAATTTAAAGTGAGTCTCCCCACCTCAAACAATCCAGTTAACTAAAATTCCCTGACAGGTATATATATATATATATATATTTAGTTGTTTGGGTTTTTAGTTAATTTCAGATGTAGTCAAGTTGACATCCAAGAGTAGCCATTTCAGAACCTTATTCTTACTTGACAGAGGAAAATCTTAATTCATATTTCACTTGATTTCTTCATTTCTTTATTTTCTTACCTCCTTCCCATTCTCTCTATCTCTTCTTCTTCTTCCTTTTTATATTTATGTTTAAGAATTATTGGAGGGTCAGAAACGCTGTATATTAAAACAACACTTCAGGGTTGGACAAAGGCCCTCTTGTCCACTTAGTGCCTGAACCCCCTTCTGGGAGGTGGTGGCAACAATATGCTCTTGTACCTGCTCCAAAGAACCCCTACAGCCCCCTCCTGAAAACACATATATGAGAAGCATCCCTAAGTGATGATTCTGAGTAGAGAAACTCAAGTTTCAGAGATTTAAAACGACTCCACTCAACCCAAAGGAGTGTTGACCAGAGAATGAAAGTTCAATTCTAAGAGGTATATGGAAACGTAAGGTTCATCCATGAGCCAAAAGAATATGTTAGGATCACAATTTGGGGTACTAATTGTAAATATAAAGTCATGATAATGAATATTGTGAACTAAAGATAGAAAAGTGTACCAATACTTAAAGTATTCCAATTTTTACTCTGTGGATATTCAATTTTCACAAAAGATGATTTCCTATTTTAAAGATCCCAAGACTATTCTCAGATTCAGTAAATTCCCAGATGAATTCCAAGAACCCAAAATAGCTTCTCACCAATGCCTTAGGGTCCAAAGAATTATTATGGGCAGTGACAGTTTTATGACTAAGTTATTCATGACCAATTCCTCCAACAGTTTTAGAATATACCAAATTTTGTATACTATGCCACACTGTAAGTGGATATCACTGGCTTTTTCAAGGTCCTCACACATAAGTAGAGGCATTGCCTACAGGTAAAACATTCCACATCTTAGCAGTTCAGTAACCTGACTCTAGACAAGGAAACATTTTTAATTCTTCATTTAAAAAATGCTATGTTTAAGCATAGAAGTGTTTTTTTAACCAGTAATATGGGGCTAACTAAATGACCCTGTGAGATAAATTAATATCTATGAGGTATATATATATATATATATATATATATATATATGTGTGTGTGTGTGTGTGTGTGTGTGTGTGTGTGTGTGTGTGTGTGAAATCACACCTAGGTAGAAATTTAGTATATTCAGATAAAAATAAAATGTACGGGGGACTTGCTTTAGACTATTATGTAACAAGACAATAAAATATGTAAGAAAACCTTCCACAAACTTAGTAATTGATAGACAAAAACAACCACTGAGAAAATGAAAAACTTACACAAAATGGCTATTTTCTGAAAATTTTAAACATTATTTGTCTTTAGGTTACATAAAACTATGAATCAAAAAATATAAACACATTTGCCAAAAACTACAGATGACAATGAGGCTTGGTCAGATTATTAACAAAAGAACACATGAAAGTAAATAATTAGATTAGTAGATATTATAATAATGCAATAAAATTTTCAATTTAAGAAGCCACAATTTCAAAATTTTCCAGAGGCATAAAGTAACTAGGATCCTAATGCAATGTCAATTTGGAATGTAAAATGGAAACTGTTTTATAATCATTTGTGGCAGTTTTATGTTAGTGTACACTGGACTTGTGACTCTATAATCTTCTAATAATTCATGACCATATCACAAAAACATACTATTAAATTAAGTAAAGTTCTGGGCCACATAAAGTGGAGAGACATGGCATGTGCACTATGTAGTAGTTTTTACCAGGCTCTAGAATAGGGATACGAAAGATAAAAAACCAAAAGAAGAGCTTTCTGATGCAAGTTGTGGAATATGCAGCAGAGGAGTGTGAGGGAAGCATTTTGAGTGATGCAAGAATTGAACATCTTTATTGGGACAATGGTTTTTGGGTGTATGCATTTTAAATACTTAATGAAGATATATTTGAGAAGTATACATTTTATTGAATCTGACTCATATTAGCAAATGTGAGGTTAATGAAAGTAATCACTTAGCTTTCTTAAATATGTTGCAAAGTTTTCTGTTCTGAGTATTGCTGTATAGTCCCCAAATTCATTGGATAATGTTCAATAGAGTAGAAGGAATAAGGAATAAGAGTAAAGGTTTCCTCACCCAAAATATGAAATATCCCAGGCCTAAATTTAGTGTAGCATGATGCAGCTTTCCCTGTATGAGGGGAAAAAAAGGAAAACACACACACACACACACACACACACACACACACGGGTGGGCAGGGATAACTGTAGAAGAAAGGTAATTTTACCTGTTTAATCATGAGTCTACACCAGAAAGAATTTTGAGTTTCCCTCTGTCTGTTAGAGAGGACCAGGACTAGGAATTTGGTTTACAGCTGCTGGGAATGGCTGAGCTTTCTGAAGTGCTGAAGAAACTGACCAGTGACGGTGACTGGAGTGAAGATTTTATGGATTTGGACAGTTTCCAGTCTTCTCAACTGTGAGTGGAGAAATGAATCCACATTCATTACCAATTACTTAAAAATATGAATGAAAAATGTCTATGTTTCAGTGGTTTTAAATAAAAGGAAAAACATGACATTTTTAGTGCAATAATATTGAATGATTGATTATTCCATAGAGAAAGACAAGGCCAAGCACAAGAGTGTGTTTCTCAACTTTGGAATCAATACTCCAAGAAGACACACATCAGTGTGAAGTGTCCCTTGTTCTTAGATGGAATTCATCATGAATAAAAAATTTCACATTAATATTTTGAGGTAGATACAGGAAATCAACAAAATGAACATATTTATGCATCTGTATCTATATACTTATACTTGTGCATATGAGTTAGAAAAGAAAGTGGGAAGAAAGGAGAAAGGGAAGAAAGGGAAAGGAAGCATAGAAACATATAAAACTGAACTCAAATGTATAACTCATGCTCTCCCATACACTCCCCCCAATTTTAGGCTGCTTTCACTGAGGATTCACTCATAGGCCTTTTGAGCACAAGGCTACTCTTCTCCCATTCTAATGGGGTAACAGTATTAAAAGTGTGTGGGAATTTCAATTCTGCAGGAATGTAGTGATATTTTATACTCGTGTACTAGGGTGGTTCACACTAGCTCATCTGAACAAAATGATCAATTTTTAATCATTTTGAGCTAATGCTTGAAAACTGTTGTTATTAAACCTTTAATCACAGGGACCTCTCATTACAATATTTTCTTTTATATATATATATATCTTCAAGTTACATTTCAATCACAATCTCCTCCATACTCCCCCCTCCAGTCCCACCCTCCCACCCTTTTCCCCCTCAATCTCCCATCCACTTCCCTTTTTTTTTAAGTTTAAGGTATATCTTTTTCCTCCCAATAGCTCCCCCTTTCAGTTCAACAAATGGTTCTTTCTCTTATAACAATAAATATAATACAAAACAACAAAAATAAATAGGCCAAAATTATGAGAGTTATATGGCTTAGCATATATTCCCAATGTCCAGTCCATATGTATTTGGCACCTGACTTTAACATTCTATTATCTAACCATCTCCATGAGTTTAAAGTTCTGTATCTAACTCAGCTTTCATACTAACTTGCATCACAATTTTAAAAACATCTTCTTAGATCTAGAACACCCTCTTGATTCCTAAACAACTCAAAATTTAACTATGAGACTCTAGCTATCTATTCTTCAGCCACCTTAGAGACCTGAGAGGGATAAAGATATCTGATTATAAAGGAAGTGCAGGGCCTGCAGCTTCCAAAACTAAGAAATGACATACCAGTGGCTGCCTGAACAGTTCCCATTTTCTCTCCATACATTACAGCATCAATCTTCAGCCTTTGGCTCCGTTTCTCTGACAGACATTGATTGTAGAACAGGAATTATGAAGGACTTTCCTACCCTGTCTTGGCAGAGCTAGGCTGTCGACTTACCTGCTTCCAAGTTTTGTCCTTTTTGGATAGCATTCTGTCTAAAGTTGAAGCCAGGGGTTTTTCTTGCCAAGAGATAGGCTTGCCACTACTTCAATCATCTCCCACTGGAGATTCTTCGATGCTCATCTTCTACTTGGAGGAGAATAGGGGGTGCTGTCAGGAGCTGATATGTTTCGATATCAAAAAAAAATCTAAAGTTAAGAAAACATCCTTGAATGCCATATTCTGCAGATCTCTTGAGGTTTTTGAAGACGTCCTATCTATCTCTTATATTTAGATAAGAAAATGTTCCTTGTCTCTTAGCAACTTGATTTCTGATTAGCTTAGAAAATAACTATAATAGACTGTCATAGTACCTAACAAAATGACAAGTTTGCATGACTATTAGTTTGCATTTTTTAATTATCCTAAACAGTTTATGACAATTGGTAGCAAACAGCCGAAACTTCACATTTCACTTTTTTTTTTTTTAACTCCCTAACCCTTCCATCCCACTCCTCTGGATGGAGTGTCCCTACATAACAGTCCCTCCCCCCAGTTCAGAGGTCATATGAGGGCCAAGAGCCTCCTCATACACTGGGGCCTGCAAGGCAGTACCACCAGTGAAAAGTGTCTCATTGCCAGGGAGAGAGAACTAAAAAACAAACAAACAGATAAACAAACAAATAAAATAAAAAGCCTATGTCCATGTTCCCTTTGGTGCATTGTATTGATGTACACTGTGACAGTAAATATCCATGTTCCCTTTGGTGCATTGTATTGATGTACACTGTGACAGTAAATATCCATGTTCCCTTTGGTGCGCTGTATTGATGTACACTGTGACAGTAAATATCCATGTTCCCTTTGGTGTGTTGTATTGATGTACACTTTGACAGTAAATATCTGTTTTGTCCCTTGCTGTTCTCTTCACACTGCATACACAAGTTTTATTTCTTTGGATTATAATAGTAACTTACACACAGGAATTGTATTTTGTAAATAACCTGAGGTACTCATCAACTCAGTCATATAATAAAACAAGAGAATGATATGTATTAAAACAATGCAAAATATTAGAGATAAGAACAGAGTCACATGCATGAGGATTTAGCTTGTGTGCAGTGCTGGATAGGTTACCAAAATGGTAAAAATGAGAGGTTGATGAGACTAGTAGAAAATTCACCACGTGATAGTGTCTCAGCTGTCTTTTGAGGGACAACTTAGTTTTTGCACAAAGTTTGGTGAAATTCCTAGATGGATTATATAAGGAGGAGAGCATGCAAAAGAATAAACTCCCTACTAGAGGCATGAAACAGAGATGAGTTTAAGAATTTACATTTTCAATCAACATGACAATTGGTAAACTTGAACTGGAGGGAAGGTCAGGGTTAGAAGCAGGGGTTATATCATTAAGTCAATAATACTCTAATAGAGTTCCAACACTGAGATCCTAACCTTGGGCTTTTCATAAGAATGCCAGTGAGAGGAGAATTGACCTTCCTTTATTCCTCTTCTTTGTCCACTCTTGCTTCTCTCCTATACTACAAGTGTAGTGTGTACTGCTTATGCCTGCAACATCTTAGAAAACACAGCTTCTCCCCACAAGAGAGGAATCTACAGACAGTTGGGTACTGTGTTGCTTTCATTCTTGGATAAGAAAGTGACCAGAAGAGAAGCAAAATGATACCCTTCAAAGCCTGACTTCAGGATACCAAGATGGCGGTGATTTGTGCCGGCAGGGTCAGAGTGATGGGAAAACGAGCTAAGGCCCTGCTGATTCATACTGGCACGGTAGAGTTGTCTGGGTAAACCTGGAAAACATGGGGCTGGCCAAGTCCCTGTGTTGGGCACCTAGCCACTTTAACTGGCCAGTAACAGAGACTTGAACCCTGCTGTCTGTCTCTGGAGGACCTCTTGGGTCTGATCGTGGTGAGGCACCTGATTGTGGCTTCAACCACCAAAGGCTATACCTGACTTCTTGACTTTCCAGCTTTCACGGTTGTTTCTGCCTCCACAAAAAGACGAGTGGGTCAGCAAGTCTACAGAGCAGTGAGATCAGTCAGAAATTTTTCTGGGGATGTCAACATGAAAGAATGGCTTGCTCAGTGTCTGATCAGTGGAAGGCCTACCTTAGTTGCATTGGAGGTATCCTGAGTCACAGCACTGTTGACAGGGGGAAGGGACTCTGTCTCAGTTTCCCTCAGTGAAGGTGCTGTGCTCTTGGGCTGGGAACCCAAACTGCAGTATCAGGAACTCAGGCCCTGATGCAGTTGAGTAGTCCTGGGTAATTTCACAGCTTGTTGAGTAATGTGGGCTTCCCTGGGGCACTCTGCTTCTAGCTGAGAAGAGCAAGCTGTGTCAGTTATTCCCAGGCAATCACAGGGACAGACCTCACACACAGGCCAGACAGCCAGGCTACTGGAACAACCAAACTCCAGACCGTTGACACAGAGGGTACATCCCACTGGCTCTAGCCTTAAGTCTGTGGCCCCACCAGCCACCCCACTCTGGTCTTGTCAGGAAGACGGGGTTGATCTCTAGATCCTGCAGATCAGGGAAACATACCATACCCCAATTTGAGACCTGAAATGCCAATTCGGACACAGCAAGAAAAAGTAAGCTGCGAGTAACCCACTGAGATACAATCTCTAATAAAAGTTCCCATCCATCCATCATCTTGCAAGGGCTACAGGTCAAAAAGATCATGCAGTCTCCACACCAAATCTCTTTCCTTGACACCAATTCTAGTGGAAACTAGCAAAAAATCAGTCAATGACATTCAACCAGATTACTAAAGGCCAGTGAAAGAACATAATCAACAAAGGCCACAGAAATATGATACCAACAAAAACCAGCTATCCTAGTACAGCAAGATGTAACCATCCTAACAGAGGTGAAACACTAGAAAATGATGACACATCTATCCTTATTAAAATGTTAGAGGTCTTAAAAGAAGAAAATAAATCCCATAAAGAATTTAAGGAAATCATAATCCAACAGATGAAAGTAAAGGAGACATCCATTAAATAAATCCAGACCAGCATAACAAACAGAAACACATAAACAAACAGGAGAAATCAAGGACTCAGTGAAAGATGGAACCTAAGAATTATAGAAATAGAAGGAAAGATTCCTGACTCTAAGGAACAGAAAATATTTTCAACAAAATCACAGAAGAAATTTTCCCAAACCTAAAGAGAGAGATGCCCATAAATGTTCAGGAGGATTACAGAATATAGTATAGATTAGACCAGAAAAGAAATTCTTCCAATCACATAATAATCTAAATACTAAATGTACAGAACAAAGAGAAAATATTAAAAGCTGCAAGAGAAAAGGCCAAGTAACATATAAAAGCAGACCCATCAGAATGACAACTGAGTTCCCTTCAGAAACTCTAATAGCAAGAAGGAAGATGTCTTGTAGGCCCTAAGAGACCAGAAATGTCAGCCCAAACTACTATACCCAGCCACACTTTGAATCACCACAGATGGAGAAAACAAGATAGTCCACAACAAAACCAAATTTAAACAATATAACACAGCCCTACAGAAGATCCAAGAAGGAAAAATCCAACCTAAAGAAGATATCCACCCCCCAACCCCCCCCGCCCAAATAACTCCACTGCAGCAAAACCAAAAGAAAAATACAAACACACTACTACCACTTATGTCAAAATAACAAGAAACATCATGGTCATCAATATCTTTCAACATCAATGGTCTCAATGACTCCCCAATGAAAAAGATACAGGCTTACAGAATGGATTTTTTAATAAGACCCATCATTATGTTGCATACAAGAAACAGACATCACCAACAAAGATAGAATTTATCTCAGAGTTAAAGGGCTAGAGAAAATTTACCAAGCAATGGTTCGAAGAAGCAAGCTTGAGTAGCCATCCTAATTTCAAATGAAATAGATTTTCAATGAAAATTAATCAAAAAGATAGATAAGACACTACATACTCATAAAAGGAAAATTTATCAAGATGTCATCTCAATACTGAATATCTATGCCCCAAATACAAGGGCACCCACATTTGTAAAAGAAGCATAACTAAAGTTTCAACCACACATTGATCCCCACACATTAACAGTGGGAGACTTCAACACCCCACTCACACCAATGCGTAGGTCATTGAGACGGAAATCAAACAGAGAAAAAAATGAAACAGAGGTCGTGAAATAAATGGACCTAACAGGTATTTATAGACCGTTTCACCCAACCACAAAAGAATATATCTTCTTCTCAGCACCTCATGGAATGTTCTCCAAAACTGGCCATATAGTTGGTCACAAAGCAAGCTTCAACCTATACAAGAAAACTAAAATAACCCCTTGTATCAGATCACCATGGTTCAAAGCTGGCCACCAATAATAACAGAAATGACAAAAAACCTACACATACATGAAAACTGAACAACTCTATACTCAGTGACCACTTTGATAGGGAACAAATAAAGAAAGAAATTAGAGATTTCCTAAAATTTAATGAAAATGAAGGCACAATATAACCAAACTTATGGGACACAATGAAACCAGTGCTATGAAGTGCCTTCACAAAGAAATTGGAGAGAGCACAAACTGGCAACTTAACAGCAAAGTTGGAAGCTCTAGAAAAAAATGGAAGTAAACACTCCCAAGAGGAGCAGATAGCAGGAAATAATCAAACTCAGGACTGAAATCAATAACTTAGAAACAAAGAGAACAATACAAGGAATCGACAAATCCAAGGGCTGGCTCTTTGAGAAAATCAACAAAAGATACGCATCCTTAGTCAAACTAACTAAAAGGTAGAGAGAAAATATCCCAATCAACAAAATCAGAAATGAAAAGGGGAATTAACACAGACCCTGAGGAAATTCAAAGATGATTAGGTCTTACTTCAAAAACCTGTATCCACAAAACTGGAAAACCTAAGCAAAATGGACAATTCTTTTGAGAGATTCCACTTACCTGGGTGAAATCGAGATCAGGTAAACAATTTGAACAGTCCTACAACTCCTAATGAAATAGAAGCAGTCATTAAAAGTCTTCCAACCAAAAACAGGCCTGGACCTGATGGTTTCAACATAGAATTCTATCAGACCTTCAAAGAAAAGCTAATACCTCTTCAAACCTTTCCATAAAGTAGAAACAGAAGAAACATGACAAACTCATTCTGTGAGGCCACAGTCATCCTGATTCATAAAACACACAAAGACCCAACAAGGAAAGAGAATTTCAGACAAATTGCCCTCATGTACATGGATGCAAAATTATTCAATAAAATACTAATAAACTGAATTCAAGAACACATCAAAAGTATCATACACTGTGATCAAGTAGGCTTCATTGCAGGGATGCAGGAATAGTTCAACATACGAAAATCCATCAATGTAATATACCATATAAACATGTTGAAAGAAACAACAACAACAATAACAACAAAAAGCACATGATCATCTTGTTAGATACCAAAAAAGCATTTGGTAAAAGGCAACACTCCTTCATGTTAAAAGTCTTGGAGAGGTCAGGGACAAAAGGACCATATGTAAACGTGATAAAAGCAGTATACAGTAAACCTGTAGTCAACATCAAATTAAATGCAGAGAAACTTAAAGCAATTCCACTAAAATTAGGAACAAGGCAAGGCTGCCCACTCTCTCCATGTGTCTACAACATAGTACTAGAAGTTCTAGCTAGAGCAATAAAACAACTAAAGGAGATCAAGGGATACAAATTGGAAAGGAAGAAGCCAAGGTATCCCTATTCACAGATGATATGATAGTATATAAATGTGACCCCAAAAATTCTACCAGAGAACTCCTAAAGCTCATAAACACCTTCAGCATTGTAGCTGGATACAAAATTAATTCTACAAAATCAGTAGCCCTTCTTTATTCAAAAAAAGGGGGCAGAGAAAGAAATTAGGGAAACAACACCTTTCACAGTAGCCACAAATAACATAAAATACCTGGGGTAACCCTAGCCAAGCAAGTGAAAGACCTGTATTACAAGAACTTCAAGTCTCTGAAGAAAGAAATAGATGAAGATATCAGAAGATGGAAGTATCTCCCTTGCCCATGGATAGGTGGGATCAACATAATAAAAAATGGCCATCCTACCAAAAGCAATATACAGATTCAATGCAATTCCTATCAAAATAACAACACAACTTTTTACAGACCTTGAAAAAACAACTCTCAGCTTGCTATAGAAAAAAAAAAAACAGAATAGCTAAATCAATCCTGTACAATAAAACAACATCTGGAGGCATTACCATCCCTGACTTCAAGCTGTACTACACAGTAATAGTAATAAAAACAGCATGATATTGACATAGAAACAGACCAGTTGATCAATGGAATCAAACCAAAGACCAAGAAATAAATCCACACACATATGGTCACTTAATATTTGACAAAGAAACAAAAACTGTATAACGGAAAAAGGAAAGCATCTTCAGCAAATGGTGCTGGTCTAACTGGATGTCAACATGTAGAATAATGTAAATAGATCCATATTTATCACCCTGCACAAACTCAAGTCCAAGTGGATCAAAGACCTCAAACATAAAACTGGACACATTAAGTCTAATAGAAATGAAAGTGAGGGAAAGCCTCAAACTCATTGGCATAGGAGACAACTTCCTGAACAGAAAACCAACAGCTCAGGCCTTAAAACCAACAATCATTAGACAGGACCTTATGAAACCAAAAAACTTCTATAAGGCAAAGGTTTGAAACAAAAAGCATCCTAGATATTGGGAAAATATCTTCATCAATCCCACATCTGACAGAGAATTAATATCTGAAATATATAAAAAGCTTAAGAAATTAAATACAAGCAAATCAAATTTAAAAAAAAGTACAGAGTTAAACCAAGAATTCACAAAAGAAGAATATCTAATGACTGAGAGACACTTGAAAAAATGCTTGACATCCTTGGTCATCAAGAAGTAGAAGTCAAATCAACTCTGATATTCCATCTCACACCTGTCAGAATGGCTAAGATCCAAAACTCAAGTGACAGCACATGTTGGCAAGGATGTGGAGAAAAGGGAACACTGATGGCATTCAGAAAAATTAGAATCTTTCTATCTGAAGACTCAGCCATACTATTCCTGGCCATATATATCCAAAAGATTCTTCACCAAACACAGGGACATCCACTCAACTACTCAACTATGTTTATAGCAACCTTATTCATAATAGCCAGAAACTGGAAATAACCTATGTCCTTCAATTGAAAACTGGACAAAAATACTGTGGTACATTTACACAATGAAATACTACTCAGCTATTAGAAACAAGGAAATCATCCAATTTGCAACCAAATGGACAGAACTAGAAAACTCATCCTGAGTCCCAGTCCCAGTCCCAGAAAGATATCCATGATATATATATATATATATATATATATATATCACTTACTTATAAGTAGATATTAACCATATAGTACAGGATAACCATCCTACAACCCACAGGTCCAAAGAGACAGGAACCTAGCCTAATTGTCTTATGAGAAACACCACCAAGGAAGGAATTGAAAAAGAGGCTGAGACACACAGCCAAACAGTAGGTGGAGCTCTGGGAGTCATGTACAGGAGAGGGGGGAGGAACACAGAGATCTGGATTGGAAAAGAACAGCACATTAAAATCAACTGAACCAGCCAACCTAGGCCCCTAGAGGCTCACAGAGACTGAAACACTGTCCTTCTCTCCCCCCAAATAAGCATATATAGATTAGACCTAGGACTCCTACACATATATAGATGATAGGCAACTTAGTTTTCCAGAGATCATCTCATCTAACAAGCTGAGTGGGAGGCCTATCTTTGTCATGGACTCTTTTGCCCCTGTTAGTGGAACACCTTACCCTAGCTGGACTGCCATGCTGGGCCCCAGTTCAAAAGGAAGCTCTTAGCCCTCACATGAACTGAGGGGAGTCAAAATGTGAGGGGCTCTGCTCATCTGAGAAGGAGAGGAGGGAGAAGGGGAAGAGGGTGGGGGTGTGGGACCAGTAGGAGAAGAGGGAAGGTGCTGCAATCACGATGTAACTTGAATAAATAAAAAATAGATTTAAAAAAAGCATTAGCTAAGAGGGTGCCACTTTCCTACTCTTTCAGATAAAAATGGCATTGTACATTAAAAAAAGATAAATGCATGACTTCAGCTGTTTGGTTTTACTTTAAAATCCTAAAGAATATCTTACAAACTACTGTGAGTTATTGAATGTGACAGGCATAAGTTAGCATAATACATAAATTGGAACACTTTATACAAGGAAGCAGTATAATATTTATATGTCAATGTTCTTCAAAAATATTTATTTATGCTTTGTGAAGGTGATGTACACCTTTAATTCTAGTGGTTGAGAGGCAGAGGCAGGTGAATTTCCATGAGTACCAGGCCAGAGTGGTCTACGTAGAAAATCTCAGGGCAACCATGACTACATAGCAAGACATTATCTTAAAAAATAGCCTTCATTTATCAAAGTCCTGCTTTATAAAAATTGAAAAAAAGTGCGGGTTTATAGCTGTAATAACTGTTAGCAAAGTGTAGAGAGGTATTGATCAGCTACAAATTGTGCCATCAGTTCAAGACCAGAAATTGACACAGGGTCCATGAATTCAGTCTACTAAAGAGACTCCTCCAAAACTGAGAGCAATTACCTTGGATGAAATGAGATTAGCATATCTCTGTGCTCAGCCTCAGATCACACTGGTCCTGAAGTATTTGCTCATTTAACTAAGGAAAGCAGTAGGCCAACCTGAGAGGAACTGAACTGGTATAATCTGCAAAGAGGATCTAAGCAGCTCTGGTTCACAAAAGTTTTCCAATTGTTCCTCGTAGCCTTGAAGGAAATGATAGTTCTTCCCTCACTGGCTCACACCAGGTAACCCTGTGAATTATAAAACCTGAACAGTGCATCTTTTAATGGAGAAAAATACCAATCGGCCAACTTTATCATGCCTTCAAAATCACTATACAAATTAAGTATGTGAGAGAGAGGGGGAAGAGATATCCAATATTAACCTTTCATTCACTACTCTTGACCAATATAAACAGGTTGAAGGCAGGCTATCTGCAGCACTCTTTTGACTGCAGTGATTTTTTTTTCTGCCACTGCTTTCTGTCAACCCCACTGTTTAGTTATTGTCTGTAGAGATGTTGGGATTTCCAAGTAAGGAGAAGTTAGAGGGCGGTGCCTAGCTTTTAGAATAGCTGTTTATAATGCAAGGACTATGGGAAAAATTGCAAGAAAATATAATTGAAAGTTTCTTTCTTACATAACATATGGGTTTTATGATTTATATCAGATGTTTTGTAGGAGGTCTCTTTTGTCTTTAGGTGGTCAGCACAAATGGCCTGGTCCAAAAATCATCTTTGTCATCTGTTGTTTCCAGAACAATGTTGGGTGATTTTGAATGTCACTGATCTTCTGACAATGTAAGTAATTTGTCAGCTCTTAGAAAAGCACATTTTGATACTGACTTATTATCCAGACAATTTCAGGGAGGCACATGATTCTTGTGCTGCCTATGCATGGGAAATCTTCAGTACCCCGGGACTGTGTCTTGAGCAGTTGTGTACAATGGCCCCTGGTATAGCATTACATGCATGTTGTAGGTTCTGATTTAATGCAGCTTGGACAAATGTTACTTTGTTTTGGAAATGGAAATGGAGTCTATACTTAATTTATGAACTACAACCCTTACTTTCCTATAATAAACTGATTCTTCAATATAAACAAACAGTTCAATTACTTTTTATAAGCTGTGATGGTGTACTGTATTTATTCAGTGAATTCAGAACAAAATATATTTAGCAAACATGTTTTTACATTAATTAAATGGATAAAAGCACAAAAATGTAGCTAAATATTTGGCACAGTAAGTGTGATGAACATTTAGTTGTAATTTGGAGAAGGCTTTGTTACAAAAGAAGTTTTGTTTTCATAAGTCTATGTTTAATAAAGAAGCAGCCACCTAGAAAATTATGGAAATGGAAAACGCACATTTTCAGCTGAAAAGTAAATATTTTATACGGCTACTTCAAAGAACTCTTATCTTCTCGTGGCTAGTTCTCCTTTTTGGGAAGACCAAACCTTGGGATTAGGAATTAGAAATGGCAATTTGTTCACTCCAGTCCACTTCAAGTTCATGTGAAGTAACTGAAGAACTGATAGAAATTGATGTTAGATCCTGGGTAGCTTCCATTGGTCTGCTGATTAACTAGTTGACATTCTTATAGTAAAGACAAACTAGGCTCATTCCTGTTTATGATTAAACCTCCATTTCTCAAGGATTCGACCATGGCCCACCTGTAAACTTAACTTCAAATGGTTTTGTACTGCATGTTCTAGGAAATGGAAACCATGTCTTTGTTTTGAAACCATGTTTCAATCCTATCTTTGTTTCAAAAGGTTGCTATGACTCCCTGTTTTGATGACTACTTTGTTAAGATCACCTTGCAATCATGTCTTTGTTTCAGGAGGTCATTATGATTAGCTTGTAATGCTTATATTCTGCTCGTGTCATACCTCTTATTCTGTTCACCAAATCCCCCATTTGGAATCCTTCTAACCCTGAGATATAAAAATCTTGTTTTCCTCATTTCAGTGCTGATCTCCTGAACCCCGTTTTTAGGGAGAGATAGCCCATGTACAAATAAAAGTTTGCTTTAATTAATTCTTTGTTTTAGCTGATTTTTTTCATAATGATTTGGTGATTTTTTTTTAATCTTTGGGATTAACACTGCTAGTTTATGTCTTTGAAAAGATTATGATTATTTGCTTTCATTTTTAGTAATAAAATATGTTTGAGAGAATGCAGTGACTATGCCTTTCTGCTGCTAACTAGGATTGTTGTTTGAATTATTTTACATTGACTGAGAAAATCTTGCTAAGAGGGATTCTTGTTTGAATTATTTTAAATTGACTGTGAAAAATCTCACTAAGAACAGCCGAAAAGACAGCTAACAAAGCTAAAGCATTCCAACTAGCATCAAGGAAAAAACTTGTTATTTTTTTGCCCCACAGTGGTGAGCTGACTTGTCTCTATGAGCTGACTTATCTCTATGAGCTGACTTGTCTCTATGAGCTGACTTGTCTCTATGAGCTGATTTGTCTCTATGAGCTGACTTATCTCTATGAGCTGACTTGTCTCTATGAGCTGAGACTTGTCTCTGTTTTTCAGAAAACCCTAGGAGTCAGAGGCTACGAATCTGGGCACTTCAAAAAAGTCAGGGCTCTGCCAACATAGCCCAGGTTGATTTATTACAAGGACGCTTAGCTCAGTATGAATTTCTTCTGGTTCTCCAAATTACAGTGTCTGGGATTGATCATTAAGGTAGAAGAATTTTTTTTTTCTGCGATTCTGCCTGTCATGAAGATACAAGTTTAACTGTTTCTATTCCACATACACTGGCCAAAGTCAATAAACGTTTCTTATGACTCTACAGCAAAGATACTGTGTGCCCTACAGTCAAACTTTCACATCTCTGATCACTGTTTTCATTCAGGTTTGAAATGTGTCTCACTATACATTTTTATAAGTTCTATGTGTTGTTTAGGACATTATTAAATTCTATGCCTCCACAAAGTCTCTCTTGACTACTATGTTTAAAATAATCTCTTTCCTTTCTACATGGTACTCATTCTCAGTGATGATCTTGTAAAATACACAACTCCCTGACTCTGCAAGTTTGTACTTGGCTCTACTACGTGTGCTTTAAGGCTGGACTCTCCAAGTGAGCTTGTCAACTCCTATGAATAAAATCATGATTTACAGGTGACATTGTTCCTTTTATCCTTAGCTTCAGAAACTACCTTGCCTGGGCCCCTGCAGACTTCAAGCTCCACTCACAGACTGAAATAGAGACTGGAAAATATGATCCATAGAATTGCACATCTGACAGACTTTTCCTAAGCATGTGATAAGAACATTATTTTAAACAGTGAAAAAGAATAAAAGGCATAATCATCTTCCCATCCTTTGTTGTCTTGGGTGAGACAGACTAACAGTTTACAACCAAAAATATGAGAAAACAGATTTATATTGGTGGTTTACAGCTAATTAAATTCTCTAATTAAGTTACTTTGTGAGGTTTTATAACAACTTGGCATATGCCAGATCTGTAAAATTAATCATGTTAATTAATATTGACTGTTAATAGTTCAAAATAGCATTCCTATTGTTCTTTCGGTTTTAAATTAGCATACAGAGTAGCCTGTTTTTATGGTATTTTCCTATATACAGAGCTCTGATTGTTCTCTCTCACACACTCACTCCCCTATCTCCCTGTATGCCAACACCCACCTGTAACATTTATCCCCTGGTATTTATTTATCTTTGCATTTTGATATTGCATATGCTTTATTACTTTGCCCATTCACTTTTCTTAAAGTGTCTTTTTTTTCTATCATGTACCATTTTCTAATTTCTGTTAAATCTAAGTAAAGACAATCTACCAGTATTCACATTATATATAGTTGTTAAACCCAGTTATTTGCTTTTGTTACTCTGTTCAAAAAAATTTCTGAATGTATAGACTCATCTGAATCAGAATGTCATATTTACTGACTTGGCCACAGACAGTGCAAAATAAATACATCAACTCCTCAATTAAGAAAGAAAGCATATAGATCTCTCTCTCTCTCTCTCTCTCTCTCTCTCTCTCTCTCTCTATCTGAGAGGACCACCTATCCATTACTCTCCATGTTGAGTCACTTCCTGTTTTCTGAGTTCTTGAAAGGGTTTGTACCTTTCTTCAACAGAGAACTCATTACCATAGTTCTGTTTTATGTTTTTATACTCTCTTTCTCATTAGATCTTCAAGTCCTCGAGACTATAAATTAATAGGTAATGGTAGGCTCATTTAGTATAATATTTGACTTAAATTATTATTGTAAATAGCACTTAATGCATCTGCAAAGAATTTTATGACACCCTCATAAAGAGAAGTCTATATAGATTCATCGATTCTGTTAGTGAGGAATTAGAGATCAGCTACTATAATATTAGGTGACAAATGAGATTCAGAGCCAAACTGTCTTCTACTTACCTAGTTCAGATTAACAAAAGATTCTCATGATATGATATAAGAGGATAACACAGGCATGTGGCACAAATACTTCTAACATCACCAATCCTGTTCTTTAGCAGAAAAAGACTGTAGAATCTTCCACAGCTGTGCTCCCTGGTGACAGTGGATCTGGCTTCACAATTTCCCTCTGTAATTTGCTCCAAGCAGCTACTACCAATCACTTGACTTTGCTGTGTGAACTGAGGTCCATTTGTCACCATGAGAGGATCATATTGAGATTTGAAAAGAATAGAGGTAGGGAGGTGGGGATGTGGGGGTAGGGGGACATGACCTCTTTCTAGTATTATTAACCAATGAAGTTTTAGAATAATCACTTTAATGTTGATTCTTCATTCTCTAGGTTTTCATTTAAGAGTAATGAAGAGCTCCCTACATCCATATGAGCTCAAATTCTGGTCCCTAATGAAGAAAGCAAATGCATTTTAAGTAAAGGGTTTATATAGTCAACATATTAAAGCAAAGGTGACTGGATGTGGTGAGGCATTCACCACTTATAGAAAGTTGTCATGCCCTGATACTCATGTCCTCATTATTCATTTCTTTTGCAAGCTGATGCAGTGAGAATGTGTTCTTCATACTGTTAAGCATCTCTATGAGTTTGACATCATTTTATTGCTAAATGAATAGGCACATGTTTTATGAAGAGAATTTTTACATTTTACATGAAGAGAGCAGTCCTTGCCTTCAAGAATTTGGGAATGACTTGCAAATTTCTGGTAGTGAGGTGGATACATCCTGGATCCAGGCTGACAGCAGCTTCTGTCTGTAAAAAGAAATAATTAATTAAACTGTTTAACCAGTATTTATTTTATTGTAATTGGTTCGGCGGCTGTTAGTCTTTAAGCAGACATTATAAATGAGCACACAGGACACCACGTGGATTTTAACAAGTCTTGGTCTGATTGTGCAATTCTAGCCCATCTAAGCTAGCTCTTAATTCTATTACCCAAATATGACCCCATGTATACATACATCCCCTTGGACTGCCATTCTCCATGATATGCCGATGTTCCTGGCCATGTGGAATGAGGTTCCTTTTTCTAACCCATGGCATGTGCCTCCTTCCTGCTGCTCCTGGCTGGAATGCCTTCTTCTTCCTGCTGCTGGCTGGAATGAATTCTTCTCTGTCTAAAGTGCAGGCTTCCTGTTAGGAAGTCCCACCTTTCTCTGTCTTTGCCCAATGTCAGGCTTCGGCATTTTATTTAACCAATCAGAGTCAATGTAAGAAACAGACAGCAAGCAGGACCAATTAGTTAACATTTAGAATGGTTAACACTACCCCAACATCTGTCTGTGCTGTACTACACAATACAGTGAGTTTCTAGGCCTTGTGTCCTGCTCTGTGCTGTGTCAGAGCTGAAAACGTGCCCAGACCTCTTTCTTTTCCTTCTTATATATTCCATTGAAACCATAACACATTCAGGTGAATCAGTTAATGCAATAGAACATTTGGTAAGTTTAATGTGAAGAAAAATATGCACAACAGTGGTAGGTTATTTTTTTTTTGTAAGTATTCACAAAACTCTAGTACATTAAACAGTTCAGGACCTGGTCACTAGTAGGTGTTCAAAGAGCTTGACATGGAGAAATAAAGACTTACTTGCATATAGAGGTTTAAAGCTTAGTTCTTGATGCATCATTTCAAACATCTGTTTATTGCCTTCGATTTAAAAATACCTATTATCTATCATTTTCGTAGCTGTATTAACAAAGGAGTTTGGAGATAACAAATATGGCTAACTCATTTGTTCCAAATCACCCAAATTTACTGACTTCACCACAGAGGGCATGGCTGTTGTAGACAATGTGGCTCACAGCATCTTCACTGCTTACAATCTTAGATATATCAGGAGGCTGCTAACAGAATATACTCTTGCGTTCCACTCTTTATCTTATGCAGGAAACAGAAAATTTTTTAAAGCTGAAATTGAGTTATGTATTTAAATTGCAATTTTCTAAAAATGAAGATAAAGTAATTTTAGATGCTCACCTCATGACATCAATATTTCAAAGTTCTTCCCTCCATGAAATAATTCATTCCCTCCTCTGTTCACTTGTAAATTAGTTCCTCTAATGCTCAAAGCTTATTTGGTTCCAGGGCAGAACATCCATTGCCTCCCTTTAACAGCAAAGTGATTTATCCCTTTGAAGTACATAGAAGTAATTAGATGTCTACATTTTTTTTCTGCTTCCAGACCTGTTACCCACCCCTGCAAAATGAATAGACAAAAGTACAAAACTTTATAATATTGAATCAGGGTGAGTATAATACCTAAAGAAGAGAAAATGGTTAGCTGAATGACATTGTCATATTTGAACTATATTATTTTATGAAAGATCTTTGAAGCTCCTAATTGAGTCATTGTATTCTGTTAGTGATATATTTATTACACAGATCTATGGGCTCCATGTAAAAGAGTGAGTAATAATAAATAATGACAATAGGTAATCAGTCCTTTGTGAATCTGGAAATCTGGGATTATAAATTACAGATAACTTTAATTTGTATGCTGGAAATTAACTATACTTATTTAGTTTTAGACAACATTTTAGGCTTAGTAATCGAAAGTTGTGAAATGATTAAAAGATGAATATTATTAGTAATTTATAACTTTTATGGTATAGATAGAATATACAAATATATTTCATTATAAAAACTGATAATATAGTAAAATTATAAACTGTCATAATTTACAAGTTTTAACATTTTCAGTTTCAGTTTAATTGGAAATTCTGAAATATTGATTTCTTAAAATTTTTCCTACACCAAATTCAAAGTGCATTATGTTATAAACCGGTTTTGTATTTGTTTTGTTAACATGGAAATTTAGACTTATATAATCTACATTTGTCTGTAGTTATAATTTACATGTGTCTTCTTTAAATCTAACAATCCCCACCCATGAAAACACCACTAAATACCTTTCAAAGTTTATATCTCAACCATTCTCAGCCCCTTTTCTCTCTATGTCTTTATAATTTTATATACGCATGTGTGTATCTTTGTGTGTGTGTGTGTGTGTGTGTGTGTTAAAATTTTGGAGAATGTATTGATTTGTAACTATTGTTTAATTTAAAACATAACTATCAGTATTATAGAACCAGGAAGTATTTTCTGACTCTCAATATTCTTCATGCCAAGATGTTTGCAAGGATGATAAACCCATAGGCAGCCTCCTGTGTACTGCTCATGTTTCTCAGCAATGACTTGATCCATGCCAATGGCAAAAGAGCATGTCTCCTGTGCATGTTTGCCTTTGTTGAAATCAGAATCCCTGGGCTGGAAATCCTGCTGGCAGGACCTTTGTGATCCTGTGGGTTGCCACAGATGTGCTTCTCCTTCCCTTTCCATTTAAAAGTGAAGATTTGAAACATTCATTTAGGCATGTGCTGACAGAATGTCATATGTAGATAGTCATACATAAAGTTGTCATATATAAAGGTACATTATTACATTTTAACGTGAAACTTTTTTCTTCAAGAGTGACTTCTAGAATTTACACCATAATGTGCACATACAATTTCAAAGTTTATATTTATTTGTCTGAATGTGATATTTTTCTTTGTTCCTTAAATAATAATAATAATAATAATAATAATGTGTCAGGTATGTTATAGGTTTTAGCATGAACACTATTTCGACTTGTGAACTTGTAACACCAGAACACTGATATTTTTGGAAATTTTCTTGTGGTTCCCTGACTGTCAGTAATATCTGAGTGTTACTAAAATATCAGTTTTTGGGCAGGCAATAGAGATGATACAGAAGTTTTATAAGAAATTAACCTGTCCTTATTTACAACTACACAAATACAAGAAATAGCTTTAAACAAAACATGAACTCTGTTATTACTGAGGTTGCATGCAAAATATTAGGGTAAGTAAGTCAAGAGTAGCATAGTAACACAGAGAAAATGTGTTATGTTTTATTTTGAAAAGAACAAATGCTGTGAGCTGTAGAGCTAGCTATCCCTCTAATAGCACAAAGTGACCTTTGGACTTTATTGGCAACCAGGAGATCAATCTCAAATTTTGAATAGTGAAGATGGGGAGTGGCATTTAGTGAGGATGCCTGGTTAGGATAAAGCAAGATAGAAACTTATTACACTTTAGGTGGTAATGAGCAAAGCAGACAAAGCCAGAAGAGAATGCACTTAACCATTAACTGAAATGCTTAAGCAGTAATAAACATGGCATTTGGGGAGGAGAAAACTTTCTCAGTATATAAACTTGTTTAGCACAGCCTCTCTCAGCCCTGCCCTACAAGGCCACTTATGGTCATGTTCTTGAAAAGCTGCTTATCAAGTCCAATTTGCAGCTCAGTCAGCCAGAGAACAGTATCTGCTTTTAGAAAAGAGTCTCTGAAATGCCACCAGCCTGCTCAGCTGCCCCTTTGCAGGTCACGAAGAACTGATGACATACTTGAAGCCCAAGAGAAATTGTCTGTATCCAAAATCCTACTTTCATAGAACAGGTCACTAATAACACCGATGTAAAATTTACTCTCCTCTGTAATACCTTTGCAGTCATAGTAAAGCAGAATGGAATGGGGCAGAACTTCTTGATATGGTTTATGAATAAACAGTGCTTTAACTAGTTCAGTCGGTTTTCCTGGAAAGTCAAGATTGGGCATCTGAACCAAATACGCTGATTCTCTATGTTGTAAACAACAGATCATTTTGAATTAATTTGCGTTAATTCAGAAACATAATATCTCCTAAAAGATTATCTGCCCCAAGTCTAGAAATTTAAAGTTATGATTTAATACTAAAGTATTTGAGATTCCCATTTACTGTTTTGTGTTTAAAATTACTTTCCTTCTTGAAATAACTAGATAAAAATTTTGAAACATCAGAGTTCTTCTAATTTGACATCCCATAGTACAAGATGATATTGCTGAAATATAACCTAGAGATATTTTCACACATATACATATATTATCAGCTCTCCAGTAGGCATAAAATTGACCTACTTTAATCACTTCATCATCTCATTAATTAAATTGGAACTTTGTAAAATGTTAGAAAGTGCATCATACAATTAAGATCTAACACACAAACATATTTGTAGATAAGGCAACTTGACAGATATTTCAAAATGGATGCACAACTGCCCTTAATTGGGCAGGTTATCACCTAATGCATATTTTGGTTATCGACCTAATCATACAAGTCAACTTCCTTAAATTATTTGAAACATAAAAATTATTTTGAAAGTCTTGCAATATATAGCATAGCTAAATTTAAAATTGCACATGTGTATGCTTACATGGTAAGAACCTTCCTAGAAATTCAGACATTTTATAGGTAGATTATTCAGTAAAATAATTCACGTTTTGAAAGCATTGATCATGTTAAGGCTTAAGAAAAACAGGTGACATTACAAAATATATGTAATAGTTGTGATAGAAAGCATGTATACCACACAAACTACTCTCCTATCTGACTCACACACTCATTTGCTTAGCCTCATCACTCCTATGAAATACCCTCAAGCAGTTGAGAAATATATGAATGAAATTCTGTGATGTCTTTGGTATTAGAATATGGATTGCTACCTTAGCTTCTGAAAGTCTGATATGATCAGAAACAGGTTTGCCTCTCCTCTGCATTAGAAATGGTAATACCACCATGTGAGAATAAGAGAGACTGCCTCCTAAATCAGGTTGAGATGAGCAGTCCCAAATCTATTTCTTGGGCCCATTTTAATGAGTAAAATCATAAGTAGCTTCAAAGCAAGTTTATAGAAGAGAAACAATGGGACAATAAGGAAATAAAAAAAATCTAAAAACAAACAAATAAACAAATAACCACCCTAAAAATGACCATGTGATTGGGAAGGGTGATTAGTTAGGGTCAGGATGATTCAAGATTCTCAGGGTGTTCTTAAAAATACTTCAGTCACACAGTCCTATCATAAGAAAGGGAACACAGTACCTAATTGTTTAATGGGCAGCAGGGGTGGGGGAAGAACTCCAGATAAGATTACAGGCATGGACAAAAGGTTGTTGGCTAAAAGCCAAGGCTGCAAGAGATCTCATTAACATAGGGAGGAATTCCGGGGTGTTCACTGGGCAGGCTTCTTATCTGGAGAAAGGGTTGGGCTTGTGACTTCCCTCAGTGCTATGTGACAGTCTTCAGACAGAGGGTGTGAGGTTCCATTTCCCCAGACAAGGCAGAAGAGGGAATGGAACCCTCTGAGAAAAGGGAGTCCATCATTTAGCACTGAGCTCAGGGGCTTTCTGGTAATAGCAAGCTTCAACTTTTCAGCAGGGTCCAACATTCCCTAACTTATTTCTTGGTGGTTGGAGTTGGGACTTACATTATGGTCACTATACTGTCCTGGGACAACAGTCTTTTCCCAGTTTATATCCCAAGTAGGTAACCTGCAGCAAGAAAATTTAGGCTTTAATTTTAGAAACTCTATAGGCTAATTGGGCTAGAGTTTCCAAAAGTCCACTGGTGACTCTCAAATAGTCCTAATCTTTAGGGGCCAATAACAATTCACCTACATGTTGAAACAGGTTACCTCAGGGTAAAAGAGACATAAATCCTGATTGAGTGTTTCATCAAATATAGTGGGTGACTTTTTGAACTCTTGAGGCAGTCTCATCCAGGTTAGTTGTCCCAGTATTCTCTCTTCACTTCCCTTAAATCTTGTGCTGATCTATAGTCTCAAGTTCTAGTCTTTTGGATAGGCAACAAGTGTGTATTCTAGGCTGACAGGAAAGGAATAAATATGCCTGCTTCAAGGAGGAACCTGATAAGAAACTTAATCCTTTCCCTGGTTTCCAAATTGGTGGAGTATTGCTTGATTCAAATGGAATTGCTCCCGATGTCAATTGCACTATGAGGGGTAGCACATGTTTTGTTGTTTCACTAAGCCAGGAGGATGGTCCTCTGCCCAAACTACAGGAATTTCCTGGATAAACAACCTTTTCCATTCCTCTTCCAATGATAGAGTTAGATTTTGGAGGAGTAAATTTTCTTCACATATTGGGCAGATTATAGTCAAAGCTTGGGCAGGGCCAAAGGTCCAAAGCCATAAATTGCTTTTACAACCTATGAGTGTGACATTTACCACTACCTAGGCTATCTGAGAATAAAAGTGCCCTGGGAAGGCTAGTCAAACTTGAATGTCGGCCACTCAGTTTCACAGAATATTTGGAAATGGTTCCTGGTGATATGATAATCATAATACTCCTTGACTCTAGGGTGTGTAAAGTTTGTCAGAATTCTTTAGAACACAAGCTAGAGGGCTGTTCAGCTTGCTGGTCTTATTTCTCATACTGTGCTTCAGTTCAGTTTCCCCAGTTCAAAATAAACGAATTAACATAGACAGTAGAGAAGACAGAATGAAGACAATAAAAACAAAGCCAAAGATAAGACATATAAATACACACAACCAGACATAAACCAGAGAGAAAAACCTCAGGAGGGAAGTGACATGTCTCTCTTTTTGCCCTGGAAGGGAGACTATTTGGGTTCTGAGAAAGACCTCCCACTTCCCATATTGGGATCCCAACAGATAAGATTATGGGTTACTCAGGAGGCCTCCTCCTTAGATGCTTGCTGATCTTCTCAGCACTGCAATTCTCGTTGATAGTCTGAGTCTTTGAAACTGAACAGAAAGCCTGCCTTGGAACCTTGGAATTTCTCAAGGTATACACCTCCTGAGGTGACCTGGAAGCTCTGGAGTTCTGGAGTGAAGGTTCAGCTTTAGAATTTGGTTAGGTAGTATGATCTCACTGGACCCTCCAGAAAAATGTTAATACCACCCAGTGAAAATAAGACCACTGCCATGATTTTGAACCAAATTTGAAGTAAGTTTGAGTTTATTGTGGTTCACCCAAGACCTACCCAGTGATGCCTCCTAAGTTGGGTTAAAGAGAGCAGCCCCAAATCCATTTACAGGGCCCCCTTTGAGGAGTAAAATTACAAGCAGTGGCAAAGCAGGGTTTTTTTTTTTCCTGGTCTCTTTTATTCCTTTTTTTAAATTTATTTTTTATTTCTTCAAGTTACATCTCAATCGCAATCCCCTCCCTGTTCACCCCTCTAGTCCCCCCTCCCACCCTCTTCCCCCTAAACCCCCCATCCTCTTCCTTTTTTTACTTAAGTATAAGGTATATATTTTTCTCCCAACAGCTCCCCCTTTCAGTCCAATAAATGGCTCTTTCCTTATAACAATAAATACAATACAAAACAACAGAAATAATTAGGCCACAATTATGTGAGTTACAGGGCTTAGTATACATTCCCAATGTCCAGTCCATATGTATTTGGCACGGGACTTTAACATTCTACTATCTAACCATCTCCATAAGTTTAAAGTTCTATATCCATCAGCAAATCCTACCAGCGTGCGCCACCACAACTGGCAAAGCCTATCTCTTGGCATGAAAAAACTCCTTGCTTCAACTGCAGACAGACTGCTGTCCAAAAAGGACAAAACTTGGTAGCAGGGAAGTCGACAGCCTAGCTCTGCCAAGACAGGGTAGGTAAGTCCTTCATAATCCCTGCTCTACAATAAATGTCTGTCAGAGAAACAGGACCAAAAGGCTGAAGACTGATGCTGGAATGTATGGAGAGAAAATGAGAACTGTCCAGTCAGTCACTGGTTTGTCATTTCTTAGTATTGGAAGCTGCAGGCCCTGCACTGCCTATATAATCAGATATATTTATCCCTCTCAAGTCTCTGAGGTGGTTGAAGAATAGAAAGCTAGAGTCTCATAGTTAAATTTTGAGTTGTTTAGGAATCAAGAGGGCGCTCTAGATCTAAGAAGATGGTTATAATAGTGATGCAAGTTAGTATGAAAGCTAAGTCAGTTATAGAACTTTAAACTCATGGAGATGGTTAGAAGGTAGACGGTTAAAGTCAGGGGCCAAATATGTATGAACTGGACATTGGGAAGGTATACTGGGCCATTTAACTCTCATAAATGTGGCATAGTTAATTCTGCTGTTTTGTATAGAATTTACTGTTATAAGAGAAAGAGCCATTTGTTGGATTGAAAAGGGAAGCTGTTGGGGGGGGAAGAGGGTGGAAGGGTGGGACAGGAAGGGGGAATAGGGAAGGGTTTGTGACTGAGATGTAACTTGAAGAAAAAAAATAAAGTATTTAATAAAAAAAAAGTTCTATATCCAACTCAGCTTCCATCCTAACTTGAATCACAATTTTAAAAACATCTTCTTAGATCCAGAACACCCTCTTGATTCCTGAACAACTCAATATTTAACTATGAGACTCTAGCTATCTATTCTTCACCACCTCAGAGACCTGAGAGGGATAAATATATCTGATTATATAGGAAGTGCAGGGCTGCAGCTTCCAAAACTAAGAAATGACATACCAGTGGCTGCCTGGACAGTTTCCAATTTCTCTCCATACATTACAGCATCAATCTTCAGCCTTTGGCCCTGTTTCTCTGACAGGCATTGATTATAAAGCAGGAATTATGAAGGACTTGCCTACCCTATCTTGGCAGAGCTAGGCTGTCAACTTACCTGCTTCCAAGTTTTGTCCTGTTTGGACAGCAGTCTGTCTACATTTGAAGCAAGGGATTTTTCTTGCCAAGAGATAGGCTTGCCACTAAGTCAACCATCTCCAATTGGAAATTCTTCGATGCTCATTTTATTATTTCTTAAAGAAATAAATAATTCTAAAAATAATTTCTTTGTATTTTTAAATTCCATGAATTTGTGCTTTCATTTTCCCATGGTCAGGTTTGGTGTGGTACACTAGAAACATTTTGGAAAGAAACAAGACAAAAGACACAAGTTGTAGTCTTAACATATCTCTATACCTTTTTGATTACTGAATGTGGTTTTGATACTTATCTTTGTACTCTCATCTCAGTTCTATTTCCTCAGAGTATTTCTAGATTACTAAAAGTATCAGGTAGGTGAGAAATAAAATTTAATCTCTATATAAATGTATAAAATAAAATCTATTACATCTAAACACAAGCATATATGAATGACAGATAACAGTATCTGTTTGAATTGCATTCCACTGACTGTTGTAACCCATGTACATCACCCCATTTTTGTGGAAATAAAGTCTCTGA
This sequence comes from Lophiomys imhausi, assembly GCA_907164525.1. Taxonomy (NCBI): domain Eukaryota; kingdom Metazoa; phylum Chordata; class Mammalia; order Rodentia; family Muridae; genus Lophiomys; species Lophiomys imhausi. Next base: position 4,174,223 of record CAJQZJ010033026.1, on the reverse strand, counting down.
AAAAAAACAAGAATGGACTAGATTTCCAGATTGCTATTTGTTTCTACAGATTCTTACATTTGTCTTTCTGATTCTTGCTTGGGAGTGTTTTAAGTGTCTTTTGTTGATTGAGTCTGTGTAAAATATTCTGGAAAATATTAGGAAGAGAAAAACAAAGACTCCATAAATTACACAGAGCTTAAAAGTATAACTAGACATGTTTTTACATGTACATGAACCTCTGAAAGAACCACCTATCTAAACAAAATAGAAAATTTTTCCCTGTTGTATTCCCATTTTGTCTCATTCATTCTGTTTAATAACTTTCTGTCCAAAATGTAATTATTATTTTCATTTCCAAAACTACATTTGCTGTTCATAGTTGTGAATTTTGTCTAAATACCATAAATTTCATTATTTTATGCCAACCTTGATCTATAATATGTACATTACAGAATCTATTTTTGCATAATTTTCTTTCTATTTAAGCTATATAATTGCAGTAACCATGCCCACTAGTAAATGTAGGTCTTTCTCTAAATGTTAATATTAACAAACTCTTTGATAGTCATAAGTTAGTTTACTTACAAATAATATTTGTAACTTTTGAGTTGTTAAAACTTCCATGAGCTTTATAGTTAACAATTGAATGGGCTAAGGACTTTGAAGATGTTGGGAAACAGAGAAAGGAGATTATATGAAATTTGTGTGTTAATCAGTATGAGCAGAGGAACAAGCACAAGACATTACGTTGCACATATTCCCAAATTTTGTTTGTAGAGTAAGCACTTGTTTGGAAATGGTGACTCTGGAGATGTGATCCAGTTAGGATGAATCTGTGCTAGATTAGGATGGGCTCTGAACTCATTAGGACTGATGTTCTTTAAAAGAGAGAAAAGACACAGCAGTAAACTCTGTGGTAACCTTATGAGTTCATCTAAGCAGAGTTCTCATGTTTCTGCCATTTTGCTTTCTATGTTTTAATTCATCTGAGGTCAACCATGTTCCAAAATTACTATATATTAAACTCCAAAATATGAATAATGTATAAGTTTTAAATCCTGAGTAGTGTGAAATAATTTTACCTTCTTCTTCTGTCCTTTCCTGGGTGAAAACTGTGCATTGAAAGGAGTTTTCTTGCTAGCATGCCACTTCCTCTACCTTCCCACTGGTAGGAGTTTCTGCCTCCTTTACAGATGACTCTTCTGTATATCAGGAGCTGCATCCATGTCTCCCTTATTTAGCTTAATAATGAGTGCAAAGAACAATAGTAGCCATATTCATGATCAGGGCTTTCTTTCAGTTTAGTGACATGATTGTTCTACTTCATTATTATTCTTAATCTGTGACAAGAGTCCTAGCTTCCTTCCTGTCATGGTAATGAAACATGCTGATGAAAATCAACTCATGGGGAGGGAGTCTTACTTCCCAGGTCACCATCCATCACTGAGGGAAGCCAGGGCAAAATCTGGAGGTAAGAATCATGGAGGGACAATACTTTCTGGGTCCCTCCCTACTTGTTCATTGGCTCATGTTGAACTAGCATATTTGTAGCCTTTAATCACCCAGCAAATAGAGCTGCTCCCTCCCATATCAATTAATAGTCAAGTTAATCCCTTACAACTATGCTTATAGAACAATGTGATCTACACAGTTCCTCCATTGAGCTTCTCCTCTCAAATGACTCCAGATAGGGTAAGTTGACTCTTAAAGCTGACTAGGACAATAAGTCAAGCATATTAATGCATTATGCATATATAGATATAGGATAAAATACATTATGTAGAGAAGTCATGTATTTTAGATACTGAGATACCATTTTTAATATATGAATACAATTATTTTCTTTCTTTTATATCCATACTACAGTTTCCCCTCCCTCATCTCTCACCTCAATCCTCCCACCTTCCCCCTGTCCCTCTCATCTATTTCTCCTCCTTTCTCTTCAGAAAAAGGCAGGAGTCCTGTGGATATCAATCAACTATAGGATATCAAGTTGCAGGAAGACTAAGCACCTCCTCTTGTATTGAGACTGGATGAGGCCACCCAGTAGGAGAAAAGGGTAGGGTCCCTAAAGCAGGAAAAAGAGTCAGAAGCAGCCTGTGATCCTTCTGTTAGAAGTCCTGACAGAAGATCAAGCTATACAACTGCAACACAAATACATAGGACATTCATGACTCCTATACAGGCTCTTTGGTTGTCCTTTCAGACTCTATGAGGTCCATGTTGTTTGTTTCTGCAGATTTTTTTGTGGTGTCCTTGCACCCATAAGCTCCTATAATCTTTTCTCCCCTTTTCTGCAGGATTCCCTGAGCTCCATCTAATTTTTGGCTGTGAATTTCTGCATCTTTTTCCATCAGTTGCTAGGTGAAGCCTCTCTGGTGACAATTGGGTTAGGCACCAATCTCTGAGTATAGCAGAATATTATTAGGAATTCTTTTCTACCCTAGCTCTCTGGGATATACAGGATACAGTCTCTGTATCCTGCCTCTCCAGGCAGTGTCAGGGTTAGGTTCCCTCTCACAGAATAGGTCTCAAGCTGGATCAGTCATTGGCTGGCCACTCCCACAATTTCTGTACTACTTTTACCCCAACACATCTTCTAGGCCAGACAAATTGTAGGTCAAAGGTCTGTGGCTGGGTTTGTGTCCCCTCCACTGAAGGTCTTGCCTCATTATAGGAGATGGGTAGTCTCCTGATGGGTGATGTTATGCATTCTAAATGTTAATTGACCTGCTCCCAGAAGCTTGCTTGCTGTATGTCAAGTAATGCTGTGTTACCTTGATTGTCTCTAATTGGTTAAATGCTGAGGCCTGAGACTGGGCAAAGACAGAAGTAGGTGGGACTATGGTGCTCAGAATTCTGAAGCAGAGAATTTGATGGGTAGAAGAAGCCTCCAGAAGAAGAAAGAGAAGAAGCCAAGAGGTGGAAGAAGGAGACCCGTGATGGGGTAGATGGAGGAAGATTATGCCACATGGCCTGGAATATCAACATAGCATGGAGAAAAACAGTCCCAGGGGGTGTATCTATATTATATGGGGGTTATATTTGGAGAATAGACTTAAGAGATAGCTTAGATGGGCTAAAATTTCACAATCCACGACAAGGCTTGTTAAAATCCATCAGGTGTCTGTGTGTTCATTTATAATGGCAGGTTAAGGATTAACACTGCCAACCCAAATAACTAATAATATAAATACAAGTTAATAATTTAATTAATTATTTCCACAGTCTCCATACACCCCACTGCTAGGAGTTTCAGCTCGGGTCAACCCTGTAGATTCCTGGAAATTTCCATTGCACTAGGCTTCTAGCTTGTTCCAAAGATGCCCCGTTATTCCAGTTGTCTCTCCCAGTAATTTCTCATTCCACCCCCCCCAACATGGTCCCTCCTGTTCTCATACCCACCCTCTACCCAGACACAAGTTCCCCCCTGAAGTACACCCACAATGTCTATTCTATTCCCATTTCACTGGGAGATTCATGTGTTCCTCCTGGAGAAAAAAAAGCACTTGATCATCTCATTAAATCCTGGAAAAGCCTTTGACAAAAGTCAACACCTTTTTATGACAAAAGTCTTGGAGATATGAAGGATACAAGGGACCTACCTAGACAAAAATAAAAGCAATATACAGTAAGCCAGTAACCAACATCAAATGAAATGGAGATAAACTCAATCCAATTACACTAAAATCAGGAACAAGACAAGGTTGTATACTCTCTCCATATCTGTTCAATTTGGTGTATTTGAAGTTGTATATAGAGCAATAACTAAACTAAATGGGATCAAGGGGATACAAATTGGAAAAGAAGAAGTCAAAATTTCACTATTTGGATATAATATGATAGTTATATATAAGTGACCATAAAAATTCTACCAGGGAACTCCTATGGCTGAGAAACACCTTGGGTGAAGTGGCTGGAAACAAGGTGAGCTGATTAAAAGTTGACTATTTTGAGGAACATACTTTCACTCTTTATCTTTTACAAGTCATAATAGATTCTAGCTAAGTAGCCATACATGAAGGAAGGAATGTTCTGTTCCTACCTCACACACAATGCTTCAGGCAAACTTGTTGGGAAGTACTTGACACATTCTCCACTCATATTGAAGTAAGCCTCTGAAAATTTGACTTTATTTCCTGTGTCCCTCATTCCTCCACAAGAGTGGATGTGACTGACATCATTACCCCAAGTTTTCAGTTATATTTGCTTCTCAGCCAACTAAATACTTTCACAATCATTGTTTATTCTATCATTGTAAATATATATATATATATATATTTACATATATATTTGAGACAGAACATCACCACTCTAGTCAGAGCTTCCCAGGAACTTGTAATAATCATTCTGCCTCAGTTTCCCAAGGACTATGATTATAAACAGGAACCACCGTATCCAACTATTAATATAAATTTTAACCTGAGTTAGTATTGATTGAATGGGTGGAAGGGTGTTGGTGCTACTAATATTATAAGACTGTGTGTGTATATGCGTGTGTGTGTGTGTGTCTACATATACACAAATAGGTAAATGTGTTGAACTTGTGAGAAACAGGCATCTTTACATACATTTTTCCCCACATTATGTCTTTGCAATGGAATTCCAAGCCATAAGTTGTTATACTAAGCATTTAACAGATAAGGAAAGCAGGCTCAGAGAGAATTAATGTTTTGCCTAAAGCCACAGACAAAGCAAGCCTGGACTTACAACCAGATCAACTTGACTACATACCATTGTTGAGACAGCTTACTATTATTGTATCTCTAGAGAGATTTGTTTGAAAAATCAAATCACAGTTGCCTTATAATCTACAGCAAAATGTAGCTTGATGTACAAGAACTATAGCCTAGAATTAAGTAACTCAGTGAATACTTAAATTAGCTCCAAGCATTCTCCAAAACAAGTATTTTATAGAATATCTTTAAGAAGATAATCATTTTAAAAATAAAGAGATTATTTTAGGTCAATGGTGTGCAAAACAGATTTGAAATTTCTGTTTTTACCTGGAGTATATTAAAGATAAAATCATTTCTTTGAATATCCCATTTTTTCAGCATTAAGTGGCTTGAAAGCTTGGTCAATACATTAAATATTCAATAATGAATTTACTATTAACGTAACTATGAAAGTTTAAAATACTTACAATGAAGAGGAAAAAAGATAAAATTAATTCTTTCACATAAGCCATAAAATGCAGAACTCAGATATGTGGTCACATGAGGAGCAAGGAGCACATTGCTTCTGAGTAATTGCATCATAATGTGTATAATACTAGGGAAGATAATATGTCTATAAGGATAATATCTCTGAAATTTGAATGTTTAATTTTATAATCTGAGTTTGTTTTTTCCTTACTCTTTCATCTTAGACAAAATATAAATGTTCTCAATATTTTCACATTCTTCTCTGTCAAATAAGGAGATATTATGACTCATTAAAACATGTGTGGAAATATCAGGACTAGGACACATAAAATGAACATTGCAGGAAAACACACTGTGTATCAGATAGTGGTATTGTAGTTTAAGATCTCATCTTTCTGTTTTTAAGTTAGTAATGCAAAGTAGGATGGAAATTGAGATAGGTGTAGAACGTTAAACTCATGGAGATAGATGGATAATAGAGTATTGATGTTGGCTGTCGGCTTTGTGTGGACTGGACATTGAGAATGTATGTTGTGCTTTGTAATTATCATAATTGTGGCCCAAATATTCAATGAAAAAAGAATTTTGAGTTCTGGGAGAAGGTGAGAGGGTGGGAGGATGGGACCAGGAGGGGTGGAGTGAGGGGATTGTGTTGGAGATGTAACATGAAGTAATAAATAAACATTTAAAAACAAAACAAAAAAGATCTCAGGGAGGTACAAGGTGGTGGCAATCAAGTAGGACACATTTTGATCATCAGGAAGACCAAATGGACAACAGCAGAGATATACTCCTGCTTAATGGCAATTTGTGAGGTACAAGATTATCTGGGCTTGCCTAGCAAAGCCAGAAACAACAAAGAACTTGGTACTGGAAATATAGACCCTGAAGGATCATGGTAACCAGACACAGACATGAAGTGCTTCCCGCTGGGAGACTGTATTCCCTCCCTCCCACAGTGGAAGAAACAGCATATTGGTTCCTTTCAGGACTCCAGCTGGCAGTTTCAACCTCCAAACATAGGACTTCCTGAGTCTGCAGCGCTTGTGCAGGGGCTAGGCTTGCACATCCAGGAGCATTCCAGCAGAGCTGCTACATGGAAAGACTGAGGGACTCTCCCTGGGATATTCAGTATGTACAGAACAAAGAAAGAATATTAAAAGCAGTAAGAGAAAAAAGGTCAAGTAATATATGGCAGACCCATCAGAATTACACCTGACTTCTGCTCAGAAACTTTAAAAGCCACAAGGGCCTAGGCAGATGTCCTACAAGCACAAAGAGAACATAGGTGCCCTGCCAGATTACTATATCTACAAAAACTCCCTATCAACATATACGGAGAAAAAAAGATATTCAATGACAAATCCAAATTTAAACAGTATCTACCCACAAATCCAGCCCTACAGAAGATACTAAAAGGAACATTTCAACCCAGTGAAGATAACTACACCCAAGAAACCAGAGGAATCAAAAAACTCCACTTAAAAGAAACATACAACCACCACCTACAACAAATAACAGAAAATAACAACCTTGGGTCATTAATATCTATCAACATCAATGGACTAAACACCCCAGTAAAAAGACACAGGCTTACAGAATGGATCCGTAAACAAGACACAACATTTTGCTGCATGCAAGAAACACATCTCACTAACAATGATAGAGGCTATCTCAGAGTAAAGGGCTGGGAAAAGGTTTTCAAAGCAAATGGACCCAGGAAGCAAGCTGGAGTAGCCATCCTAATATCAAATAAAATAGATTTTCAACTGAAGTTAATCAAAAAAGATAGGAAAGGGCACTACATACTCCTTAAAGGAAAAATTCATCAAGAAGACATTTCAATACTGAATATCTATGCCCCAAATACAAGGGTACCCACATGTGTAAAAGAAACTCTTATAAAGCTTAAAACTCACATTGATCCCCACACATTAGTAGTGGGAGACTTCAACACCCACTCACAACAATGGACAGGTCATTGAGACAGAAACCAAGAACCTCATGGAGCCTTCTCCAAAACTGAGCATATAATTGGACACAAAGCAAGCCTGAAGAGATACAAGAAAATAAAAATAACCCCTTGTATCTTATCAGACCACCATGAAATAAAGCTGGACTTCAACAATTACAGAAATAATAGAAAGCGTACACATTCATGGAAACTGAACAACTCTCTACTGAATGACACTGGGTCAGGGAAGAAATAAAGAAGGAAGTCAAAGACTTCTTAAAATCCAACAACAATGAAGGCAGAGCATACCCAAACCTATGGGACACAATGAAAGCAGTGCTATGAGGAAAGATCATAGCATTAAGTGCCTTCAAAAAGAAAATTGTGACAGTGCATATTTGCAAATTAACAGCGAATAGGAAGAACTGGGAAAAAAAAAGAACCAAACACTCCCAAGAGGAGCAGAACGCAGGAAATCATCAAACTTAGGGCTGAAATTAACAACATAGAAACAAAAAGAACAATACAAAGAATCAATGAAACCAAGAGTTGGTTCTTTGAGAAAATCATCAAGACAGTCAAACTTTTAGCCAAATTAACTAAAAGGCAGAGGGAAAAAACACAAATCAACAAAATTGGAAATGAAAAGAGAGAAATAAAAAGGTTGAGGAAATACAGAAAATCTTTAGGTCCTAGTTTAAAAACCTGTACTTCACCAAATTTGAAAATCAAAGCAAAATGAACAATTTTCTTGATAGATTCCACCTACCAAAGAAAATCAAGATCAGGTTAACAGATTAAACAGCCCTATAACCCCTAAGGAAATAGAAACAGTCATTAAAAATCTCCCAACCATAAAAAGCCCAGGGCCCGATAATTTCCATACAGATTTCTACCAGACCTTCAAAGAAGAGCTAATACCAATACTCTTCAAACTCTTCCACAAAATAGAATCAGACGGAACACTGCCAAACTCATTATATGAGGCCACAGTCACCTGATTCTTAAACCAAACTAAGACCCAACAAAGAAAGAGAACTTCAGACCAATTTCCCTTATGAACATAGACAAAAAATACTTAATAAAATACTGGCAAACCAAATCCAAGAATACATCATAAGTATACATACACCATGATCAAGTAGGCTTCATTGTAAACGAACTTTTAAATTATTATTTAACACTTATTTATTTATTACTAAATTTACTTATAACAAACATCAACAATTTCTTAACTATTAATCCTATAAATTCCTACAACACCTTTAACCTATCCACTAAACCTATTGATAATTATAACAACTACTTTCATAACCTTTTAGAATGATACAGTCTCTGGGGCAGGTCCTCAGTCATCAGGAACACAGTCTTTGTTGGATATTTTTTAACGCACTTAGCAGTCCTTTTTCTGGATCTCTCAGATGCAGGTTCATCAGGGAAAGTTGGTTATTGCAGTCTCACCTTAAATAAGGCTTCATGCTTTCTTCTCTGTGGGAGACCCCAGCCGTCTTCAGGCCAACTTACTTCTTTTGAATCAGGAACTCAGCTGCTCTGCCTCAGTCCTTAAAGCCAGGCACAGTTTCCTTTAGGCCACTGTTCGGACAGATCAAACCCCTCTAGGCAAAAGCTGAGCCACAGGGTTTAGTTCTTGGCCTTTTGGTGTCTTGCTCAGGCTTTCTTTGTTCACCAGCTTTTTTCTGCTTCAGGGAAATCTGGCCATCAAATGATGGCCAGCACTTTTTTCAGCAGGACTCTTGGAGCTCTCTAGCATCAGGGGCCTCTTCTCTTTCTGGGCTCCATGCACTGTCCTTAAATAGGAGGAACTCTGTTTTAGCTTAATTTGGGCTCCGTCCACTTAGCAGCTGAAATCAATGTCAGGCCAGATACTTTGTTTCTTCAAGTCCATTAAGTCTTTCCTGTTTTCCTGACTTCAACCTTGTTTTTCAGTCTATTGAGTCTTTCCTGTTTTTCCTGACTTCAACCTTGTTTTTCAGTCTATTAACTCTTTCCTGTATTTCTTGACTTCATGCTGATAATGCTCTTCATGCCCCGAATTAAGAGACAGTATCAGAAATCCCTATATATTTTCTAAATCTAATTTATCTAACCCCTACACTTCATTCCAGTAATGCAGGGATGATTCAACTTATGAAAATCCCTCAACTTAATTCACTATATAATCAAGCTGAAAGAAAAAAAGAACCACATGATCAATTCACTAGATGCTGAGAAACATTTGACAAAATCCAACACCCCTTCATACTAAAAGTCCTGGAAAGAATGGGCATACAAGGACCATACTTAGAAATAATAAAGGCAATATACAGCAACGAGTAACCAGCATCAAATTAAATGGAGAGAAACTTAAAGCATTTCCTCAAAATTCAGAGACAAGACAAGGGTGACCTTTCGCCATATCTCTTCAGCATAGTACTTAAAGTTCTGCTAGAGCCACAGGACAACTAAAGGAGACCAAAGGGATAAATTGGAAATGAAGTAGTCAAACTATCCCTATTTCCAGGTGATAGGATAATATACATAAGCGACCCCAAAAATTCCACCAGAGAACTCTTACAGCTGATAAACATCTTCAGCAAGGTGGCTGGATACAAAATTAATTCAAAAAAATCAGAAGCCCTTCTTCATACAATCAATCAGTAAATCAATAAATCAATCAATAAATAAATGCGCTGAGAAAGAAATTAGGGAAACAACACCATTCACTGTAGCCAAAAACAATATAAAATACCTGGTGGTAACTCTAATCAAGCAAGTGAAAGACTTTTATGACAAGAATTTCAAGTCCTTGAAAAAAGAAATTGAAGAGGTCATCAGAAGATGGAAAGATCTCCCATGCTCATGGATAGGTAAGTTCAATATAATAAAAATGGCCATCCTGTCAAAAGCAATATACAGATTCAATGCACATATTCAATTCCTGTCAAAATACCAACACAATTCTTTATAGACATAGAAAAACAATTCTCAACTTCATAAGGAATAACAAAAAAACCAGAATTACTAAATCAATCCTGTACAATAAAAGAAATCTGGAGGTATCACCATCCCAGAATTCAAGTTATACTACAGAACAATAGTAATATAAACAGCATGTTAGTGGTGTAGAAACAGACCAGTGGATCAATGGAGTCAAACTGAAGACCCAGAAATGAACCCACACACCTACGGTCACTTAATTTTTGACGAAGAAGCCAAAATCGTACAATGGAAAAAGGACAGCATCTTCAACAAATGGTGCTGGTTTAACTGGATGTTGACATGTAATAGAATGAAATTAGACCCATAATTATCACCTTGCACAAAATGTAAGTCCAAGTGGATCAACGACCTTAACATAAGACCAGTCACACTAAATCTACTAGAAGAAAAAGTAGGAAAAACCCTCGATCTCGTTGGCACAGGTGACAACTTCCTGAACAGAACACCAACAGCTCAGGACCTAAGACCAACAATCAATAAATGGGACCTCATGAAACTGAAAATCTTCTGTAAGGCAAAAGACACTGTCATTCGAACAAAACGACATCCTACAGACTGGGAAAAATCTTCACCAACCCCACATCTGACAGAGGGCTAATATCCAAAATCTACAAATAACTCAAGAAATTAAATGCCAAGAAACCAAATAATCCAATCAAAAAATGGGGAACAGTGCTAAATAGAGAATTCACAAAGGAGGAATCCCTAATGGCTGAGAGACACTTGAAGAAATGCTCAATATCCTTAATCATCAGAGAAATGCAACTCAAGACGACTCTGAGATTCCATCTCACACCTGTCAAAATGGCTAAGATCAAAAGCTTATATGACAGCACATACTTATGTTTCCTGTCAATGAGACACTTTGCCCTAGTGGTGCTGCCTCGTAGGCCCCCAGTGTATGAGGAGGCTCTTGGCCCTCATATGATGGCTGAACTGGGGTGGGAGGGCTGATATTTTGGGACTCTCCACTCCGAAGGAGTGGGATGGAAGGGATAGGGGGTAGATGGTGGGAGGGCAGGACTGGGAGGGTTTGAAAGAGGACACTGTGATGAGGATGTAACCTGAAGTAATAAATAAACATAAGAATATCTCATCTTTCTACCAATTGACTTGCAGTGAGTGAATCACTAATTTGTTAAAGGAATAAGCTTTTCTCTTTTCTTCCATGAGCCTTCAAATATATCAACAGTGTGCTGTTGAGATGTGCTTTGCTTAAGGTTTTTAAAATGCATTAGATTACTCAGTGACCCATTAATTCACCAGTAAAATATAGTTTCAGTCTTGTGATCATCTGTAGGTAGACTTCGTTTTATTGCACTTCACTGTAAAAGACATTTTAATTGTTGGATTAAACATGCAATATTGTATAAGGATTCTGGAAATTTTGTATGATGTATGACTTATAGGTGGCATTTTAAATAGTATTTAATTTTATAAATGCCCCCAGAAAAGGGCAGTCTTGGGCTGGAGACATCTTAGCTCTTACAGGATAAGGCAAAACTCAAATCAAGGACAGTCTTAATAGAGTCATTGCTCCTGTTAGTAAATAGGCCAAATATTAGACATATGATAATAGGTGAAGAACAGCATGGAGAGACTGCTACAATTGTAAGGAAAAGACTAACACATTGTAATCCACTCATCAAATAGCCTTTCTTTTTTTCTAATTCTGATCTGAACATGCAACTAAACACTTCACAATTGTCAAAATGCTTAATCCTCACAGATCAGGCAAAACATTGCACAAATGAAATTTAGAAAATTATTTCCAATAACAGAAGACCATTTTACTACATACTTATATCAAGATAAGTTGGGATTGATAAAATGGTTAATATTAGTTGTCACATCAACTGTTACATCATTGACTGTGGTAAATCCGTGAGAGTGTTTCCAGGAGAGATTGTGATTCCCATCAGTAAATTGAGTAAGGAGAACTCCATAGCCAGTTCTGGATACAAATCAGAAGGCAGAAAAGATGGTTCTCTGTCTTCATCCCTCTGTCTCTCTGGGCCTGAGACACTTTTCTGTTCCTGTTCTTCAAGCACCAAAACTAAAGTTCTCTGTCCTTTGGCTTGAAATTTTATAATTGATTCATTAAATTCAATATATGTTCAGACTAGTGAGAAGCATTAAGTTCAACAATATAGTTTCTGGTAGAATGGAAAAGTCTAGAAACCAGGACACATTTACCAAGCTTGTCATTCAATAAACAAAAGGCACATTCAGAATTGGAAACTTCTTGTATCCTACCTCTTAATCTATTTGACCTTCTGACTAATAGTTCTAATGACATGCTTAAAAATTTAAGGTGCACTCTGCTCCTAGAAATGTTGCAGGTGTGGCAACACATGCTATCACATATGCATCAGTAGATGAAAGAGAGGAGAGAGGCTATATCTACAGTAAGTGTTCTGACCTATGAACATCTGAATAATTAGTAGCCCAACATTCCCTAAAAAAAAAAAAAAAAAAAAAAAAAAAAAAAGAGCCTGTGCCAGGGAGGTGAGACAGGGAGATAGCCTGAGACAATCAACAGACAGGTCCTGACAGCTTCTTCCCGAATTGGGAGAATACTAGAGATGAGAAGAAGGCCACCTGGAACTGAGGGCCCTAGGCAAATGTGAGCCCGAGACAACCTCTGTATTGGAACACACTGGGCAAGGAATGAGTCATAGATGATCATCAGATCAGTGCCATGGGGCCTGGACAGAGAGCTAGCCTGAGACAGCCATCAGTTAGGTGCTGTGCAGGCTGGGGAGAGGGTGTCCAAAGTAACCTCCATCCGGTGCCACAATGCACAAATGGGGCACAGCACTCCTGAGACCCCTCCTGAGATGGCCCCAGATACTGAGAGACCCCAAGTACCACTAAGAGGAACAAATAAGTTGTGGATAAATGGAAGAGGAAGACAAAAAGAAGGATATTAGCACAATGAAGAGAAGCAGATATGGAAAGTCAAGGGTAGTGAGGAATAGCCTGCTGTGAGTAGCAAGTGATGCCACCTGGGACCATGGTGGAGTCCTGGTGTGTGCTGCCACTGGAGTCCTTGTTTTGGCCTGTGGCCCTGTAGCAGTAGGTTTCTGTTACTAACAAATTAACAAATGCCAGATAGGCATTTTTGGTCTGGGCTGCCACCAGGGGACATATTGATGTCTCAAGGCTCTGCAAATGTGATCCTACCCCTCCCTCACTTGGGTATTTTGCATGAGACCCTGGGGTTCTGAGAGCAGGAGCTGAGCCTGATCTTTGCCAAATGCTATACTTGGGAGAATGGGGCCCTGCACTTCACCTGGGCAGCTGGGTAGAACTAGCCCTGGTAGTGGGAACTGCAAGCAAGATTGCCCCAACAGTATGAGAGTAGAAGAGATGGAAGGCTGACCAACTCAGATACCTCTCAGGCCCAGATCCAAGACTATGATTTGGCCCACTCCATCATCTACACCATTGATAAATTGCTAGAGTGAATGAATCGACCAGTCCTACAGATCCCAAACTACAGGATCTCCATGACACAGGGCAGCAACAAAATATCTGGGAAGAGTCCCAGTGAGGCTCCAGTAGTGATAGATTAGCAGAATGGGAACTAGGGACAGAGGGTGGGAGGGTAGTATTGGGAAGAGAAGAGGGAGGTGGCTGTGAATTGAATGTTAAAATGAAGAGATAAATTAAAAAATTTTAAAAATCAAAATATTTATAAAGGAAATATTTCCCCAGTTGCAAATTGTCCTATAGGTGTATGTACATAGTTATTTTTCATTCAGAAATGAAAGAAATATCAACATAATGTAAAATGTTGATATTCAGTATCCCCCCCTTTTTTTTTACTATTTTGAAAATTTGCTTGCTGATAAATGAAGTTTTGTTTGTGGCTGTGATCTGTTGTCATTTTAAATACAAGATTATCTTCTGTTTCCCCTATAAAAATTAATGTGGAAAGGTATAGAAATTGCTGTTTAACCTATATGTAATATGTAAAATCGTACTATTCTGATTACAAAATAATTTAGTCAATACTCCTGTCAACCAAAAGTTGCATTTTAAAACAAACAGCTGAAACAAGGAGAACATAAAACAAAACAAAACAAAACAATACAATACAATACGGAAAATCACTCAAATACTCCCTAGTTTTTCCAGAGTTGGCTTAGTTCTGATATGAAGCATCATCAGTGTTTGCTTCTGGCCCAGGATTTGTTATTTTGAAATGATAAAGTTTTAGTTTTTAAAGTCCTGTGTATTATACACAGGTTCCTGCGGGAAAGAAATGTATAAGCAGAGGTGTTGATGAGAGTTTTGCCTTGCAGCATCTGGATATTATTTTACTCCACGGAGCATTTTCCTAACGTCTTCCCTTCTGTCTTCATCTCCTGTCTTCATAATTGATCGGCAGGGTGGGTGTTCTTGGCAATGAGATACTCAAAGGGATTCACTATGATATGTGGAGCTGGTTGCTAGGCAACTTCACCTGTAATGGTTGTTTTGCTCTCTTCTTATGTCCTTCAGATTTGTTTTTAGAGAATTTCAGTCAAATAGTACTTTGCATCTTCTAATAGTGTTTTAATTATTAGACAAAGTGTTTAATTAAGGTAATAAATCATGAGCCTGAAGAACAATACATTTATATTCTCCACTTAAGGCTCCCTTTTAAAACATTTTATTTAATAATCGTGTCTATAATATGTTTGGATCAAATTCTTTCCCCATTCCAGTCCATCCAATTTCTCCCACATCCTGTCTACTATTTTCTTCTCTCTCTCTCCTTCCTTCTTATCATCCCTACCTTCTTCCTTCCCTCCCTCCCACTTTCTTTCTCATCTATATTTCTCAATCCACCTTCTCACTCATTGAGTCCATTCAATCAATAATGCCATTTTCTGCATTGATATGAGATCATCTCCTGGAGATGGGTAACTTCTCAGTGGAGCCTCCCAGAAGAAAATAGACTCTGTCTTCCCAGAAGCTATGAATTGCAAATAACTTTTAAGGTAGGTGAAAGACTTCATCATCTATTTTTCATCTGTTATGAAGTTTGGATGGCTTAA
>CAJQZJ010033026.1:4131664-4159082 GCA_907164525.1 Lophiomys imhausi | reverse complement strand
GACTTCATCATCTATTTTTCATCTGTTATGAAGTTTGGATGGCTTAATCTGATTCAAGTCATTCCCAGGAATTGTGTATACATATGTGTAACTGTTTCACTTCTAAAAGGAAAGGGTTATCCTACAGAAGAGTTACAGCTCTGCTCTGGCAATGGTCGGTTTTGTCAGGTAGCTCTTCTGTGGTGAAAATGTTACAGCTCTGTTCAGAGAGGTGTCCTGGCAGTCAGGAGCCAAGGAACACCACAAAGTCACAGGGCACAACAAACCTCACACAAGAGATTTATTGGGATGCAAAATCCCAGGAGGGTGGCTGCATCTGGGTGAGAAGCAGCAATGAGTGAGAAGAAAGCAGGGTTTACATAGGACTTCTTGGGGGGTGGAACTTTCCAGGGTGAAGATTCGTGAGATTTCAAACCCAATTGGTGGGGTTTTCTCTTCATAGATTTGTGGGTTTCTGTTTCTTGACCCTGGTCTTTGACTTGGGGTCAAGTCAGGCTCATTGTGAGTTTTCTTTGCCCATTTATCCTACAATGCATGCAACTAAACTGTAATGTTCAGCATAGACTATTTGCTCTGGTTCTTAGAATCTTTCTACTTTTTCTGTGATGATCTATGAGCCTTGCAGAAAGGAAAGTGACACATCTCTTCCATTTAGAGCTGAGCACTCCACAGTTTCGTATCCTCTGCACAAAGACCAGCTGTAGGTCTTTGAGGATTAATTATCATTTCCTGTGAGAGAAGCTTCTCTGAACATGGTAGACTGGTGAACTACTCTGTGTTAAAAAAAAAGAAAGAAAATGATTTAGGGGCTGTTTATTACTATATACATTTAGTAGAATACTAGGAGAAGTTTCTCCCCTATGGCCTTTGACCCAGTAAGCCACAGGTTTGGTGCCAACTTAAGGGTAGCAGGCATGAGTTCCTTCTTATGAAGTAGGCTTTAAATGAAGTATCTTTAAATTTTCACTGTGACATTCCTTTTTATTCAAATAACACCTTCATGGTTATCGATGTAAGATCTTAACATTTAAATCATACTGTGGATGTGATTACTGTAATGGTTAGTTTTCATTTTCAATTTGACCCAATCTAGCATCACCTGAGAGAAGAGCCTCTTTACAGTCTGTGAGGGATTTTATCAACTGTGTTAATTAATGTGGTCAGTGATCTGGGGAATCAAAGGCATGGGTTTCTGTCATTGTGCATTCATAGTCCTATGATATCTTCTCACAAGGGGGAATGCTTGGTTAGCTCAGACATGCAAAGTAGTTTCTTCAATGTTTTTACTTGAACTGAGAAAGAAGCTGAACAAACCCCCTTGCAGCAGTGGTATGGGTCTTAAATTGCATGAACATGAATCTCTCAGGGCTTTTTCAGTATCATGTGGGCTATAATAAACAATATATCTTTGTTCATTTATGTAGTTTAGACATATTTATTGTTCTATTTTTGTTTATCAATTAAGCATCACTTTCTACTATTTTTACTAGTATATTAAATAATATATATTTAATATATATTAATATATAATAGCACAATCTATCTTCTCTATATGGAATGGAATGTTAACATAGTGACATCACAGGAAATGTGCAATGGAAACAAAATGCAAACACAGACATGACTAAATAGTTACCTTAGGAGACCATTCATGCATCTTCTAGTTGAGATGTAGTCAGAGAATCTGAGGAAATCTCATGGTTATGGTATGGATCACACAGGCAACATTAGCTTTTCTCCTGACTGTATGATCTCTCCTTTCCTTAAGTAGATCTACAGAAAGGGGTCAGTGATGAATTACAGATATCAAGACTGTTTTTAAGTAATTTATTCTAGGGCATATTCTTGCTACTTGGGATAATTCATTTCACACATAATAGGTGGCTTACTTGGTTTCATGTTATTTAGTTTAGTAGCACACATGCATTAAATTAGAACATCAATTTTATTTCTAAACTATTTAAAAACAGAAGATAAAGATGAATGAATATAAAACTAATAAGAAATACACACGATGAATATCTTACTATCTGTCTTGAATATTGTTTGGTCATAGATTTTTAAAAAAAGGTCATTTTTAAAAAAAGCTTAGTTGTAGAGAGACTGTGGTAGATCACTAATGCAGAGATATTCTGCCCTGGAAATCTTTTAATCTCCAGAACATACATAGGTGTATAGAATATTTAATGAGAATGATGACATACAACAAAGGACAGAATACAGTGTATTATTATTATTATTATTATTATTATTATTAATTTCTGTTGACCTCTCAATTTGTGAGTCTTTCTTGTATGTCTTCTTTCTGTGCAATCTGAAGAGCTTCATCTGAGCACAATCTTGATCCTTAAATTGGTCAAAACTCCTTGAGTTTTAAGTTGTAGATTCATTGTTTTATAATATAGCTGTTTAAGTTTAGTTTTAGTATTAAGCTTTAGTTTTTATAATAATAATATTAAATAATAAATTTGTGATATAGCATACAAAAACTTCCTTGTGCAAGATGCAGAGTGGTTAGACACCTGTCAACTCCAATGGCAAGTAGGAAGGCCATGGCCAGGATGCAGGGAGAAACAATGTTATGTGACAGGGCAGATGTGCTGGGAAATACCCAGGGTTTTATACACAGGGGTGCACAAAGTCTCCAGGACTAATGATGCATTGGATAGCAGATTGGGTACAGGGGAGGGGTAGTCAGCCATAAAAGAACAGTTTTAAGTGTCCACATCATGGATTCAATAGGAAGACAGGAAATGAATGCTCATGTCTTTTTATCTTATCTTTTACTATTTTTGTTTTAAATATAGTAGTTCCTGTATTGAAATTCCATTTCTATTTATGTTTTATTTATTATTGGTCAACTTTATATCTGAACACACATCTTAACTTTTTATGGTCACTCTTGGCATCTAAGATGCACATTCTTTTACTGATTTTCAAGGCCTGTGCTAAAATATTGAAATGTTTCACACTTAAATTTGGGAGGCAGATTTAATATATATATGCCAATTTAATTTTACAAATATGCTGTGAAAATATTTTTTTTACATTTATTTATTTCTTCATGTTATATCTCAATCATAGTCCTCTCCCACCACCTTCTCCTGGTCAGACCCTCCTACCTTCTTCCCCCTCACCCTTCTATCTGCTTTAAAAAATTTAAGGTATATCTTTTTCCCCCTAACAGCTCCCTCTTTTAGTCCAATAAAATGTTCTTTTTCTTATAACAATAAATATAATACAAAACAATAAGAATAATTAGGCCACAATTATGAAAATTATAAAGTATAACATACATTTCCAATGTCCAGTCCATACATATTTGGCAACTGATATTAATATTCTATTATCTATCTATCTCCATGAGTTTAAAGCTCTATACCTAATTCATTTTCCATCCTAACTTGCATTACCAACTTAAAATGTCTTCTTAGACCTAGAACATCCTTTCAATTCCTAAACAACTTAAAATTTAACTGTGAGACTATAGCTATCTAGTCTTCATCCAAATCAGAAACCTGAGAAGGATAAATATATCTGATTATATAGGAAGTGCAGAGCCAGCAGCCTCCAAAGCTAAGAAATAACAGACAACTGGCTGTCTAAACAGTCCCCAATTTCTCTCAATACATTAGAGCTTCTATCTTCAGCCTTTTGGCCCAGTATCTCTGATGGACATTAATTGTAAAGCAGGAATTATAAAGGACTTGCCTACCCTGTCTTGGCAGATCTAGGCTGTCAACTTACCTGCTTCCAAATTTTGTCCTTTTTGGACAGTATTCTATCTACAGTTGAAGCAAATGATTTTTCTTGCCCAATGACAAGCTTTCCACTAATGCAACCATCTCCAAATGGACATTCTTCAATGCTCATCCTCTACTTAGAGTAGAATAGGGGTACTGTCAGGAGTTGTCATGTCTCAATATCAAAAATCTTAAGTCAAGAAAACATCTTTGTTTTTTGTTTTTTTTTTTTGAGACAGGGTTTCTGTGTGTATCCCTGGCTGTCCTGGACTCACTTTGTAGACCAGGCTGGCTTTGAACTCGCAGAGATCCACCTGCCTCTGCCTCCCGAGTGCTGGGATTAGAGGCATGAGCCACCACCGCCCAGCAAGAAAACATCTTTGAATGCCATATTCTACAGATCTCTTGAGGTTTTTGAATACCATCTATCTATCTCCATATATTTGAATAAGCAAATGTTGCTTGTCTCTTAGCAACTTAATTTCTGATTAACTTAGAAAACATCTTTGATACCAATGTTAGTACCTGACAAAATGACATGTTTGAATGACTATTAGTTTGCATTTGTTAATTATCGTAAACAGTTTGTGACAGTTACTATTAAAAGGCCAAAACTTCACATTGCATTTTTAAGCATTACATGGGTACAATTATCTTGAAAAGAGTTAACCTTAATTTTGTATCAATATACAAAGATCAATACCAATGTAGCCAAATATAATCTCAATTTTGTATTCTCTTCCATATAGGAGGGGAAAGACTTGAAAAAAATGGAATATATAGACATAATATAAGAACGATAAAGAAAAAGGGATAGATTACTGAATATGCTCTTTTATCTTTGTATATTGATACAAAATTAAGATTATATTTTGCTACATCGGTATTGATTTTTATATATTGTGTAATTATTTTAATTATTTGTTTTATTTACATTTATCTTTTGTCTTTGATGAATGTAAAATTGAACATCTTCTTTCCTTGTAAGATATTTGGAAGTTTTTGTTTTCTTATTTTAATTTGTTTATCTAGAGTGATTCCATGAAAAGTTTTGCATTCTTTTTTTCACTGAAACTAAAAATGTCAGGCTAAAGAAATAGCTCAGCTGTTAAAGGATAGGCTCACAACCAAAGTAAAACTGAAAATGTCTATAAAACAGTATAATATCTTTAAAGTGGCCAGTCAAATAGACTAGAAATTATCCATGGAAATTGATATTAAAAAGAAGCAAGTATTTGAAAATTTTATAGCTTGAAAAATAGATATTCCCAAAATGTTCCTAACGTATTCTTTCATAATTTTCTACATACACTATATACTTTGAGCAATATTTTATTTTTATATTTGCTTGAATATTTTTTCTTGTATGAGTAATTATATTTTATACTTTATTATTATGTTTTCTTGCATAAATGATGGGATTAGAATGGTGTAACCAAATTTGGAAATACTGGGTTTTAAAATAGAGAAATGTGTCTTATTTTCCTTACTCTTTTTAATTGTAATTGTTTTATTCTAATTCTATGTAGCTATGTATAGAATCATTATTTTAGAAACAAATGTGCTTAGAACATAAGTTGTTTAATATAAAAATCCTGTCTTTCAAGTAAGGAAAATTGCTTCCTGCTTTTGCATAGACATCCATTTCATATGCTTTCTGGAGATTTTCCAAGGTCACAGTATCACTCACTATATGGTGTAGTCAAATGTAATCAAAGAGTCATAGTTTGTACCTCATTGACTTTACGTTGATTCTGACATCTCATTGGCCTGGATTAAAATTAGCTCAGTCAATGACAATATATGTTACTTAAGCATAATTTTTATACTAAAAACAAAACAAAGAAACAGAGGACAGACAAGTTGGCTTCGTATGTGAAGTCACTTGCCGCCAAGCCTGACCTAAGTTCTCTCAAGAACTGATGTGGTGGATGGAGAGAAATAACTCCACAAATTGCCCTCTAATCCTATATGCATGCCATGGCACATAGAAGTACACAGGAAGGAAGGATGAAAGGAAGGAAGGATGGAAGGAGGAAGAAAGAAAGGATGAAAGGAAGGAAGGATGGAGGAAGAAAGAAAGGATGAAAGGAAGGAAGGATGGAAGGAGGAAGGAAGGAAGAAGGAAGGAAGGAAGGAAGGAAGGAGGGAAAGAAGGAAGGAGGAAGGAAGGAAGGAAGGAAGGAGGGAAAGAAGGAAGGAGGGAAAGAAGGAAGGAAAAAAGAAGAAATTAGAACACCATAAACAAAAGTCGGTAAAATTTTGAACTTGTTGAAGCATGGGCATGGGTTGACCGAAAAGGAGAGGTACACTGCATATTATAATGAGGCTGCGTGATACTGAGCTATTTTGATGTTTTCCTCTTAATTTGTACATTAGTGTTTCCTACTCTCTACTTCAAAATTTCACTTCAATGACATTTTCTTTGAAGTGTCTAAAAACAGGCTGGGCAGTATACCCTGATGTATACGTGCTTGTTAATAGACATAATTGTATTTATAAATGAGAGAGATAAAAGGAACAATAGGTATCTCTAAGTAGGAAAATGAGGCTATCTATTGTTTTTAATGAAAAAAATCAGTCCTCTGTCATTTGACTTTACCAATGAAGACACAGGAGCCAGACACTAGGATGAAAACCTGCTAGCTCAGAAAGGCAGACAATGCACTCAGCTGATCTTCCTACACACCAATGTCCCAGAAACCAAAAGCCTTCCTACTGAGCTCACATTCTTGAAGAAAAAAGCTTGGTAGCTCTGTTGAGCCCACAAGCGGACTCCTGAATTTGTGGCAACTGAGGAGTCACCAGGACTTGAGAAGGATGCAAAAACAAGATGTTTATTCACCAGCACCCTTGGGTTGGCACTCAGAGTCTCCATGCAAGTAGGAGGAGGCGACCCTCAGCAAAATTTTACAACAGCTTTTATATGTTTTTGCAAGGCAGAATCAAACAACAGTACATTTGGCGAGCTTCTGTTGGTTAACATAGCTATCTTTAAATTGATTTGGGCTGGCTAAAGGAGGAGGAACTTGGTACCAGGGATGAGGAATTTGGCCCCCTGGTGACAGGGAGTTTCCAAACCTAGGCAGACTAGCATGTTCTGTGGCATTTCTCAGAATTGTTTTTCAGCTTGTAGTTCCTGGAACAAGTTGCCCCAGAACTCAGGGCCTAAGCAAGTTACCAGGCTTTTGAAGCCTGACTAAAATTTGTTCAAGTGAACTTGGGTTGTACAGCTCACCCAGTTAACTTTCTTATTCAGCTGAAAAACCTAGAGGAAAAAGCCCAGAAGAACCTACAGGAAAAAGCCTAGAAGGAGAAAGCTCTGGAGGAGAAAATCCAAATGAAGAAGCCTTGAAGGGAGAAACATTTCTGAAGGGGAAAATCTTATGAAAGAAAAAACCTTCTGAGGGAGAAAACCTTCTGACTCCTTAAATACCCTCCAGCAAAATGTCCCTCCATTCTGTTTAGTCCTTGTCAGCTGTTTTTCTTGCTCCACCTCTTGACCTAATTATCTGTACAGAAAGCTCTTGGATTAAAGGTATGTGCGAGGGCTGAGCCACACCACAAGTACTTGTTTGCAATGAACAGAAAGTTCTTGAATTAAAGATGTGTACTAGGGAAGATCCGCAGTACAAGTACTTGTTTACAGTAAACAGAAAGTTCTCAGATTAAAGGCTGACCCATGCCACAATAGAAACAAATTTTGCAATTTATAATCTCAGGGTTTACAATGTGATCAAATATTCTTCAACAGATATCCGTGAAAGACACTCCATCTACTCCCAAAAGAGTATTTATATATCATGTGTCTTGTCTGTCTGTCTGTCTGTCTGTCATCTGTCTATCACCCATGTATCTGTGTGTTTTCTAACACTGACTGTATATCTGGGCATGCTGTTGTGTTAGGTTTTACTTTAGGAACAGCTTTCTAACCTTCACAGAAAGCTATTTCAGCCTCAGTTGGGAATGTGTTAATTGCTAAGTTTTGTTTATATTTTAACTCAGATTATGCAAGTGAAAGCCTGAATTTTTTTCTGAGTAAAGGTGTCCATCATGAAAGAAGAGGTTATATATTCTTTTAGATCTATACATGAAAATTTTCATTTCAAAACAATTATTTTTCACAGAGAAATTTATTCAGTCTTTATAAAAACCTGTCCCAGGGAAGTCAGCTAAAAATTTATATTAAATTGTGGATATATATATATATATATATATATATTCTGAAAAATTTATCCTTACACTTTTTGAGTGTTGATATTATCTTAATACAGAGCAATGTCTCTGTGGAATTCTCTATTGCATGCAAAACTTTACACAGTATTGGCTTTCATTAAATTAGGCTTTAAAAAAGTTTTTTTTTTATAGTGAGCAGATAATACTTTACAGCTCTGTTTAGAATATATTTATTTTCTGTTATATATATGCCTGATATTACTTCCTAGGATTGGTAAGGCACACTTTTTGACAGATATTTAGTTTATTCTTTAGATTTGAAAACATACTTAATGATTGGAAAATTTATGCTAAATGTGATTACTGTGGTCTGAGTGCTCTGCCCTCACAAATTTTTATCGTAAAATATAATTCTCCTAGATGAAGATATAACTCAGTGGTTGAGGTTTTCCCTACCAAGCTCAATCAATGAATGACTAAGTGAGTAATAAATAATAGGAATCCAAACACCAGTGTTTTGATGATGATATGACAAGCATATGGGTTAAACCCTTGTGAAGTTAGTGAACAAATAAACACTGTCTTGGAAGAACACACACAGAAGGTATCATCTCTGAATTATGAACTCTTAGATGATGTCTATTACTTAAGGGTTTCAGTCTACAGAGCTGTGAGTGGGGAGATGTAGATGTTAGTCTATATTTCACAATTTCAGCTTGAGCTGAGGAAGGCAGTGGAAAATCACCCCTACCCATCATTTCCTTGTTCCACCACTCACTGAAAACATATAATTAAATATTGTCATTTAAATGCCAAGAAACCACCATAGAAAGCTTGTAGAATAGAAAATAATGCAGAAAATAAGACCAATTTAAAAAAAAACAAACTGCCCAATGGTTTAAGATGTCAGAGCATCCATATATTTTTCTCAGCTCTAAGATAAGCAAACCTTTTGGAATCCTATGAGATTATCCTGACACAGAGTTATTAGCTTACTCTAACAAAGTAAAGAGACCAATAAATACTCTGTTGAAAATTTAATTTACACTGCCTAGATGGAATGATGCACAACCACTCAAAATCTAGATGAAGGAATCTACTACTGCCCAAAGAATAAATTATTTTTATATAATTTAATTATTTACAAATTGAGAGTGTGCCCAAAGGTTCTCTAAGAAACAAAAAGAAATATTCTATTTCTAATTACTTAAGATGCCAACATTTCACATATATATATATAAGTATATATATATTCATTATCATAGATATCATATACATATCTATGCATAGACTCTTTTCTATTTCTCTCACACACTGGTCAAAATGTTTTCTTTTTTTCCTCTGTCTTCTCTTGAGCATACAACAATTTTCTTTAAATATATTTTTCATTTTCAGTTATAATCCAGCCTGTGGAAGTTTGCCTGAAGTGATCATTCTAGAAGCGGCCTCCATTTGTAAGCTTGCCACAAGAATTATCGATCTTCAAGGTAAAAAACTCATAGACATATGCTGATATGTATGGAATACACAAAAGGTGAAAGAAATTTGTCTGGAAGAAGCTATTAGAAACATATCAAATAAAAGTTTGGTGGTTTTGGAATAAATGTTCAATAGCCATACTTAAACTTTTATAAATAACTATCAAGATACCAACTGCATAACTTGAAATATTACATAGAAAACATTTACCTAAATTTATTCATCCTAGGATCAAAAAAAATAAAGATTAATAAAGGCATCGTTTCTCTCAAGCATCTCAAGTTAAATACAGTATTACTGATCATGGCCTCCTGTGAGAAATCACAGTTATCTAGAGTTTAAGAGACAAACTACTTGAAAATCCTCTCAAGACCAGAGCAATTTGGACTCTGTCTTTTTTACTTCTATGACCTTTGGTTTCTATGTTAGATCTATTGTTGAATTTTTAACACTGTTTTTGTTTTCGTAAATTATGTGAATGTGCAGTAGCAGATCTGTCTCCCTGTTTACATTTTTCTTTGAACATTCAGGTCAGTAGATATTTAATGAATGGGAAAGTTGTATTTAATTGGAATATTTATTGTTTAGATTGTCTAGTTAGGATTATCAATATGTTGTCCAAAGAAAATAAAGACTTCAAGAGAAGAAGAGAAGTGTGATCCACTTATCCTTTCTCTTAGAGACAAGGACTTGCCACTTACCTTTCAATATGATGTGCCCTCACGATTCTTGTTTCCACCTTGTGGCTGGATTGTTCACATTTTGTTTGACAAAGGTTGTTAATGTTAATAAGAGTCAGTTCATTTGGTGCACCCAAGGGCCCCCATTTGCTTTCCCTCATCCTCCACTGTGGGCAGCTCTATGATTTCAAGGCCCCAGAGATTTCTTCTGACATTTAATCCTCAATGGGACTCTCACTATACTTAAAGCTTTCAGAATTCCTTAGATGCTTCCTTTTCTTTGTTCAGGGATGGAGGAACGCTGTGAGACTGTCCCCTTCCATGTTAACATTTCTGTTGGTGTTGTACTTGTTTAGGTCTTATTTAGGCTGTTTTGTTGATGAGGTGTCATGGGTAAAGCTGTGCCCAGTTTCAGCTGATGTATCTATAATATAAATACTGTACTTAAGGATTTTAAGTCTCTATTGTGAGGCATACATAACAGCAACAAGAAAGGTAACTAACACACTTCCCCAAGGGGAAGTGGTTATCTGATACAGAACTAGTCAATTTAACCTGGATTTAATGAAAATGTATTTAGTTATATTCACATGTTATTTTAATGATTAATTAAAATGGACTTTATCTTTTCATTATCTGATGTGTATTCTATACAAATGATTAACATACAGAAAGACTTAATGCATTTCTTTTGGCTGGGAGATAAAGGGTGTTCTGTGATCAGTTTCCTATTCAATGGTATAGCTCTGATATATAACATTTTAGTTTCCTTTTAAGTTTGAAGTCTTATTGAGATAACAATGGTTTGAGACATGAATACTTTTCATAATTTCTCACAATTGTGCACTCTCAAAATGTGTTCTGAATGCTCCCGATTTTATGTACATATGGTATGAGTGGCATTCTAATTTGAAGTAATTTGAAATGGTATGTATTTGAAATGGGGCATCATATTTTAAACATTGGATTCTTTCAACAGCTTTCTCTTTACTTATTTCCATGTCACTCTTGCTTCAGGTTTTGGAATGATTTGTATAGTTCCCTGTTCCTTCTGTGTATTTTCATTTCCTTTCCCTTAGGATGCTTTGCACAATTACATTGAGAATAAGTCTAGTAAATAAATGACACAGAATATAAGTTTCGAGCATTATAGGCCCAGGAATAATAGGTAAGTCTTTTCTTTTGCAAGTATTCTCATTTGAAATGAAATCTGAATTAAAGCTCTTTCTTATAGGGATTGACTTACATGGAGCACATTTAGATCAATTGCAATGAGAATGGTTCAAAATGTGGCCTGCTGGATAGAGTGTGCCAGGACAGAGGTTGTAGGTACTTTCATAGGAATGGGTCTTTGCATCTTTACATGGCTTGGAAATATAAAGCATGGTTTCTTATAGTTTGACTTTTTGGTAACTTTATTGGGTTCTTTTTCCTCCCTCCTCCACCACCTGTATCCCTTCCAACCCCTCAAATATTAGGAAGGAGAGAAAGAAGGTTAAAAGGGAAAGGGGGCATTAATATTGTTAGACTACCTCCTGCTGATAAGGGGCATAGAATTCCTTGGGGTAAATTTGATTTTCATGATCAGGACATCTCCAACAAGTAACCAGAAATCCAGCAAACAGCAACAAACAGCAACCAAGAACAGCAGCAGAAGAGGTAGCAGCTGTAACAGGGGGAGCAGCAGCCACCACAGCCCCTCTTTGGGCTCTAGCATTTATCATGCACTCTGAAGAATTCTAGAATTCCAAATGTAAACTATCCTCAGCTGGCAAAATCATGCCTCTGCCAGAGCGTAATTTAGATCACAGTCAGCTTCTGTGGACATTCTGAGGCAGCCCCATATCCCACACCTGGGAATAAAACAAAAATATAACATTTCTACTTAAAAAAAATCAAAAAACAGAAAAACAAACCTCACTACATTTCCTCCTTTCTGTTTTGGCACATTAATTTTAATGTGTTTAATGAGAAATTATAAACAGAAACATTTTTGATGAGCTAAACTCTTTTTCAGGTCAATGATCAGGTTTTTTGTTTTTGTTTATGTTTTTTATAACCTGATGACTCTCACCTGCTCTTGTTTGAAATGGCTCATACTTTTTGCTGTAGGGCCTTGAGCTGGCAGGCCCCAATTTCATTTTCTGATGGCAAGAAGTTGCATAGGCTATCCCTTTTAGATCTGCACTCATTGTTCCAATGAATGGTATCCGTTGCTACAACTCCTGCAAACCCTAGGAAGCCTAGGCTTTCTTTTCAAAAACCCATTGCCATGAGAGTCCCATTGCTTGTTCTGGTGGAAAGTACCAAGTTTCTCATAGTTAACCTGCCAGGCATTTTGAGATCTGAGGTTTTAGAGACTTGAACACATTCTTTGTAAATGACCACATTATCTGGAGTTAAAGCACTGGGCATTTTAATATAAGGGAAAGACCTTTAGTAATAGTTGTCCTATGATATTAGAATGATACTCGTGTGAACCTGTATTGGTTATGTCCCTTATCCACTCATCTACTGGAGCATCTCATGCTTTTCATGTCCTAATAAATCTTTTACATTCAATATTCTCATTCTCAAATGCAAATGTTTCCATCAACATCTGTCTCACATCAGAGTTTGGTATAGCTTTGTTTGTAACTGATACTAATCTTTGCAAAAAATCTGTGAAGGCTTCACCAGAACCTTGTACAATCTTAGTAAATGAGGTGGGCATTTTCTGAGGTCTCCTCAACTTTATCCCAAGCTCTTAAAGTTGCTAAGTGACATTGTTCTATGACAGCATCATCAAATCGAATCTGTTCTTATAAAATCATAATACCACCCTTCACCAAGCAACTGATTTTTGACAATATTCATTCCTCTTTCTCTATTTCATTGTATAATATCTGCACTTTTTCCTTCCACCAGATTAATCATTGTAACTGCTGACCAATCTCTAGCACAACTGTTACCAGACCCTTTCAATCTTGGGGAATAATTATATTTTGGGTAGCCCCATTTCTTAATATTTGTTTTACAGAAAGTGAATGCATTACATGAGAAATCATGGACTTTTTAAAATACCTCATTTCTCTAACTTTTAAGTGACACCATGCTATCTTATCATAATCATGATCCACACCATTAACAGGCATATGCCACATGACTACTGGGAAAACCAATGGCAATTTTGTAATCCCAGGTCACTCCTCCTCTGGTGGTACAGTTGGCTCAAGATAAATTCTTTCTTTCAAAACAATCTGTTTTTCTTTAACCCTGTTGTTCTTCAAGGGGAGTTAAATGGGTAGGAGTTCTTTTTCTCCTTCCCCCTGCAGCACACCCAGCTCCTTGCCCCACTCGGGAACTGTGGGGACTCGAGCCTAAGCGTGCACTGGTGCAGAGAAGGGCTGTAATTTGCTTTCTATCCCAGTTTGATTCCCTCTTTCATCTTGCAGGAAGCTCCCATTCTCTTTCTCAGTTACAAGGTCTGAGTCCTTTTGGTTTCTCACGTGCTTCCCATCTCTAACCCAAAATTTTCCATTTGCACAGACAACTCTGAAACTCTTTCAAAAATGAGAGAATAGACTGATCCTTTTGGTTTTCCCCTTTCATCCATTTTTTGTTGTTGTTGTTGTTTCTTAGATTCCTTTATCTCCAACTGAAGCTTTTAAATTTGTTTAGACATTTTTTCCCAACCGTTTTTGAATCAGAATATAGAAAGAAGAAAAAGAAAAATCAGAAAATCCCTCTAGGTTCAAAGAGGGTATAATTCAGCAGAATCAGCCACAATAAATCTTTTGCTGAGGTCTTGAAACAAAATATTCACCCCTCATCTTCTGCCATTCATTCAATGGCAGTTGTAATCATATTTCCCATTCTGCCTAGTTGCGCATCTAGGCACCAGTTGTAGCAGGCTTTTGGCTACCTTATTGGGCTCTTTTTCCTAGCTCCCCATATCACCTTTATCCTTTCCAACCCCCCAATACTAGGTAGGAGAGAAAGAAGGTTAGAGGGGAAAGGGGATGTCAATATTGTTAGACTACTTTCTGATGATTAGGATCATCAAGTTATTTGGGGTAAATTTGATCTTCATCATCAGGATATCTCCCACCAGCAACCAGCAATTCTGCAAACAGCAATACCAGCAGGAGCAACAGCAGAAGTGGGAATGACCATAGCAGTGGGAGCAGTAGAAGGGGGGAAAAAAGGCAGGGAGAGTGGTAGCCACTGGAGCCCAGAAACTTATCATACACTCCGAAGAGTTCCCAGAATTCAAAATGTAAACTATCCTTAGCTGTGAGAGCTGGGAGAGAGGAAACTGATGGTGGTGGTGGTGGTGGGGAATCTCTGAAACAAGCAGGAGACCAGGGAAAGGGGATGTTTCTGGGAGAATATTAGGGTGACCCTAACTGAGACTTCTAGCAGTGGAGGTCATGGAGATAGGAGCAGCCACCTCCTAGCCTGGCAGGACTTCCAGTGGAGGAATGGGGACACCAACCCACCCACAAAACCTTTGACACATAATTTACCCTGCCTACAAGATGTACAGAAATAAAGATGGAGCAGTGATTAAGGGAATGGCCAACCAATGCCTCTCACAACTTGAGACCCACCCCAGTGGAAAGAGCCAACTCCTGACACTATTAATGATACTCTGCTATGCTTGCAGATAGGAACCTTGCATGACTATCCCCTGAGATGCCCCACAAAACAATGCTGAGACATACAGTCAATATTAGGTGGAACTTGGGGAATCTTGTAGAATAGAAAAATCTGAAAGGGACAACAACTCCACAAGAAGACTAACAGAGTCACCTAACCTAGGGCCCTGGGGGCTTACAGAGACCGAGCACGAAAAAGCCTGTATGGACTGGACCTAGGCACCCTACACATATATAGTTAATAGACAGTTTGGTCTTCATGTAGATCCCCTTGCAAGTGGATCAGGGAATGTCCCTGACTTTCCCTGGACTCTGTTACCTGTTTGTGGATCACTTTACCCTAACTGGGGTACTTTGTCTGGCCTCAGTGAAAGAGGATACTCTTAGTCCTGATATGAATTGAAGAGCCAGGGTGGGTTGGTGGGTGGGGAGAAAGGAGAAAGAGGATGGGAGAATAGGACTGGGTAGAGAGGTGGGAGGGGGATGCGATCAGGATGTTAAAATGAATAAATAAATAAATAAATAAATAAATAATAAAGTAATTAATAAAAAACCCACCCATTCCCAGCTGGCAAAATCAAGCTTTTGCCAGAACATGAGACAAACCATAGTCAGCCACTGTGCAACTGAGGACAATCTGATGCAGCCCCATATCCCACAGCTGGGATTAAAACAAAAAACATAATATTTCTATGTTTTTTTAAAAAGCTCAAAATTCTCAATACAGATAATACATATAAAATTCTAAGAAAATATAAAGGACATAATTTTTTTTAATTTGTAGAAGATTTTCATCCATAGGTTAAAAAAACCCTTGTATTTATTCTGAATGTGTTACTAGATTACTAGAGAAATAAATTTTAAGGTTGTGTGATGATTCACCATATTTTTATACCTACTGTTTATTGCATCATTTGCTAAAGAAAATGCACTTCAAAAAATGTTAACAGAGCACTGATTCCTGCAGGGCACACAAACTCCATGGCCTCTTTTCAGGCTTTGGCTTCCATCCTGACCACCTGAGAGACTGCAAAGTCATTGAGGTACTCTGTGTTTCCTCATCTGCAAAGTAGGATGGTATTAACATCCACTTTAAGACTGTTTTGAGAATAAAATATTCCTCGTAACATGAAGTGCTTGCACAAATCCATAGAGTTCAAAGTAAGGACATGTTTTTCCCCTTTGCACAGTAATGGCAACATCCAGTTGAATTCCTGTGATCTGGGCCTGCAAAAACATAGAAGATCATGGGACTAGTGTCCTTTTTTATGAGGTATACAACATAGTTATTCACCATGACACAAATGAGCTGTCACGCTGATCCATGCTGGGGTGGCCTTTGTTCTCATTGCTCAGGATATGTCATTTCTGTGTTCTTGACCAAATTTTAAGTACTGAATTTCATTCATAAAAAAAAAATCTATTTCACTTAATTTAGGAATGATTTGCTAGCTCTTGTGTTTAGAATGTGGACACTATTTCTTGTGTATTTAAATTTAAGTGTTTTAAGATTTAGACTCTACCAAACATGTGTAATAATTATACGTGAACTTTTCATTAAAATATGAACTCCCTGTGTGTGGTACAACCAGACAGTTTGTTGATGGTGATAGTTTCTCATCTTCCAGATGGTGGACATGAGACTTCCCAGAAGTGTCTGCATGATATTGTCAGAGCTAATCAGCTTGAATCTCACATGATTTTACCTCTAGTCAACTGTGGAAGATAGTTCTCTGTCTCAGCATCCTCACTGTTTCCACATCATTACTCCTGTTGATATTTGCACGGGAGATTTAGCTGAAATAAGGAGTCTCTCTAAGAATTCTGCTCACCAACAAAATCAGATTGAAATTATACTACTGTAAGGTCCATCTATGCTAGTGATCATACTATCAGTAACACTTGATTTCTTATGAAGAAATAATAAATATGTAACTACTTACAAACTGCAATGTATATCATTCTACTTAACATTTAAATATCCAATAACAAATAACTACTAATATTAAAATAAATATATAAATCTCATCAGCAAAACTTAAGGAGCTATTGTGAAAAATCATAGTAGCTTTAATGTGCTAGAGCCACAGAGCTTTTATAGAACATACAAGAAAAATCAAGAACCATGCATCCACCTCATAACAGGGCAATAAGCACTTCCTGGATGGTTCAAGAAAAATGTTGAGCTGAGGCGTTGTGAGCCCCCAGAAGGAAATGTTTCGGTTCCTGGTGCTGTGTATCAAATTTTACACAAAAACACAGGATTCCATAAAGCTACTTTAAAGACATAAGTGATCTTCAAGTACCACTCCAAAAGATTCAAAGTCTTAAGTGAAAATGTATTAAAATGTATTTAATCAGTTTAGAATTTTAATATCAAAACTTGTTCAAAATCATGATATAACAAGCTACCTTTTCCCAACCCTGGCTCCTCTGAGAGTCATATTGTATCAAATTTGGAAGTTTTTTTAATCCCCTATAACTTTACTTGGAAACATATTTAAAGTTTAAAACTAGTGATCTATTACAACGGGTACTTTAAACATTTCATAGACATTTGGGTACATACAAATATGCATTTGTTTGATTTTTGCACCATTAGGGAATTAAACCTAGGTGTTTGAAGAGAGAGCTGAGAGAGCACCCTACCCCAAACTTATATAATAAGTTTCCACCACCTTTTCAGTTGGAGACTAAGAAGGATACATTTATTCCAAATGAGTGCTTTCACATAAAATAGGATGGTAGGATGACAACAGAACATTAAATGTCTTTGGAATCTGTAAATACAACATTTCTAAATTATGTGATACTGTTGCTTTAATTCTACTATATAGTTTTATAAAATTAAACATGTTAGTCCTAGAAAGCTCTTGTGAGAAAGATTGTGATTCAATAGAAGAGGAAGTAGTAAAAGAATTATAAAAGAAATTTTCAGATTTGGTATTAGCCCAATGACAGTAGATGCCAGCCATGTATGAAGCCCTTTTTAACTTCCAGGACCAAAAACATACACAAGATTCTGCTCTGTTCTCTTTTTAATTGGCTTCAATGCATTCTTCATGCCCCATTTTAATATTTGTATCTCTTATATCAATCAATCAAATTTATATTTATTACAAAGTTAATGTATCTTCCAATGGGAAGAATGCTTGTTTTTCTCTATATATAACCATGATCTCATTGAATTCTATTGAAACTATTTTATCTGACAACTTCACCATGTTTCCTCTTGAAGTCTTCTTCCCTGTCAACACAGAATGCAACTGTTAACTGCTGAATAACTCTTCTTACTAGTAGTTAACCAAACACACACTCTGCTCCTCCTTGTGTATTTGACTATGTCAAGTCTGAAAGGCTAGTTATTTACTAGCACACTCAAAATCCCAAATGGTTAATCAGAAGAAAACACTTTATAGATGAGATATAAACAGAACTCATTATAATGTTTTAATAAGAGCAAAAACCATCCTAAGGAAAAACAATTTTGTATTATCTTTTTGGTTTCAAAGTAGCTACAATCACACTTGCATCTAGAATAATCCTAAAATTATTCCTGTTTGAAGCCATAAATAATTCTGCAGCTTCAATACATCCTTCGCTCTTTGCTTAATGTCTTTATCATTTTAATTTCCAGACACAGGTTGAATAAACATCTCCAACAGTAAACTCATAGAATTCAACACTTACAAACTTTTAATGCCTGTACCTTAAACAAAACAAGCAAACATAGGTCTGGGAATGCAAATCTGTAGTAGAAAGCAGGACTAAATTATATATTTTTCTGGGCTTTATCTTCAGTATTGATAAACATGAAAAAGTAAAAGGAAATCATATGTGTAACAGTAAAGTTTTATTTATCAAGCATATATTTATTAATACTTAACAATTACCTAACAATTGCCTATAAAGTTACTACATCCTAAAAACCAAACCCTAACTCTAAAACCTAGCACCTAAAACTTCTTAATACCTACAAAACAACCATTTAACATTAACCTAAAGTTTCTTAAAAGGATATTTTCCTCTGGGTGTGGATTGTTATGAATGGCTGGTCTTCATCTAATCTTTTATTTCAGTCTTAAAGTTTCTGAATTTTGTTCGTCAGATCCTAAGACAGTTTATCAAGCAGAAATTTCCTTTGTGGTCTTAGAGTCCAATTATTTACCAGATGAAAAGTTCTTAGGCTCACCATTCAGATGTTTTAGGCCTGCAAGGGTCTCGCTTCAGTGTTCTGTCCAATCTAAGCTCCTCAGCTCAGAGGGGAGACAACTGCTCCAGCTCCAGAATACTGAGGAGAATCCGTCCCCAGACACACAAGGGTTGATAGAAGAGGGTGAAGCCTCCCAGTGAGACTGTAATGTGTGTTTCTTTGGCAGACTAGGAGGAGGTGAGGCAGGAGGAGGAGATAGTCTCTGTCCATGTGAATCTTGACTTAAATATCTTCACCTGTCCTAATGAATTGGCAACATGATTTTCGGCAGAAGCTTCTTCGAGCTTCCAATTCATACCCCTGGGATTGCAGGCAGTCTCGGGATTGTGTGATCTGTTGTCAAGGATCTCCGGGCGGGAGCCTCAGGGCAGGTCCCTGCTCAAAATCCTATGAACAAAAAAGTCATCCGTCCTTGGCGGGTTCACAAGGACATGTCAGGTAGGACGTAAATCTTTTACCTTAACGTCCAGGCTTTGGCTATTCCAATATCCCTATGCAATTAAATGCTACCTCTAATCCCACCATACATATGGGTCATGAAAAATTTTATCAGCTTTGCTCTATATGGTATTATGTTACAGTTTTGTTAGTATAAATAATTTGAAGAGATATATATTACAGTTTTGTTAGTATAAATAATTTGAAGAGATATAAGATCAGATATATTTATCCCTCTCAGGTCTCTGAGGTGGTTGAAGAATAGATAGCTAGAGTCTCATAGTTAAATTTTGAGTTGTTTAGGAATCAAGAGGGTGTTCTGGATCTAAGAAGATATTTTTAAAATTATGAGGCAAGTTAGTATGAAAGCTGAGTTAGATATAGAACTTTAAACTTATGGAGATGGTTAGATAGTAGAATGTTAAAGTCAGGTGCCAAATACATATGGACTGGACATTGGAAATGTATGCTAAGCCATATAACTCTTATAATCGTGGCCTATTTATTGCTGTTGTTTTGTATTGTATTTATAGTTATAATAAAAAGAACCATTATTTGGACTGAAAGGGAGAGCTGTTGGGGGGAAAAATAAATACCTTAAACTAAAAAAAAAAAAAAAAAAGGGAAGGGGATGGGGGGGTTGAGGGGGAGGAGGGTGGAAGGGTGGGACTGGAGGGGGGAGTAGGGAGGGGATTGTGATTGAGATGTAACTTGAAGAAATAAAAAAAATATTAAAAAATAGTATAATAAAATAAATTAAATATATAAAAATTACAAAAACCTCATGTATGCGCACAAAATAAATAAAGAGATGATAAAGCTGGAAAATAGCACATAATAAATCATGCTGATAGAATTTTTTCTCTGCCTCAGGGCACTGCCTCCACATCACTAAGAACATGGGTTTCCCATGCAGAGCTGATTATGTTACCATTTTTACTTAAAATCAAATGGGATTATGTTTCTGATGATGTGAGAAATGACTTTTATTGTTGCTTCTATTGAGGATAAGACAATAAAGTGATCTGGATATAATTCTAATAAATAGAGTGGAAATACAAATGTCATGAAGATTTTCCTAACAGCTTTTCTAAAAAAAAAACTTAGAGAATGCAAGTGCAAGGTTTTGTTTCTGATGGCAGCACTTTTTTAGAGGGATTGAGTCAGCTGCTTTTCTACAAGCAGATGGCTATTTCTTCAGAGCTCCTGATAAAACAGAAGACTGTGTAATGTGAAAACAAATACAGAAAGTGTGTGTCCATTCAAGAGTTCAGTCTCATGTTATTTCAAATTTTTATTGACAGTAGCAACAAGAAAATTCATGAAAAATACAGGAAAACCTTCATTCTGAATATGATCACAGGTGAACATGGACACAAACGCCAATGTTCTATGTTGTGTGAATGTCTGCACCTCTGTCTACACACCTATTCCTAGAGGACACATGGTGCTGTCTGTCTATGTACTGAGTCTGGAGGACACATGGTGCTGTCTGTCTTTGTACCTGAGTATGGATGACACATGGTTCTTTTTAAGCAGATGCTTGAATCCATGAACCAGGAAAACGGCCAGGTTTTGTCTGACATGAACTCAGAAGATAAAACTCAGTATAACAAAGGAAATGTTAAAATGAGACCCAAGATGAATGGAGGATATGGAAAATACATTTTTTTGAAAAAAGGTTATGAGTGGAGTTTGAAGAATCATTATCATGATTGAAGCACTGCACTTATAGGCGTTTAGGGTTAGGGTTAGGGTTAGGGTTAGGCGTATACATCCCACTTGTCATTCACATACGGTGGCTGTGCTGTGCTACTTAATTAAAGATTTATTTTAGGTAATCTGTAATTCATAAAACTAATCTGTGGTCATAGTCCTGTTTGAGAGAGAGTAGACTTCCTGAGGAAGAATTTGCTTTTGAACTCATTCATTCACAGCTCCAGTGACCCCAGATTTTTTCAGTAGTTTATCCAGAGACTTGTCAGACTGAGGAATCACTTCCCCTGCTGCATAACACCTAGATTTTCCTAAGGACCGTAACATCTGCCAGAGTCTCTCTGCATCTCTCAGGAGAGTAGGTTAAACAGACAAAGAAGGAATTTCATCCTGACATTCCCCAGACGAAATCGTTTTTCTTTTGCAGTAGGATTCTGAATGCTTGCACAGCATAATCCTCATGTGGAGTCATAATAGCCATTTAAAAAAATTTTTTTAGAATCGTAGCTACTCTCATGTTGCAAAGAATAGCCCCCAAAGAAAAGGTGAAGCCTGAGTTCCAGCCATTGTGGCATCTTGAATCATATCATTCACTATAGTAGTTTTCAACCTGTGAATTGAGACCCTTTTGGGAATGAAACCATCTTTTCACAGAGATTGCCTGAGACCATCTGCATATCAGATATTTACATTGAGATTCATAATAGTATCAAAATTACAGTTATGAAGTAGTAACAAAAATATTTTGTGGATGGATGTTTCTCACAATATGAGAAACTTTATTAAGGGGTCATAGCATTAGGATGATTGAAAACCGCTGCACTAACTAAAAGCTATGCAACTCATGAACCCCTTGTTCTTCCCTCAGCATTGTCACTTACTGTGTTTCTATCCTTAACTCAGCCACAGACTTTGCAGATGGTGGCAGAATCCCAAGTCTAGTATTTTGAAATCTTTGCAGATTTTTATGCCAGCATTTAAGATTTACATTTGGTATTCTGAAGTAGGTGCTTGCAAGATCCAGTGCAGACAACATAATCCTTATGGATGTTTATAATGTTCCTAGTTGTTTCTTCAACCACAGTACAAACTCTGTATGTAATGGCCCATTCTCTAGCATAGTTCATATTCTTAGAACAATGACACATGGTATCTGTCCAGAGATATTTTCTGAAAAGAGAGTATGTGGATGCTGCCCTCACATGTTAATATCCAGTGCCAAGATAACAGGCTTGTCTCTGCTTAACTCTCCTAGCCGGCAGTTCCTCATTTCCAATGCCTCTATTTCACTACTTATAAATCATGATGATGCACAAGGATGCATAGTTAGAAACTATCACTGCAGCTAAAATGCTCAGAAAGCATCTCATGCTAAGATGGTACTCGTAAATATTTAATGAGACAAAAATGAAATGTATGTTGTCTCTGCATAGGATATATCACTCAAGACAATTCACAAGTTTAGCCAGTGTCAGCTGAAAACTTAGTGTTTGCAAAGAGATATGTTAACTAGATTTCAAAGCAAAAATATTAAAATGAGAGAGACAATCAAAGCACTCTGGGGATAAAGTGAACAGAAAACCAGATGTCATTAAGACAATCAGATGAGTGAAAATATAAGGTTCTGTGTGTGACTACTCCAAGATTAAAGTCACAGAGACAGTTCAAAGAAAGCTGAGAACACTGGGCTAGGTCCAACAAAGGCATTTTATTACAATGGATGTAACTTGAAAATGCATTCAGGAAAAAAAAAACAGAAAAAAACAAAAACAAAACAGAACCACAGTTGGTGATAATTTTCTTACTGCAGCTTTTCCCTGGCTCTTGCTAGACAGATCTTTTCTTCTTCAAGTTAACTTGCATAGACTGTATTCATTTTCCAACTCAAGGTCTTGACTTTTTTTTCTTTTTTGGGCTGGAAACACTCTTCTTTTGTCTCTTCTCCATGATTCACACAAGTTTCCTTTCAATTCTCATTAGAAATGTTAATTCTTAGCCAAAATGGATTCTGTACAGTTCCTTTTTCCTCCCACACTAAAAATCAGTGACCTCAGCCTGCCTGTTCAGCTTTTCCTACTTCACAAAACTTCCTGGAATATTTATCATGGTTGTAATTATATTTAATTACAAGATCTTTTCAGATCTTTTTTACGATCTTAATGTTTTTCCCTGGACAGTGATCAGTAAATTTTTAGTTAATTGCTAAGAAAACATGAGATGTTTGATGTAGAACTGCACAGGTTTACCAATGTCCACATCCTGAAAACCCCTGATAGAATTGAACTCCAACACACTGGGTGAACCTTATTGTACATAATAGAGAGTTTTCTAAGTGAGTGGAGGGCTATGCCAATAAAACCTGAAAATCTGGGGAAACAAATTATTATTATTTTTGACAATAGTTTACAGAAGCAGACAACAGTGGATATTTTAGAAGATGCTAAGGGACCCCAAAACATTCCATTTTGAATGTTGAACCAATTTCTGTCTCTTGAATTAGGAATGTTACTCTTTTTACCTGACTGTCACCTTTACTAAGCCTTTAAGAGAGTGAGGTCCATCTAACTCTTTCTTTGCCTTGCT
The DNA here is from genome assembly GCA_907164525.1 of Lophiomys imhausi. Lineage (NCBI taxonomy): Eukaryota > Metazoa > Chordata > Mammalia > Rodentia > Muridae > Lophiomys > Lophiomys imhausi. The sequence continues at coordinate 4,135,414 of CAJQZJ010033026.1, read as the reverse complement.
TACTGGTTAAGAAAACAGTTTTCCCTGGCTAACTTACCTATGCTCATGACTCTACAACAAATTGTTGTTTTTCTGGTTGCAACAGTACCATCCTTTCAGACCCCAATGCATCTCTGAGACTCTAAATGTACTTTTAAAATTAATCCTGTATATTTTATTCTTTAAAATTATTTCAAGCTGTACTACAGAGCAATAGTAATAAATGCAGCATGGTACCGGCAGAGAAACAGACCTGCTGATCAATGGAATAGAATCAGAGACCCAGAAATAAACCCACATACCTATGGTCACTTAATTTTTGACAAAGAAGGTAAAACCACACAATGGAAAAAGGAAAGCATCTTCAATAATTCATACTAACTGTATGTCAATATGTAGAAGGATGCAAATTGACCCATACTTATCACCCTGCACAAAACTTAAGTCTAAGTGGTTCAAAGGCCTAAACATAAAACTGGACACACTAAATCTAATAGAAGAGAAAATGGGGAAAAGCCTCAGACTCATTGGTATAGGTGACAACTTTCTGAACAGAACACCATTAGCTCAGTCTCTAAGACCAATAATCAAAACAGGACCTTATGAAACTGAAAATTTTCTTTAAGGAAAAGGACGCTGTCATTAGAACAAAATGGCAGCCTACAATTGCAGAAAGATCTTCACCAACCCCATATCCGACAGAGGTCTAATATCCAAAATATATAAAGAACTCAAAAAATTAAACACCAAGAAACCAAATAATCCAATCAAGAAATGAGTCACAGAACTAAACCAAGAATTCACAAAAGATGAATCTCTAAAGACCAAGAGGCACTTGATGACCAACATCATTGGTCTTCAGGGAAATACAACTCAAAATGACTCTGAGATTCCATCTCACACCTGTCAGAATGGCTAAGATAAAAAAAATCAAGAGATAGCACATGCTGGCGAGGATGTGGAGAAAGAACACTCCTCAATGATGGTGGGCATGCAAACTTGTAAAACCACTTTGGAAATCAATCTGGTGATATCTTAGAAAATTGGGAGTAGTTCTACCTCAAGACCCAGCCATACCACTCTTGGTCATATACCCAAAAGATACCCCACCAAACCACAAGGACATAGCCTCAACAATGTTCATAGGAGCTTCATTCATAATAGCCAGAAACTGGAAACAACACAGATGTCCTTCAACAGAAGAATAGATTTAAAAAAAACTGTGGAAAATTTACACAATGGCATACCACTCAGATATCAGAAACAAGGAAATCATGCAATTTGTGCCTAAATAGATTAATTTAAAAAAGCTCATCCTAAGTGAGCTCACTCAGACCCAGAAAGATACACGTGATATGTACTCTCTTATAAGTGGATATTGACCATATAGTACAGGACAACCATCCTAGAACCCACAGACCCAAACCAAGAGGAACCTAGCATAACTAACTTATGAAAAACCCCACCTAGCAGAGAGTCATGGACCCTATTACATGTTAGTGAAACACCTTACCCTAGCTGAGTACCCATACCAAGCCCCAGTGCAAGAGGAAGCTCGTAGCCCTCATGTGACTGGTGAACTGAGGGGGTTTGATATATGGGGCTCTCTTCATCCAAGGAGAAGGAGAGGACAGAGATGGGGAAGAGGGAGGAAGGAAAGGTGAGACCTGGAGAGGAAGAGGGAGGGGACTTTGATCAATATGTAACCTGAAAAAATAAAATAATAAAAATAAATATTTTAGGGCTGGAGATATGGTTCAATGGTATAGAGCTCTGACTGCTCTTCTGGAGGACCTAAGTTCAATGCTTAGCACCTACATGGTGGCTAACAACTGTCTGTAACTACAATTTGAAAGAGATCTGGCATCCTCTTCTGGATTTTATGGGCATTACATTCTCTTGTTGAACAGAAATACATGCAAACAAAATACCCATACACACAAAATGAAAATAATAAATTAAAAAATTTATCCATATGTGTGTTATACTCACAGTGTACAGAAGAGCGAGTCAAGCTGCAGGGATCTAGGGCACTTGTGAATCACTGAATGAGTCCTGGGAGTGGAACGTGTGTCCTTTATAAGACTAACACTCATTCATAACTGCTATGCCATCTCTCTAGCTCCCAGATATCTTCTTCCTGTGTCACAGTGTAAGCATCTTTTACTTTCTTCCATATGACACTGCTTCTTAAGCCTTCCCAGGTCAGGCTTTCTGGTCTATGAACTTTCAGATCTGGAACTCTTTTACCACTGGTTCCCATGCAGCGACTGTTGGGCTCCTAAGCCTTAGGAAGCTCACTACAGCCTCACTGAAGAGAAATATATTAATCTTAAACTGAATTCTACTATGACTTGCCAGCTTTACCGGCTCCCAGTGGCTTTTCATGGTATTCTCATATTTTATAATTATAAAAGTAATAAAGATATTAAGTGTCAGGAGCTGAATGATCCTGAGACTCCTTCCTTCGTGTCTATCTACTATTCTTAGGCCCATCACATACAGTGTTCAAGCACTGTCAGAAGTTTTCTGAAAAATAAACATGTAAACGTCCTGAAAAGCTATCCAACATTTTGCAAAGTCTACCTTGAAGATGCACCCCAGAGTTGCTTCTTGCTAACACCCCCCATTTTCCTTTTGTCTTTTATTACTGACATGGAGTGGAGATTCTCTCAATGCTGTGGCACTTTCCTTGTTTGGCCAGTTTCTAAAAAGAGTCCTATAAAGGTAATTTTATTATTCCTGACAAGAGTTTTACAAACTTCCTGACTCAGTCCAAGCAATTCTAGAAGTTAAAGAAATTAGTCCAAGTTTTCTAAGATATCTCCAGATGACCTCCATAGTGATGTAACTTGAAGTAATAAATAAATATTAAAAAATTAGTCAATAGAAAACATATAGCTGTAATAAATCCTCTTCCCAAACATTGTGTATTTCATTAGGAGACAGGGCAGAGATAGATTTATGACCTCAGATAAGCTTTGATCTAGAGATGATAAGACCAAACTCAAGGTGTAGCATAAAACTAATTAAGAACTCTATACTCCCCATGAAATCAGGAGATAATGAGGATACCAAGGAGTACCTAAGTTTAGTACAAATTTTAATGACAAAATACACAAACTGCCTTGTAATTCCTTATACCTTGTCAGGTTTCATGTAATATACTGTCATCTTAAACTTAACTTGTATATAGAAAAGAAATATTTAACTGGTTATTAAAATATATGATTGTTAAGTGCCCTCCTATTGTAATGGTTTTATCTGTGCTTGTGATAAATGCCTTTTAACCATGAGGTAATTCTTTGTTTGATGTAGAGAGCCCTTGCTCAGAATATAAAACGAATAGTCACCACAATAAACTTGTCCTTGCATCCTAGGTTTGTCCATTTTCTCTTTCTCCTGTGAGTGTCTGTGTGAGAGTCCCTCCTTTCTCATCCGGTTCTTATTTTCATATAACTCATGGATCAGGTAAAAATCTTGCAGCTCCACTACCAACTTTTGAGATAAATTGGTCAGAATGTACTTTAGCCTGCTGAGCTCTCAGCTGGTGGCCTGCTGGCTAGCAAGCCAATGTGTTAGTGCTGTTACAGAACAAAGGGCTGTTTTTAACCACTTCCTAGGCTTGCAGTCACAACCAAAGGCAAAAACATGGTCATTTTAATTACTGTAGTCAGTGTCAAAGGGCCTTCTCTGAGCTACAGAAGACAAATATAGGCTTCCTTCTCTCTCTCTCTCTCTCTCTCTCTCTCTCTCTCTCTCTCTCTCTCT
>CAJQZJ010033026.1:4038214-4131654 GCA_907164525.1 Lophiomys imhausi | reverse complement strand
TCTCTCTCTCTCTCTCTCTCTCTCTCTCTCTCTCTCTCTCTCTCTCTCTGTCTCTCTCCCACAGCTAGCTATCTTCAAAAAATTATCTGCAAGGGTCATCAGCCCTTGAGGTTGGGCCGCCAGCCCCTGGAGTAGGCCATACCTGGAAGATTGCCAAATTGCCAGTGCTGTGTCCTGTCCTAAGACCCTGTGCTGTGGTCCTTGACAATTAAGAATTAAGGAAAAAAGATGATTTAAAAAGATGGAGACAAAAGTCTTCATTTTGGGAAGATGGGTGGTTGATAGGGCTGGCAGAACAGTTATGGAGACCCAAGTTCAACCCCCACAACCTGTATGCTTGCTGCATGTTGGATCAATTCATTGGTTCTGTGAGAAATATATCAATGGAATAGTTTGCAAGAAGAGAAAATTAATTATTGTCATAGTTCTAGAAGTTTCAATCAAAACTTGTTTGTACCTATGGATTTGGATCTCTAGTGAGGCAAAAGCATCAATATTAATGTAGTAGGTAATAAAGGAAATTTACCTAATGGTGGAGAGGAAGTAGACAGGAAGAGAGGAAGGAACACCCTTCAAAGGCACTGCCACAGTGAACTGCTTCCTATCTGATCAACTTCATTTTTTCAAGTTTCCAAAACCTCCCAAAGTAGCGCTATGAGCTAGGGAGCTAGGAACAAGTCCTTAGAGCTGAGTCAGCACAGGGTCTTTCTATGTAACCACAGCACTGCACTTCCAGGGTAAGCGTCAAGTAGACATTTCCCTTATTGGGCGTTTGAGATTTCAGTTTGGTGATATTTCTATTTAAGCCAGTAACAAAACTGTAAGACAATTAAAGTGAACATACATTACTGATTTCCTCATGTTGTGTCACTCCAAAGATTTTAAAAAAGAAGAGGCTCTTTTGTGATTTAGAAATTATTTTCTGAAGAAAACATGTGAACTCCTTCATACTTTCTATGTAGCCAAGGATGGCCTCTTAACTCCTGATCTTCCTGAATATAGGGTTTGCAGGCATGGAACTCCTGATCCTCTTGTTTATCCTTCTTGAAGGCAGGGATTACTGAAGGCATAAGTACCACACCTAGGTCTCTATAATGTTTAATTAGCAATATCTGTGCCACAATGAACATTTAATAAGCTTAGCAATTGGATTCTATTCTTGTTTACCAGAATCATCCACGAATCATAATAGTTTTTTTACTTTAGCTTAAATATTTAATCTGCCAAATGTTTAAACCCAGCATCAAATACTCAAGACAGATTCTGCTAAAAATTATTCAAAACAATAATATAATAATTCACATATACTATATATTGAATTAAAAAAATAGGCAAAGCCACATAAACAAAAGTCATAATAAATGAAATTACCATTGACTTTATCAGTTCCATCAATTCCTAATGTAGACAGAATGGCTTCTGGAATGTGTTTCCAATTAGGGATAACATTTATGATTTAATATAATTGATAAAATAACTCAACCATAAAAATGGAAGAGTTTAATTAAAACCAAGCTCACATAAGAGAAAGTTCATGCTCAATAGGCAAGGAATTAGACACATCCTTGAGATTAGGAGCAGCAAATTGCACTGAGAGGAACAAAGTTACTTCCAAGTGACAGAGGAAAGAAGAAATACATTTGTGTTCATTATCTGAACACATTGGAGAATCCTCCATGCCTGAGAAAAATGCTCACGGAGATAGTTGTGGTGGAAGGAGTTGAGCTGAGCTTTTACTGGTGTAAGAAAAGATTTGGGTGCTGAGTGTCATCTTATATTTGGGAGGGAAGAGAAGAACTTCATTAAATTACTGTTGCAGGAAGGATATTCTAAAGGGAATCTTTTCGAAGGAAATGCACAGCACAGTGATGGTCTGTAATACCAGTACTAGGAGTAGAGGAGGCAGGAAAACTATCAATTTGAGACAAACCATGGATATATCATGAGGCTTTATCTACAAAACAACCAAAGTCATCATGATAAAATATACTGTTCCAGTTGTTCATTATGCATTATATTTAATGAGATAGACTTACACCTTTTGTCATCTCTATTTCTTTCTTCCTTTCTAATTTTTTTTATTAATTATTTTTTTCAAGTTAATACTTGATCAAAGTCTCCTCTCTCCTCCCTCTCCAGTACCCCTCCCTCCCTTTTTCTTCCTTATCTCTGTCCTATCTCCTCAGATGAGGGGAGCTCCCTCATATCAAACTTCCTCAGTTCATCAGTCACATGAAGGCTAAGACCTTCCTCTTGTATTGGGGCTTGATATGGCAGCCCTGTTAGGGAAAGGTGTTCCACTAACAAGCAATAGGGTCCAAGACTCACTGCACAGTGGAGTTTTTCATAGAATAGTTATGTTAGGTTCCTGTCTGGTTGTGTCTGTGGGTTATAAGACAGTTGTCCTATACTATATGGTTAATATCCACTTATAAGAGAATGCATACCATGAGTATCTTTCTGGGTTTGAGTTAGCTCTCTTAGGATGAGCTTTTCTACATTCATCCATTTGGTTGCAAATTGCATGATTTTCTTGTTTCTGATATGTAGAAAAAATTATGTTGGGTTGGGTGCAGGTCTCTGAGGTGGTTGAAGAATAGATACCTAGAGTCTCATAGTTAAATTTTGAGTTGTTTAGGAATCAAGAGGGTGTTCTGGATCTAAGAAGATATTTTTAAAATTATGAGGCAAGTTAGTATGAAAGCTGAGTTAGATATAGAACTTTAAACTCATGGAGATGGTTAGATAGTAGAATGTTAAAGTCAGGTGCCAAATACATATGGACTGGACATTGGGAATGTATGCTAAGCCATATAACTCTTATAATCGTGGCCTATTTATTTCTGTTGTTTTGTATTGTATTTATAGTTATAAGAAAAAGAACCATTATTTGGACTGAAAGGGAGAGCTGTTGGGGGGAAAAATAAATACCTTAAACTAAAAAAAAAAAAAAAAAAAAAAAAAGTTATCTCTCCAAATTTTGGCTGGCCCATAATGCTATGAAAACTTTATTGGTGACAAGAAAAATATCAAGAGAAATCTGTTCCCAGAAGTTCAAGATTCCAAAGCCCAGGGACTCTCCAAACTTGGTCTATTGGTATATTCCAGGGTAACTAATAAAGCACAAAATGGGCACTGTAATGGAGATGTAACCTGAAGTAATAAATAAACATTAAAAAAAAGAAATAATTAAATTGTTTACCTGTATTTATATTATATTTAATTGGTTCAGCAGCTAATCATTAACCATCCATTATAAAAGAGCACACACAGACACCATGTGGATTTTAACAAGCCTTGGCCTGAGTTGTGCAATCTTAGCCCATCTAAGCTAGCTCATAATTCTATTACCCAAATATGACCCCATATATACATACGTCCCCTTGGACTGCCATTCTCCACGATATGCCAATGTTCCTGGTCATGTGGAATGAGATTCTTTTTTCTAACCCATGGCGTATGCCTCCTTCCTGCTGCTCCTGGCTGGAATGCCTTAATCCTCTGTCTAAAGTGCAGGCTTCCTGTTCTAATCTCAGGAAATCCCACCTTTCTCTGTCTTTGCCCAATCTCAGGCCTCAGCATTTTATTTAACCAATCAGAATCAATATAAGTAACAGACAGCAAACAGGGCCAATTAACATTTAGAATGCTTAACACTACCCCAACACTGATACCTGAGTATTATTTCATTATGTAAATATACCACAGTTTCTTTATCCAGTCTTCAGTTGAAGGAGATCTGGGTTGTTTCCAGTTTTTGGCTATTATGAATAAAGCTGGTATGAACATTGTTGAGGCAATGTCCTGGTGGTTTGGTGGAGACTCTTTTGTATATATGCCCAGTAGGGGTTGCATCTTCATTCTTTAAACAACACAGAAACAGGCACCAAGTTGAAAACATTACAGCAAAGAACTGACACTTTTTCTGCTCTCCAGGACCTCCTCCCTTGAGTACCATAATAATGGAAGTCACACAAAATCCTTTTCAAATAGTTAGACAATATTTACCAGGAGATACACCATTTCCTTTTAAGAATTTTTGTATCACCTGGATTTCTGGTGAGAGCTGGATTCAGATTCCTAATTTTATGTGGATCCCCACACTTGCTAGAGTTAAACTTGTAGCCTACAGTGCACAGTTCCTGAAAAACTTCGACACCCCAACTGCATAGACCACTAAACATTTCCCTGGAATGTGGCATTTCATGAGCTTCACATGAATTTCAAATAACTTAGAATTGTGTACCTGTGCTATGCTATAAGGAATATATTGCATGATATGTAGAATCTTATGTCTGCTACTTTTAAAGATTACTTTAATTACTTTTAATGATAAATGTGTGTGTGTGCATGTGCGTGTGCGTGCGTGTGTACTTGTATAAATGAGATGGCTGTGACATCTAGAAGAGGGTGTCCTATCCCCTGGACCTGGAGTTACAAGTGTTTGTGACTAATCTACATTATGTTGGAGACCAACCTGGGACCCTCTACAGCGCAGTACATAATCTTAATGGATGAGACATCTCTCCAGCCACAGTGTCACCTCTTACAAAGTAGATGGTCCCACTCTCTAGTCTCCTCCTCACACCAACAACCCAGGCTGTACTCTAAAACTAATATATCTTTGCTTTTATGCCTTTTGTTTAAATACTGTAAAGGAATGTTGCCCTTTCTAAAGTGATCTATACAGACGTGTAGAACTTTTTGTCATTTTACAGAATGAATTTAATGTAAGTTCTTAAAATGAAATTAAATTATAATATAAAATTCAGCTGATTGATTTTTAGGTATGTAAAGGTAGAGAGCTCATGAGTATAAAAAAACAGACAAAGTGCTAGTGTAAAACATAACAAAAATAAAATTTTAGTCTCCCCATTTCTTTAAAATATTTTAAGATTTTAACATAATGTACATCATGTTTATGATCACAAAAATAGTTTGTGATGTCAAACTCCTTCAAAATTTTTATCAATTATCACGGGGGGGGAAATACATGCAAGGGAAATTAATTCAGAAGAGCAATTTGAGAATCTGGACTGCTTATAAATCACATGTTTCAAACATAAAAGAAAGTTCTGGGATAATTAATAAAGTTAAGATGGGAAACTTAGACTGATAAATTGATGTGTTAATATTAATATCTGATTTTAAGAAATACTTCCTATTTTTAAATAAATAGTAAAAGTTCTAGGTGCAGATTGTACAGTATCTTTAATTTAATGGCAATTGCTTCAGAGAGGGTTAGATAGATAATAAAAGAAAGATATCAATGAAAACATGGATTTAAGGATTGTGTTACTTCAAACTATAAAGTATGTCAATATAAAGGTTATAATAATGCTTTCTTTTTCTTTCTTCATTGGTTAATTTTATTCGACAATTTTATACACGTATATAATAAGTTCTAATTATGTTTTTCTTTGTGTCCTGTGTGGTTTAACTAAGGCCATGCTGTGATCATTAGACTGGAAATATCCATTGGAGCCTTGTGAACTCATTAGTGAGTTCACAACTGACAACAATGATTCTCCATCTCCCTGAATCCATCTGTAGCAACTGTTTTGTTCATGAGGGGGAGACATTCCTAACCTCCTCTTCCACCCATGGCTCATTGTTGACAGACCCATTGTTATATTAATTAGTGCAGGCACCCCTAGTTGCTCTGAGTTACTGATTTTAATGGCTATTTTTTGCACAGAAGATGGTAATTGGAAGCCATTTTTCCTATCTTCTGCTTACTTTTATATTCTTCCTTCCTCATTTTTTTGTGTTCTTCTCTAAGAATTTTAGAGGATGGTATAATTTTTAGAAAAGGAAAACAGTATATATTAAAAATCAGTTACTTGAGTTTTGTGCAGGGTAATAAATAAGGATCTACATGCATTCTTCTACATGTTGACATCCAGTTAGATCAGCACCATTTGTTAAAGATGCTTTCTTTTTTCCATCATATGTTTTTGGCTTCTTTTTGATAGTAGGTGTATTTTTGTGTGTTTGATTCGATTCCATTGATTAACAGGTTTGTTTCTATATCAGTACCATGCTGTTTTTATTGCTATTGCTTGATAATATAGCTTGAAATCAAGGATGGTGATTCCTCCAGATGTTTTCTTATTGTGCAGGATTGATTTAGCTATTTTGGGTTTTTAATTTTTACATATGAAGTTGAGAATAGTTCTTTTAAGATCTGTAAAGAATTGTGCTGGTATTTTGATAGGAGTTGTATTGAATCTGTATATTGGCTTTGGTAAGGTGGCTATTTTTATTATATTACTACCTATCAATGAGCATGGGATGTCTTTACATGTTCTGATATCCTCTTTAATTCCTTTATTCAAGAACTTGAAGTTCTTGTCATACTAGTCCTTCACTTGCTTGGTTAGAGTTACCCCCAGGTATTTTATATTATTTGTGGGTATTATGAAAGGTGTTGTTTCCATTATTTCTTTCTTGGCCCATTTACCTTTTGTGTAAGGAAAGGCTACTGATTTTTTGGAATTAATTTTGGATCAAAGACTTAAACATAAAACCTGACACACTAAATCTAATAGAAGAGAAAGTGGGGGAAAGCCTCAAACTCATTGGCACATGTGATAATTTCCTGAACAGAACACCAATAGCTCAGGCTCTAAGACCAACAATCAATAAATGGGACCTTATGAAACTGAAAATTTTCTGTAAGGAAAAGGACGCTGTCATTAGAACAAAACTGCAACCTACAGATTGGAAAAAGATCTTTAACAACCCCACGGCCAACAAAAGGCTAATATGAAAAATTTATAAAGAATGCAAGAAATTAAACCCCAAGAAACAAATAATCCAATCAAAAAATGGGGAACAGAGCTAAACAGAGAATTCACAAAAGAGGAATCTCTAATGGCTGAGAGACACTTGAAGAAATGCTCAGCATCCTTAGTCAGCTGAGAAATGCAACTCAAGAAGACTCTGAGATTCCATTTCACTTTGTCAGAATGGCTATGATCAAAAACTCAAATGACAGCATATGCTGGTGAGATTATGGAGAAAGGGTAAAAATTCTCCATTGCTGGTGGGCATGCGAACTTTTACAACCACTTTGGAAATAAGTCTGGCAATATCTTAGAAAACTTGGAATAGCTCCACCTCAAGACCCAGCCATATTACCCCTGGGCATATATCCAAAAGATTCTTCACCAAACCTCAAGGACATAGGTTCAAATTATATTCATAGCAGCTTTATTTATAATCACTAGAAACTGGAAACAACCCAGATGCCCTTTAACTGAAGAATGGATTAAAAAAAATGTGGTACACTCATATACACTACTCAGCTATTAGAAACAAGGAAATCATACAATTTGCAACCAAATGGATGAAACTAGAAAAGCTTGTCTTGAGTGAGCTTACACAGACCCAGAAAGATACATATGGCATGTATCCACTTATAATTGGATGCTACCCATATAGTACAAAATAACTATTCTACAACCTACAGACCCAAAGGAACAAGAACCTAGCATAACTATCCTATGAGAAATTCCATCCAGCAGCAGATCAAAATAGATGCTGAGACACACAGTCAGACATTAGGTGGAGCTCTGGGAGTCCTATAAGAGAAGGAGGAGGAATAGAGAGACCTGGAGGGCTCAAGATCAACACATGAAGATCAACAGAACCAACTAACCTAGGCCCCCTAGAGAGTTGATTATAAATATTCCAGTAGCTGATTATCCAGAGATCTCAAACAATATACACATAAATCTCCAGAAAGAGATTTATACAATATACATTAGAGGCTTTTCTATAAATTTATGAGACAATAGACTCTGACATCCACTTTAATCTCTTTCAGAAAATTAAGCAGTTATTGGCATTTCCAGGCTAGTTCACTGGGGTGATAAGCTCGCTTGGAAAGTGTGTGTTTATATTAAAAAAAAAAATCACTTTCTTGATTCTAGCTTACAGAGATTGAACCACTACCCCCATCAAAAAAAAAAAAAAAGAAAAGAAAGAAAAGAACGAAAGAAAGAAAACAGCCTAGACCTGACCTAGACCCTCCTAAACAAATATAGAGGATAGGCAACTTGGTTCTCATACAGATCCCTTAGCAAGTGGGGGTGGGGCGGTCTCAGTCATGGACTTTGTTACCTGTTAGTGTGCCAGAGTCCTGTGCCAGAGCAAGAGGAAGCTCTTAGCGCTCATGTGACAGAGAAACTGAGGGGGGCTGATATATGGAGGCCCCTACACCAGATGAATAGACTAGGTGGGGGAGTGGTTAGAGGGTAGGAGGGGGCTGTGATTGAGCTGTAACTTGAATTAATAAATAAACATATAAAAATCACTTTCTTGATTCTATCATTCAAATAGGTAAATTAAAATCTATTGACCACTCAGATATACAAAGCAGTTCTCATGTGAAAATTTTTAATTGGAGAAGAATAACATGGTCATGGTATAGGAATTTAGAATTAATATTCAAGAATCTTCTTTCCATGAGATCTCCGGAGTCTGCAATATCACAAAACAATGATACCTGTTTGATTTCAGGACTCTGATAAATATCAGAAGTCAGTCTTAGCTGAGAAAAGGAAAATATTTTCAATGTGTAAAGGTAGAAAATGCTAACAGGGAAAATAATCCCAAAGATATATAACTGTTTAGAGATTACTAAACAGATTTAAGGAATTTAGCTTTTAGGCAGTAAACATCATTTTCAGTTCTTTAAAGGATAGGGACACACAGTTTCCAAGTGAGATTGTCACCCCAGTGGAGTAGCCTGGAAATGCCAATCACTGCTTAATTTTCTGAAAGAGATTAAAATGGATGTCAGAGTCTATTGTCTTATAAATTTATAGAAAAACCTCCAATGCTTTCTGAAGATTTATATGCATACTGTTTGAGATCTCTGGGTAATAGCTACTGGAATATTTATAATATTTCTTCTAAAATCGAAAGTTCAACATCATTTATTTTTTAATTTATTTTATTTTTGACAAAAATATTTGAAATATTGATTTTCTTCTTTGCATCTACTGAAACAAGCTTTGCCTGATATAAAAGGGGTCACTTCATAATCTTGAACACCACTTTCTCAACAGTGCTTTGAAAGCTTACCCACTGCTGTGCTAATTAGATTCCCTCTCAATGGATTCACTGGGACTCCTCAAGTATGTATTGAAGTACTTGACTTAAATACTCAGGAGAGTGAACAAGTAGATAATGCTTCCACACACAGGGAAAGATGATTTTCCGCTTAGGTAAACTCTGTAAGAGCCAAAACCTTGAACCTCTGGTGAATGTGTCTGTGCTCTAAGTAGTCATGTAAATATCTCTCTTAGTGAAATGTATTGTGCTTGAAATATATCAGTTTGGCTTATCATTGTGGGAGTTGTTAATGGTCTCAGCTTCTCACTATGTATGTGGTCTCTCACAGGACTGGACCGTAGAGCCCCCAGCAGATGAAGACTAAAGAGTGTGCCCAGTAACAGTCTTTGTTCTTGCACTTAAGCTTCAGACAGGAGTATAGTTTTTATTTTTATTTTTCTTTTTTTTTTTTTGGTTTTTCGAGACAGGGTTTCTCTGTGTATTTCTGGCTGTCCTGGACTCACTTTGTATATCAGGTTGGCCTCGAACTCACAGAGATCCGCCTGCCTCTGCCTCCCAAGTGCTGGGATTAAAGGCGTGCGCCACCGCCGCCCGGCCTTATTTTTATTTTTAATTGAATTAAATAAGAATTCAAGATTAAGAAATAGAATGTGGTTTCTTGAGGATCATGTTTGTTTCAGCATTTCCTTAACAGGAAATTTGACTTTGAATATGTAGGCCTTTCTTTCTTTTTTTTTTTTTTTCAGTGTGTGATTTTTTTTTATTACTTTATTTTTTTTTCTTCAAGTTACATCTCAGTAACAAACCCCTCCCTATTCCCCCTTCCTATCCCGCCCTTCCACCCTCTTCCCCCCAGAAGTTTCCCCTTTCAGTCCAACAGATGGTTCCTTCTCTTATAACAGTAAGTATTACACAAAACAATAGATATAAATATGCCACATTTATGAGAGTTAAATGGCCCAGTATACCTTCCCAATGTCCAGTTTATATATATTTGGCCCCTGACTTTAACATTCTACTATCTACCAACTCCATGAGTTTAAAGGTCTATATGTGACTCAACATTCATACTATCTTGCAACACACTTTTAAGAGTATCTTCTTAGATCTATAACACCCTCTTGATTCCTAAACAGTTCAAAATTTAACTATGAGACTCTAGCTGTCTATTCTTCAACAACCTCAGAGACCTGAGAGGGATAAATATATAGGAAGTGCAGGGCCTGCAGCTTCCAAAACTAAGAAAGAACATACCAATGACTGCCTGGACAGTTCCCATTTTCTCTCCATACATTCCAGCATCAATCTTCAGCCTTTGGGTCCTGTTTCTCTGACAGACATTTGTTGTAGAGCAGGGATTATGAAGGACTTACCTACCCTGTCTTGGCAGAGCTAGGCTGTCGACTTCCCTGCTACCAAGTTTTGTCCTTTTTGGACAGCAGTCTGTCTGCAGTTGGTGCAAGGGGTTTTTTCATGCCAAGAGAAAGGCTTGCCACTACTTCAACCATCTTACAGTGGAGGTTCTTCGATGCTTATCTTCTACTTGGAGTAGAATAGGGGGTGCTGTCAGGCGCTGATATGACTCGATATAAAAAAAAAATCTTGATTTAAGATAACATCTTTGAATGCCATATTCTGCAGATCTCTTGGGGTGTTTGAAGATGCCCTATCCATCTCTTGTATTTAGATAAGCAAATGTTGCTTGTCTCTTAACAACTTGATTACTGGGTAGTTTAGAGAATATCTGTGATAGACTGTCATAGTAGCTAACAAAGTGACATGTTTGCATGACTAGGAGTTGTTTTAACTATCCTAGACTGTTTTAGACGGTTGGTATCAAGAGGTCAGAGCTTCACATTTTATTTTTAAGTATCTCTAGGTATGATACCATTAGGAAGCATTACCTTTAATTTTGTATCAATATACAAAGATCTATTCAATTGTGGTTAAATATACTCTTAATTATGTATCAATATACCAAGATCAATGCCTATGTAGCTCAATATAATCTTAATATTATGTCCATATGCAAGGGTCAATACCATTGTGGCCAACTATAATCTTAATTTTGTATCAATATACAAAGATCAATACCGATGTAATCCAATCCAATCTTATTTTTGCACAATAAACAATGGTCAATACCACTTTAGCCAAATAAACTACTAATTTTGTATCAATATACAAAGGTATAAGGGCATATTCAATAATCTGCCCCTTCTTCTTGGACCTTCCTGTGCTATGTCTATATCTCGTTTTTCTCAAGCCCATGCACTCCTACATAGGAGAGGAAGAAGGATACAGAAAAGGAAAAGTAGGAATTCCCTGGGGCTAACCTCCAAAACCCATTAAGACAGGACCATTTATCAGCTTGTAGTCTCTTCCCCTACATATCAGAGTTTTCAGTTATCCTTCAAATAACCTAAAAGAATGGCGGAGAAACACCTTCCCCATCCACTGGGCATGGGACGTCGCTCTCTTAAAGTGACTTCTTGCTGATTTGGGTCATAGTAGACCTGTTTGGGGCCCGAACCCAAATGGGAAAAATGATTAAAAATGTTAGTACACTCCTTTTATGTTCAGTCCTTCTGTTCTCAGCTGTTTAGATGACCTAAGGGGTTTGTAGGCAGAAGCTGATCTTGCAGGCTTCACTGAGGTTCCTGCCGGGGCATTGTGTAGAGCTGAGCGGTCCCAGTGACATTGGATTACTGTGGTGGTTGCAGGCCCCCGATGAAGATAGCTATTGAGGAAGTCTGCCAGGCAGAATCAACTGGGTCACTCGTCCTCCTTGGTGCCTGATTCTGCTCTTTGCTGAGGATTCCGCTGTCCAGCCGTCCCCGGGCTCCCCTAATGGACGCTTCGATTCTCCTGGAATGATAAGAACAGAGCCCTGCCCCAATCCCAACCCTAGGACAATTGCCCTCTTTTTTTTGGGGGGGGGTGGGGGGGCTAGGTAGTACTTCTCCTGAAGCAAATTTGGCCTTCTGACAACATACAAAGCGTTATCTTTCAATCCGGGTTAAAGAAGAAATCATTCTGTCACCTTGGAGCTAAACCAGTTCTAGTGTATATATATTTTGAGATCCCAAAGGACAATCTGCCTGCATCGAGAAGGCCTTTTGTAAGTAGCCTCCAAGCCTAGGTCCCTCCAAATCCCATGTGTGTGTCTCTGAACTCTAATTATTGGGATCAGGGACCTGTGTTTCCCATCTGAAGGGATCAAAGATGTGTTCCACCACTCCTGGATCGAAGTCTTTCTCTATTTAGAGTTTGCCCTGCATCAGGCTGACCCTGAGCTCCGGGATCTGCCAGTTTCTGTCTCCAGTGTGCTGGGAGCTGGGACCAAGAGTGTACTCTTCTTGAATGGTGGGACCAAGAGTATGTACCCTCACCACCCCGCTCCGTATGACTCCAGAATACATAAGACCACCAACTGTACGGTGCATTTTACCTTAGCTCCACGTCTACTCTACACCTGGAGGTCTGCAAAACCAGGCCGAATGGCTGTATCCTCTATTCCATTCACAGTGTTTCAGCCCTGCCCCCTGCCTTTTTTTTTAGTTAATAAATTTATTTGTTTGTTGCTTCAGGTTACATCCTTATCATTTTGTCCTCTTTTCCCGCTTCTCAGCCCCACCCTCCCATGCTCTACCCCCTAACCATTCCGTCTTGTTCCTCTGGGGTGGAGTGTCCCTGCCTAACAGTCTCTCACCACAGATCAGGAGTCATATGAGCGCCAAGAGCCTCTTCATTCACCGGGGCCTACGAGGCAGTCCTGCCAGTGAATGGTATCTCATTGCTACTGGGGGAATACTAAAAAAAAGACCAACAAACACACAAACCCACAAAAACAAAGAATATCAACAAAAAAGGAGAGGAAAAAGAGAAGGGAAAAGGAAAAAGAAAAAAGAAAAAAAGAAGGAAAAAGAAAAAGATAAAAAAAAATTATGTCCTTGTTCCTTTTGGTGTGTTGGTTGTAGTACAGATATCCTGTATGATATAGTTAAAATCCTACTATAAGTGAATAGATGCCATGTGCATCCTTCTGAGACTGGGTTAGCTCACTCAGGATGAGCTCCTCTAGATCCATCCATTTGGTTGCAAATTGCATGATTTCATTGTTTCTTATAGCTGAGTAATATTCCATTGTATAGATGTACCACAATTTTTTAATCCATTCTTCAGTTGAGGGACATCTGGGTTGTTTCCAATTTCTAGCTATTACAAATAAGGCTGCTATGAACATAGATGAGGAGACTTCCCTATGTCTCCATGAGAGGTCCTTTGGGTTTATACCCAGAAGTGGTATGGCTGGGTCCTGAGGCAAGGTTATTCCTAGATTTCTAAGATATCGCCAGACAGACCTCCATAGTGGTTGCACAAGTCTGCACTCCCACCAGCAATGGAGTAGGTTTCCCCTTTCTCCATACCCTCGCCAGCATGCGCTATCATTTGAGCTCTTTATCTTAGCCATTCTAACAGGTGTTAGGTGGAATCTCAGGGTCGTCTTGAGTTGCATTTCTCTGATGATTAAGGATGTTGAACATTTCTTCAGGTGTCTCTCAGCCCTTAGGGATTCCTCCTTTGTGAATTCTCTATTTAGCTCCATCTCCCATTTTTTGATTGGATTATTTGGTTTCTTGGCATTTAGTTTCTTGAGTTCTTTGTAGATTTTAGATAATAGCCCTCTATCAGATGTGGGGTTGGTGAAGATTTTCTCCCAGTCTCTTGGTTGCCGTTTTGTTTGAATGATAGTGTCCTTTGCCTTACAGAAGCTTTTCAGTTTCATGAGGTCCCATTTATTGATTGTTGATCTCAGGTCCTGAGCTGTTGGTGTTCTGTTCAGGAAGTTGTCACCTGTGCCAATGAGTTTGAGGGTTTCTCCTACTTTTTCTTCTAGTATCTTTAGTGTGGCTGGCCTTATGTTAAGGTCTTTGATCCACTTGGAATTAAGTTTTGTACAAGGTGATAGGTATGGGTCTAATTTCCTTCTTTTGCAAGTGGACATCCAGTTGGACCAGCACCATTTGTTGAAGATGCTGTCCTTCTTCCATTGTGCGTTTTTGGCTTCTTTGTCAAAGATTAGTTGGCCATAGGTGTGTTGATCCATGTTTGGGTCTTCAATTTGATTCCATTGATCCACTGGTCTGTTTCTATACCAGTACCATGCTATTTTTATTACTGTTGCTCTGTAGTACAGCTTGAAATCTGGGATGGTGATACCTCCAGATGTTTTTTCATTGTACAGGATTGATTTAGCTATTCTGGGCTTTTTGTTATTCCATATGAATTTGAGAATAGCTTTTTCCAGGTCTATAAAGAATTGTGTTGGTATTTTGATAGGAATTGCATTAAATCTATATATTGCTTTTGGTAGGATAGCCATTTTTATTATGTTGATCTTACCTATCCATGAGCATGGGAGATCTTTCCATCTTCTAAAGGCCTCTTCCATTTCTTTCTTCAGGGGCTTGAAGTTCTTGTTATATAGGTCCTTTACATGCTTGGTTAGAGTTACCTCCAGGTATTTTATGTTGTTTGTGGCTATTGTGAAGGGGGTTGTTTCCCTTATTTCTTTCTCGGTATATTTGTTTGTTGTATAAAGAAGGGCTTCTGATTTTTTTGAGTTAATTTTGTATCCAGCCACCTTGCTGAAGTTGTTTATCAGCTGTAAGAGTTCTTTGGTGGACTTTTTGGGGTCGCTTATGTATACTAACATATCATCTGTGAATAGGGATAATTTGACTTCTTCATTTCCAATTTTTATCCCTTTGATCTCCTTTAGTTGTCTTATTGCTCTAGCAAGGACTTCAAGTACTATATTGAAGAGATATGGTGAAAGTGGACATCCTTGTCTTGTCCCTGAGTTTAGAGGAAATGCTTCAAGCTTCTCTCCATTTAATTTGATGTTGGCTACTGGCTTGCTGTATATTGCCTTTATTATTTCTAGGTATGGTCCTTGTATGCCCGTTCTCTCCAGAACTTTTAGCATGAAGGGGTGTTGGATTTTGTCAAATGCTTTTTCTGCATCTAGAGAGATTATCATGTGGTTTTTTTCTTTCTTCTTGTTTATGTGGTGAATTACATTGATAGACTTTCATATATTGAACCATCCCTGCATTCCAGGGATGAAGCCTACTTGATCATGTTGTATGATACTTTTGATGTGTTCTTGAATTCGGTTTGCTAGTATTTTATTAAGTATTTTTGCATCTATGTTCATGAGGGAGATTGGTCTGAAGTTTTCTTTCTTTGTTGGGTCTTTGTGTGGTTTAGGAATCAGAATGACAGTGGCCTCATAGAATGAGTTTGGCAGTGATCTTTCTGTTTCTATGTGGTGGAAGAGTTTGAAAAGTAATGGTGTTAGTTCCTCTGTGAAGATCCGGTAGAATTCCGTGCTAAAGCCATCTGGCCCTGGGCTTTTTTGGTTGGGAGATTATTAATGACTGTTTCTATTTCCTTAGGTGTTATTGGGCTGTTTAAGCTGTTAATCTGATTTTGATTTAGTTTTGGTAGGTGGAATTTATCGAGGAAATTGTCCATTTCGCTTAGGTTTTCAAATTTAGTGGAATATAGATTTTTAAAGTAATGCCTGAATATTTTCTGGAGCTCCTCAATGTCTGTTGTTATTTCTCCCTTTTCATTTCTGATTTTGTTGATTTGTGTTCTTTCCCTTTGCCTTTTAGTTAATTTGGCTAGGGGTCTGTCTATTTTGTTGATTTTCTCAAAGAACCAACTCTTGGTTTCATTGATTCTTTGTATAGTTCTTTTTGATTCTAAGTTGTTGATTTCAGCTCTAAGTTTGATGATTTCCTGTCTTCTGCTCTTCTTGGGAGTGTTTGTTTCTTTTTTTTCCAATTCACCCAGCTTAGCTGTTAGTTCACTAATATGAGCTGTCACAATTTTCTTTTTGAAAGCACTTAGTGCTATGAACTTTCCTTTCCTCGTAGCACAGTTTTCAATGTATCCCATAGGTTTGGGTACGTTGTGTCTTCATTGTCATTGGATTTTAAGAAGTCTTTGATTTCCTTCTTTATTTCTTCCCTGACCCAGTGGTCATCCAGTAAGGAGCTGTTCAATTTCCATGTGTGTGTAGGCTTTCTGTTGATTCTTTTGCTGTTGAAGACCAGCTTTATTCCGTGGTGGTCTGATAAGATACAAGGTGTTATTTCAATTTTCTTGTATCTATTGAGACTATCCTTGTGACCAATTATGTGATCGATTTTGGAGAAGGTTCCATGGGGTGCTGAGAAAAAGGTGTATTCCTTTGTGTTTGGGTGAAACGTTCTGTAGATATCTGTTAGGTCCATTTGTTTCATGATCTCTGTTATACTCAATATTTCTCTGTTTGTCTTCTGTCTTGATGATCTGTCCTTTGTTGTGAGTGGGTTGTTGAAGTCTCCCACTACTAATGTGTTGTCATCGACGTGCGCTTTAAGTTTTAGAAGTGTTTCTTTTACGAAAGTAGGTGCCTTTGTATTTGGGGCATAGATGTTCAGTATTGAGATTTCCTCTTGATGAATATTCCCTTTAATGAGTATATAGTGCCCTTCTTTGTCTTTCTTCATTAACTTCATTTGGAAGTCTGTTTTGTTTGATATTAGGATGGCTACTCCAGCTTGCTTCCTGGGTCCATTTGCTTGGAAAACCTTTTCCCAGCCCTTTACTCTGAGGCAGTGTCTATCTTTTGTAGTTAGATGTGTCTCTTGTATACAGCATAAGGAAGGGTCTTGCTTGCAGATCCACTCTGTAAACCTATGTCTTTTTATTGGGGAGTTGAGTCCATTGATGTTGATGGACATTAGTGACCTGGGGTTGTTATTTCCCATTAGTTTGGTATAGGTGGTGGTCCTGTGCCTCTTTTGGTTTAGTTGCTGAGGGGTTTTCTGTTCCCTTTGTTTTCTTGGGTGGAGTTTTCTTCTCTGGGTTGGGATTTTCCTTCTAGGATTTTCTGTAGGGCTGGGTTTGTGGGTAGATATTGTTTAAATTTGATTTTGTCATAGAATATCTTGTTTTCTCCATCTATGTTGATAGAGAGTTTTGCTGGGTAACGTAGTCTGGCTGGGCACCTATGATCTCTCAGGACTGGTAGTATATCTGACCAGGCCCTTCTAGCTTTTAACGTTTCTGAGGAGAAGTCAGGTGTAATTCTGATGGGTCTGCCATTGTATGTGACTTGACCTTTTTCTCTTACAGCTTTTAATATTCTTTCTTTGTTCTGTACATTTGGAGTTTCAATTATGTGGCGAGAGGAGTTTCTTTTCTGGTCTAATCTGTTTGGTGTTCTGTAAGCCTCTTGGATTTTTATTGGCATCTCTTTTTTCAGGTTTGGGAAGTTTTCCTCTGTGATTTTGTTGAAGATATTTCCTGGACCTTGGAGTCGGGAGTCCTCTCTTTCCTCTATACCTATAATTCTTAGGGTCCGTCTTTTCATTGAGTCCTTGATTTCTTGGATGTTGTGGGTGAGAGATTTTTTAGCCTTCTCATTTTCTTTGGATGTTGTACTGATTTCTTCCACTGAATCTTCCATGCCTGAGATCCTGTCTTCCATCTCTTGCATCCTATTGTTGATACTCAAATCCGTAGTTCCTGTTCTCTTCCCTTGGTTCTCCACTTCCTCTTTTAACTCTGACTGTGTTTTCTTTATTGTTTCTATTTCTATTTTCATGTCTTGTATGGTTTTGTTCGTTTTGTACATTTCCTTCTCCAGCTTGCTTGTTTTTGTATGAAAATCTTTCATTGCTTTTTCCTTTTCCTGTTCAAGCTCTGTCACCTTGGCTTGGAGCTCTTTAATGGTGTTGTTCCTTGTTTTGATTTGTAGAATTGTGGCTTCTTTGAATTCCTTTATAGATCTAAGTTCTTCTTGCAGGGACTCTATCACTTTCCATAATGCAGAATTGTCAATGTTTTCATGTGTTTCTGTTGGTGTGTGGTCATCCGAATTGGATGAGCTAGGATGATTCTGCTTTGTTGGAGTCATAATTCCTTGATTTCTATTTTTTTTTACCTTTCGCCATTGGATGCGTTTAGCTGTCTGTTTTCTGTGCTTGGAACATAGGCCTTTCTTTATGGTACATTCTCAGGTCTGCACTGTGGACTGAGATTTAACCAAGCCCACCCTTTACCTCTACTTACTTTCACAGTGAGAGCATCACAGTGAGGTATGAGGCAATTCATCCTCATACTCTTTTCTCTTCATCTCTTAAGGTAATTTCAGCAATCCTATATCTATAATTCTATTTTTTATACCTATTCTGGCAGGATTAAATATATTTTAAGGAGATGCTATGTATCTCTGTTGCCTATCATAATAGTGAGATGATGCATCTTAAGAAATCAAAAATGCTCCCAGGAGCCGCATGCTTCAAAACCTGGTGAGTTTGTGAGAGTAGTTTCACATACTTCTGATTAACTATCAGATAACCTTAGAGGAGAGACAATGAAGATGGAAGGGACCACACCTTGATTGGAACTGCTTAGCTATACAGCCTCTTGCTCTCTGTTTATGTCTAAACTTCCTGTTAGGATCATGAAGGTAGACTGGAAGTCACTGTACTTTGTTGCTTTTCCCAATATGTCCACATTAAATGTACACCCTTTCCTCCCTTTTTATTATGAATTGTGTCTGTTCATTGGACTACTGAAGATAGGTGGTGAAGTTAGCATGTTTGAGGGCTTACAGGGCCCACACCCAGACTGTAAATCCATTAAAGTTGTCTTTTTCTTTTTAAATGACATAAAGTAAGCTAAGAGAGTAAAGAATGTCACAGAAAGAAGCACACAGAGCAGCAGGACTGGCTCACATGCCACCGCCTAGGAAACAAAGGCACCAACACTAAGTATATTAGCTCTCAATAATAAGATAGCAAGCAATTACTGTCACAGCTAGTAAACAGAGGAAACACACTAATAGCACTAATGATTAAAATATATGAGAAAGAAAGAATAAAGGACAGATGAGTGACCCAAACACTGCTAGCACTGTGGTTGAGTCTAAGATGTTCAACAAGCTGCTAATATTCAAGCATGTGATATAGGAACATGCCTATGAAAACAATAACAACAACAATAAAAAGCATTTACCTTAAAGAGGACAAGAGAGTTTATTCTGGAGTCAAATATGAACATCCATGGCATGGGAACATGGATTTAGGATACCTCAAATAATATGTTAGAATACAGTTATAGTTTTATGAAGTTTTTATAGTAAGAGAACAAAGAAAATAAGAAAAAACAATGTAATTTTTGAAACATTGGTGGGAACATGAGACAGAAAGTTTACAGAAAAACAACAAACCTCTGCTGTGATATTAGGTGCTATCTGATGACATGCATAGCCTTTGCGTTGGAAGAAGCATGGGTTCTATTAGTACATTCGCAGAGGATTTTACCTGACTGATACACAGATAACAGATCACACTCAGGCAGGCAACAAGAGGCTACCTATGAGCTAAGATAACCCAATGGAATCTTACTTCTGACCTAAAATACTCCAGTTTTCCATAATCAATCAATCTGCCTTGAATGCTCAACACATAGCTGACACGTTTCTTTTCTGGGAACTTCACTTCATAAATTCTTTGATAGCTTAGATGAAGGCCTGAAGTACAAATGACTGACAGCAAATTGGTAACCCAATTGAAGTATAGGGTTCTCTGTTTGGAAATATTGGGGATGAGAAACGTTTACAGGCCCTCTGGGTTGAAATCAGTAAGGTGTCTTTAAAGCAGACCCTCCTGAAATCGTAGATCTTGGAAAGCTAGATGCTTTCCTCCAATAGAAGCCAGCATGACCTCTGAAGTAGAAGATACATCAGCCACCCTTCCCTCATTATCTCCCCAGCAACAGACCTAAGCTACTGGGTTCTGCTCTAAAGCTAGGTTGAGATAAGTCCCTGTGTAAGTTAGTCAGGAACATGCCTGGCAGGATAAGAGAGGAAAAGTGGTCCACAATAGCTGAGCTCAGTGGATGAGTGCAAGCCTGGGAAGAACCAGAAGAATGTAGTAATTAGACTATGGGTGCCTATGAGAACCCAAAGTAGCTACAATACACTGACTTTTATGCTTTTATTATTATTATTCAGAATTTAAAACTTCTGACCAAAACATCCACAGAACACAGCAAAATTATTCCTTGAAGGCTCTTAGCAGCTTGTAGAACTGACCAGCAATGAATGAATGCATATCTTATTGCCATGGTTGACTTTTTTGTTTGTTTGTTTTTCAAGACAGGGTTTCTTTGTATGTCTTTGGCTGTTCTGGGCTCACTTTGTAGACCAGGATGGCCTTGAACTCACAGAGATCCACCTGCCTCTGCCTCCCGAGTGCTGGGATTAAAGTAGTTTGTCACCACACCTGACAATTAGGCAGCTGTGAACTGCCATGTGGTTTCTGGGATTTGAACCTGGGCCCTTTGGAAGAACAGCCAGTGCTCTTAACCGCTGAGCCATCTCTCCACCAGTTGTGGAAAAGAGTGAAGTGGTGGACACTTTTGGGAGGGCTATTAGTCTAGACCCAACTAAAATGATGAAGAAATAAAAATCAAGAGACACTTGAAGAAATGTTCAACATTCCTTAATCATCAGAGAAATGCAACTCAAGATGACTCTGAGATTCTGTTTCCTAACTGTCAGAATGACTAAGATCAAAAACTCAAATGACAGCACATGCTGGCGAGCAAGGCTGTGAAGAAAGGGGAACACTCCTCCATTGCTGGTGGGACTGCGAAATTGTACAACCACTGTGGAAATCAGTTTGATGATATTTTCAAAAACTTGGAATAGCTCTACCTCACGACCTAGCCTTATCACTCCTGGACATATATCCAAAAGATTCCACACCAAATTACAAAGTCATCTCCTCATCTATGTTCATAGCAGTTTTATTTGTAGTAGCTAGAAACTGGAAACAACCTAGATGTCCCTCAACCAAAGAATAGATAAAAATATTGTGGTACATTTACATAATGGAATACTACTCAGCTATTAGAAACGAGGAAATCATGCAATTTGCTGCCAAATGGATGGAACTAGAAAAGCTCATCTTGAGTGAGTTAACCCAGACTCAGAAAGATGCATATGGCATCTATTCACAACTGGATTTTAGCCATATAGTACAGGATAACTCCCCTAAAACTAACCGACTGAAAGCAACAGGAACATAGACCTTGTTACCTGTTAGTGGGGCACAATGCCTTAATGAAGTTGCCATAAAAGCCCCCACTGCAAGAGGAAGCTCTTAGCCCTCATAACAGTGTTGAACTGAGGGGGGATGATATGTAGGGCCAACCCACTCCAGAGAAGTAGAACAAGTGGGACAGGGTGGGACTAGGTGGGGTGGAGAGAGGGGACTGTGATGGAGATGTAACTTGAAGTAATAAATAAACATAAAAAACACAAGCCAAAAGCTAAAAACAAATAAATAAGAGCAAAAAGAAACAAACAAACAAAAAAAGAGAGAACGAGGAGAAGAAAAAGACAGCTGAATTTACCATGCTGGAATGAAAATATCTTGTGAGAACACATAGCCACAAAGAGCACACATCCACAGGATTTTGCAAAGAGAATACCTTACCCTCTGGTACAGGAAAGCCAAGGATGAAGTTGAAGAAGAGCCATGCTTGACTGTTGAGCGTTACTCTCCAGCATAGTCTAACACTAACATTGGAAGACATGTCACAGACTAAAGCTGCAAAGTAAGATTCAGTGGGATTATGAGAACTCGTGTAATTGAAGTGGATTGTGTCACAGTGCAGATCCTAGTGGCATTGGTCATCAGTACCATAAGAAAGGCAGAAAGGCCTGGGCTGAATAAGAGCTGAACTTTAGCGTGCGAATAAACCTGTAAACAGTGTTCCTGAGTGGTCCCTCCTCTAGTTACTGCTACAGTTTCTGAAATGACAGATTCATTTTCTTTATTGATGAACTGTGACCTGGAAGTGTAAGATGAATTAATCCTTTCCTTCCCCAAGTTAGTTTTGATTATGGCATTTCACCACAGCTACAGAAGAGGAAGTAATACATGGGGATGTTTCAGGATGTTGGAATTGGCAAGGATTTTTAAGTACAGTAAATAAAAATAGACAACTTAATTACATTTAATGAAAAAAGAACCCCCTCTGTAGCTAAAATAGGTAATCTATCTTGAAAATATACAATATCCAGAAAAGAAAATGTTTGCCAACAGCACTTCTGGCAAAAAGTTGCTATCCAAGATATAGAAGGAACCCAGGCTATAGAAAATCCTCAAGTAAATCTAGTTAAAGTGAACAATGTACATTAGTAGATTTTTCAAAAGGTGACATACATGTGTTCCATTAGTACACACAATAATATTTAAGGCAACGAGTCAATCAAATCAAAACCAAAATGAGCGCTGCTGTAATATCAGTAAGAGTGATTATCAGCAAACACAAAAGATAGCATATACACATGGGGTAGGGACGCAGGGAAATATTTATACTCTGATGATGAAAAGTTATGTCAGTGAAGACTTAGAAACTCATATGGGGTGTCTTTAGAATTTTTTATTAAATTTTATTTGGTTGGTAACATAACCTTTATTCAGTTTGACTTGCATTAGCTCATTATTGCTTATGTTGCTGGGTTTTTTTCAGTATTTTATTTATTTGTAAGTTATTGGTTGTAATTAATTATAGGAAAACACCTAGTTGAATTGACATATTTACCTCTGAGTAGATGTTTAGGGTTTTCCCAGACTGTCACTACTTAAAAGAAAAAGTATGTCTCAATAAAAGAAAAAATTATTTTTCTTTAAAAATAACTCAAAGCCGGGTGGTGGTGGTGCACGCCTTTAATCCCAGCAGCCAGAGCTGTTATACAGAGAAACCCTGTCTCGAAAAACCAAAAAAAAAAAAAAATATATATATATATAAATAAATAAATAAATAAATAAATAAAAATAACTCAAAATGGGAAGATTAGGTTATTGGGTATGTATAAACCTTAAGAACAAAGTTTTCTCTTCATATGTGTGGTGTGTGATAAGACACTGTGTTAAATTCAAGTTTGTTGTATAGTTAATGCTTTCTGTCAGAAATTTTAATTTGCATTATCATGTTTACTACTGGTACAGTAATATTTTTATGTTATAAAGTTTCATTCACCTATTTTAATCTATACAGTTTCTTGCAATGTATTACATGGGTAAAGGTATAAGGATATAGATGAAAATTATTTGGCATATAAGGCCCAAGATATACATATTTTTGTGAATATTTGACTATACACTATGTTGCGTGTTTGGTTTCCTCTTATTGGTTTTTGGAAATTATTTATATTCTAATATTGAACATTTGTCTTTTAGTCAGCTAATTATTTCTTGATTTTCAATTTTAGAAAATTTACTTTTACCAATTTCAAATATATTTTACATTTTTCCTGTTTTATGCCTTTACTTATATCGTTTGTTCTTCTAAAAAAGATTCAGTAGATTCTTGTAGATGTGCATTTATTTATTTATTGCTGAATTATATTCTTCTTTTAAAAAATTATTGATAAGCCTGGCTGTGGTGGTGCACACCTTTAATCAGAGTACTAGGGAGGGGGAAACAGGTTGATCTCTGAGTTCGAGGCCAGCCTGCTCTACAGAGAGAGTTCTAGGAGAGCCAGAGCTACAAGGAGAAATCTTTTCTTTAAAAACAAAGCAAAACAAAAAAATATTGTCAATATAATTCCATCATACTTATAATCAGTATGAAGGTGCAACTGTAATTTAAAAAATTGTTTGTGTGTGTGTGTGTGTGTGTGTGTGTGTGTGTGTGTGTGTGTGCTTGCCTGTGTGTATAGGAAAGTGAGGAGATAACTTCACTGAGTCAGTTTTATCTTTGCAACTTTATATTGATTCTAGGGATTTAATTCAAGTGGCCATGTTGGGTAGCAAGTGTCTTTACCTGATGAACCATCTCACCATCTCTCAATTTATTTTTCAACTTGAGCATACATTTGATGTCTTTCAAATGTGGTTTTGCTAGCACATGTTGATTGCACAAGTTAAGGGGTGTCACTCTTTAAAAATTGTTTATTGATCCAAAAAGAGAAAATTAGACCAATTCAATTTTAAGATGTTGTGAATTTTATGAAAGATAGAAACATATGCATAACGAACTGATTACTCTGACCAGTAACTGGTGGTGCACTGCTAGGGGGAACGCTGGTGCTGGCAATGGGATGCTGCCATCAGTGTTTTCATTTGCAGTGCCTGGAACATGCTGCCAGTGATAGATAGGACGGTGAGCGTGTGTCCAGTCACCCTCCGCATACTGGCAGAAAGTCTGTCAGCATGTTACCACACAGTATATATTTAGTTTCAAAGGCAGGTAATTTACAAATAAAGGGATAACTATTGTCAGAGTGTGAGCAGCAAGGGACAAGACAGGTGCTGGAGAAATTCCCAGTAGTTTAAGGAAATCAGAGTAGAGAATGCAACTCTGTAGGTATAAGGCTGGAGCCCTGAGCCCAACTCCCTTTCCACTACTCCCACTGATACAGAGTTTCTACATTCATATCTGTATTTGAGGTGTCTGCTAGGATTTGAACATAATTTATTTCAAGTACTGCGGTAAGAGTCCTCTTGCTGGCATTGTCTTTTTACACTACAGCTCTGTAGTAAATCTGGCTCAAGTGCCTAATCATTTGTAAATTCTAGTTAGTGTTTCATTTATGATATCTTTTCAAAATGCAATTGAAGGATATAATAAAATAGAGACAAAATATGAATATTTATTCCTCTTTATTTTCAGTACTGCATAATTCTACTTTTTTCCTGAGCTCTTTTGGGACCAAATCATTTGTTGAGATTCAAATAGTTTAAAATGAGACACCACAGTGCAAGCAAGTCTGTAATGCGTCCAAAGTGGAAACCCTTTTCTCCACACTGGTTAAAATCACAGCTGTGCCTAGCATTAGATAGAGCCGAGGAGGTAACAATGAGATCTGGGAGCTGCCACAGGGATGGAAGCATAGGTCTAAAAGCCTCCTGATCAGGTCTGCGATTTGGGAATTGCCTGAGCTCAGTTTACCAATTTCTCAAGCTCTGTGTCTCTGCTCTCCTCATCCCTGTCTTTTTCTTCATGGTGAATAGAGTATGGCTTGTGAAGTTCTTTCAGAAGGATCTGTCAGTGAGTCATATCTTCACACCCCTGTTTCTATCTGGTTTGCACGATTTCCTTCTGCCTGTAATCCAGTCTCTGCTGGGAGGCTTTATCTAGCAGCTACATTTTGTTCTACTTGCTTTGTGGCAAGTAAGAACTGGAGAATTATTGTTCACATAAGATATCAACCAATACTTTGGCAAAGTTGGTTGTTAAATATTTCATCTCACTCTTTGCAAGTGTGCGATGTCTGGAGAACATATATAAAATATTTACTATCGAAATTGACATCACTTATGCTTTGAATATGATTCAGGAAGTGATATAGATGACAATACAGGCATATAAGAGCTGTCACTGAACCTCTAGATGGTGCTGATGGAGATGGATCACAAACATCAATGTGAGAATATGGGATCCACTGCATATAGACTGTGCTGTGCTCTTTGGTTCTTTTCATTGTTAATACACGGCATTCATAGTGTCTCAATTTATAGTTTGGATCCTGCAAAAGCAAATTTCTTTTAACTAGATTCATATAATGAGAAAGAAGTTCTGAAAATAGGAAAGAAGCTGGCCCACATTTTCCTTGCCAAAAAACATTGAACCAAATTATCAGAAATTATTTGTCAGTGCTAAACATGTACCATCTTTGTGTGTCAGAGCAGTATTTTAAAATGCAGAAAATTATTCTTGAGAAAAATCTGTTGTCTAACACAAAAATATGTAAAATATTTTAGCCAAAATATTTTAAAATATGCACAAAACATACATATAGCAATTACATCTTAACTTTCAGCCTTCACGAAATTGTTTTAATTGCTTGGCAGGAACACTACTCTTGGCAGGTTTGAGAACAGAATGTTTTTAAAGCTGAACATTTTGGAAGGACTCCCCTTCTTCTTCCATGCTGTGCAAGTGTCCATTACAATCTGTCTATGAGAACAGTTCCAGAAAGGAGGCTATAATTAGGATGCATCACTGACCTCCTCTAAAAGACCTTCATGGTGAATTCATCCAGCTGATATCCCTTGATAACCCCAGTAACCACCCAAAAATCAGTGCTCTTAACTTATCTGTGTGAATACTTTTCTCTACCCTATCTGGAAGTTCCTTGGAGACATTCCCACTACTAAGAGAGTTTTAGCAATTCTCTCCCTGTGTTAATATCTTCCCTGGATCCTCTCTTATCTTTTACACTCTAAAAAAATCTATCTGGCTTAATGTAAGAACATTTCATGGCACAATACAACAGCCATCTTCTCCTAAGAGGAATATCACACCTTACTCCTTCTTGGCAGGTATTGTTTTTGTGTTTTCTCTAAATTTTTCTTGTAAGTTAATTTCATCATCCACTACCTCACCTTGAGGATGGATACTATTTGGTAATTTTGTTTCCTAAGTATTCATATTATTTCCCCCCTCCGCCCTCCAACCCCAGTTTCTGTGTCTGAGAACATACCTAACATCTGCAATCTGAAAAGAGTTCTAATATCCTTCAGTTATTTCCCTGAGTTTAGAAAAATACATAAGCCTACTAATTAGTCACAGTTTAAAGTTTCTAACTACATGGATTAATAGGGAAGAGCTTATAATTTCTACTATTTCTAACCTTGTAACTTCATTACACCTAACATTGCTTTTACATGTAATACTCTTCAGATTTCCAGCAAACTTAAAGAATAACTGAAAAATTAGAAAATAATTTCTGCAAAGTTTTAATACCAAATATACCAAAGTATCTTCTCAGTTGTTTGAAATTAAATTTTATCTTGAATTTGAATGATTATTCTAAGGAAAAGTCAGAGCCTGTCTTTATTGGGTTCTGCAGTGCCATAGTTTCCTGTTTACTCAAACTGGAATTCTGACAGTTATTATACTGTGTACTCTATCATCAATTTTCATGCTTATTTATATGTTACCATCAATGTATATTAATTCTAGAGTTTTTATTAAAAATTGTTTTAATTTTTTTTCTCAGAGTCATTTTTTTTCTAATAAGGAGTTTAAACCTGGGACCTTATGTAGGCAAGACAGTGCTATGGACTGAGTTACATCACTAGCTCTCTTCATACTCTCTAAGATTGAGTATCAAAAGAATGCCCAAGCTTGCCTTGAGCTATGGTTAGTCGACCAGGCTTACATAAATTACTGTATAAGCCAAACTGTCCTTGCACTTAAAACTCTTCTGCCTCAGTCCACTGACTAACTGGGATTATAGATGGAAAATACGAAGTACAGATTATTATTCAATAAAATATGTTCAAATTTATTTTTTGAATCCACTTATCTAGCTGAAATAGTCTCTGCTGTTCTATTATTATTATTATTATTATTATTATTATTATTATTAATTTTTATATGTGTGATACCTATGTGCTTGTGCAGGAATACCTATGTCATAGCATATGTGCAGGGAACCTTTGGGGAGTCAAATATTTGCTTCCACTATAGCTTGCAGAGCTGGAACTCAGGCTATAAGGTTTTCACAGGCCCTCTCTGCTCTCTTTCTCACAGAATTCCTTAGGAAAACCCTCCCAATATAGGATCTCCACATCTCTGATCCGTTTATCCTTGCATTCTTTCAACTCAATGAAAACTACATCTCTGAAGGGCTACTGTGTTCAAAACAGCAGATCTTCTATCCCTTCTTTCCTTTTACTCTGTTTCACATGTAATTCGCTAATCTATCTTCTATGAAGGTCTCACTATTCCTTGGAAGTCCTTTATAACTCAAACAACATCATCTAGTGCATCAGTTGCTGTCGTAGTTTCCTAATAGAATGTATAACTTCAATTTTACGTGCACATAAGTCTTACTCAAATAATAACTATTGTGATTGTTTTTGTATTTGTCAAATAATGTCCTTTTCAACATCTGCCAAAGCTTTCTCATTTCACACACAATGAACTTTAACTTCCTCACTTCTACACTGATGCTTCATCACACCATTTGCAAAAGAGTGGCGAACTAAACAGCAAAGGCCCCAGTGTACAAAGAACAAAGAACTGCTATCATTTTATTGCTGGTGTGTTCTGGGCTTTCTGTGTGTGTATGTCAGTTTGTATAAATTTTTGCAAGGACATGAATAAGATTATGTGTTATGAAAATGATACTGCCTAGTGTTCATTGGAGGTATGTTCACCCCAGTCACCTGGAATTGCTGGAGATGTGAAAACTGAACATGCTGTAGATGTGGACCACTAGGACATCAAAAGCTTTTTGTTATTTGCATATGGCTTTCTAGAGGGAACGGATTCCTAACCCATGTAGGTATTGGTGGTTTAGTTGAGAGGTGGGTGGCAGCTATGAGTTTAATCCTGATTACACATCAAATGAGAGGGTTACATATCAATAAGCATTTTTTATATGAACATGAATTCTGCCAGGGAGGCAGTGTCTGCCCCATCTTTGTAGATTATTGTGAGAATTAATTCCCTGATTTGATATAAACAACATCTACCCCCTCTTTGTATGGTTCCAACTACAAACTATAATGCTACCACAATTCATCAGAGGAACCTAGGCTTACTTAAAGAGCTTGCGTAGTTATGGGCAAGTGTGTGGGTGACCCTAAAGCAACCACACTGGGAAGTCTGAATGCTCCATGGAAGATAGATCACTCATGTCTCCACCAACAAAACTTCCCTCAATGGAAAAAAATACGAGTAAGAACTTATTGTTTCTTCTTAAATTGGTTTTGCAGGACAGGATGTTTTTACTAATTATAAAAAAAACTCACCATAAATATATATTAATTGTTTAAAATAAAGATTCACTATAAATATAAGAATGGCTGTAGAATAGATTGTAAACTCTGCAGATTTTCATTATGGTAGAACTTGATTAACATATTAATCATGAAAAAAAGTAGCCATGTGACAGTCTTACTCCTCCTTTTTGGAAATTTTCTTTCATATGGTTCTTTAAAAAATATTCTGGAAGAGACTTCTACAAAGAAAAAAGAAGACATACATAGAAAATAATGTTCATAAAGCAGTTGTTACTGTCATGCCTTGCTTCATGAAAATTTTAGATATTTCCAAGATAAATCTGCAAACATCATTGAGGTTTATTTTTATAAAAGTTGAAAGAAGAGTAAGAAAGATTTAGCCTCTTGCTTTAGGTCAAGCACTTAACTGTTAAAGATTTAAGTGGTTAGAGCTAGTCTCCTTTAAATATGGTGTACACACTCTTTAGCAGTATAATGCTTTGTATCCTGTTTAGTGGTATACCAGGCATTGCTGATAACCTTATGAAAGACATCATACATTGCATTTCCATGGATTTGTTAAAAGCTATCTGCCCTTTGTGCTTCCTCTTCCCCACCCTGTCAGTCATCGTTTGCTTCTTTTCACTAATTTAGAGTGTGTTGTTTTAACCCCAAAATCAACATCTTTTTCATTGCATCAGAGTCAAAGTCAGTTAGTAGAGGTCCCGTAGGTCTTCTTTAAAATTATTGTAGCTATGTTATCAATTAAGAACTTAGTTTGGAATCAAGTCAATATTTTTAAAATGTGTGGCCTAACTCCCTTCATGTGATGTTTCATTAACAACAAGATCTATGCTAGTAAGACCTCTAGCACATCATCCTCCATTTTATCTTCCAACTTCTGCTTTAGCCTCATCTATCTTCATGTTTACTGGACTCAAATCTAGCCCATAAGATGATCACAACTAAAACAAAGATATAAATGAAATGTTCTAAAATCCAAATTTTTGATCGATTTCTTTAAAGATATGTACCTATGCTATACAACTCTCTAAGTTGTTACCATAGGAGATAGACTGGCTTTGGATTTAGAGAAATCCTTTTCAGTCAATATTTAAGTGCTGACCCCAAAATATTTTTACATAAAATTCAGAAATTCTATACCATGAAAGGCTGCTTCATGTATAAAATTTTTGAAATATAATATTATTCGTGAACAATAAAGGAAACACAAATCAGTGCAGTGTCTACATGTAAGTACACTCCTAAACTTTTTACTAGGATATTGTATTATATGGATGATAAACTTGGTCCCATGACTTCAAATCTGTAGTCACTTTACAAGTATTTTCTTAAAGACTCAAGAGAAACCACCTTTAAAGCATTCTTTAAATTGAAAAATGTTATGGGTCTATTACAACGTGAAGTTCCATTTTAAGTGGTGGTATTTTCCCTGCATGAGTGAAGCTCCATTATTATGTAGGCTTTCAGAGCTATTTGTGATCACACTGATCTGTACTTACAGGATCTGAGGAAAAGCATCTCGATAGGTGGACATTTTTCCCTGGTGAGAGTTAGTATTCTATAAAATTGCGATAAAACAATTTTATTTATCTATTTCAGGCATATAGTAAAAGAAATGGGTATTATCCATGTAGTTCACTGAGGCTGAAGTTAAATTTTTTATATCCTGTAGAGTTCTCTAATATCAGCTTATTAGTTTGACCATCCTCAGCCTGTTATTATTTCTAAAATGGGTAAACAACACCAGTTTGTAGATGCATTGTGAGTATAGGCAACAGATATAACTGAGAATCATATGTTTCCTTAATTGTGTTTAATAATATCAAGATTAATTTAAATGTGTATAATTACTCTCTCTCTCTATATATATATATATAAATATATATATAAATATATATATATATTGTATATGGTACCTTAAATTGCATGACTTTTGATTTTCTGAATATTTTGTGGGAATATGTTCCTTTCCCTACTGAGTTGTGATAACCACAAATGCATTCTAAAAATACACAATTATGTATTAGTGTAAATAGAATTCATTACTAGTATAAAATTAGATTAGCTTGTGATAGACTTCTCAGTCCTAGAAAAAGGAGTCAGCAAGAAGCATGTGACTTTTTAAATAATTTATTCATTCATTTATTAATTTCCAATCCCAATCACAGTCACCTCCCTCCTCTCCACCTGTTCTCAACCTCCCTCCCTCTCCCTACTTTCCCTCCTTTCCTTCTCCTCTAAAAAGGAGGCCCCCTCTATTAACTCATCCTGGGTCCTCAAGTCACATCAGGACTAACAGCATTCTCTTCCACTGAGGCTAGACAAGGCAGGTCAGCTAGGGTAAGGTGCTCCTTAAATGGGTAATAGAGTCCATGTCAGGGACAGTCTCTGCTCTATTTGGTGGGGGATCTACATGAAGACCATGCTGCCTATAAGCAACATATGTGTAAGAGGCCTAGGTTGAGACCATACATGCTCTTTGATTAGTGCTGTAGTCTCTATAAGACCCAAGTGGCCTATGTTAGTTGATTCTGTTAGTCTTTATGTGAAGTTCTTGTCTCCTCCAGATCCTTTTATTCTTCCTCCCACTTTTCTACAAAATGTCCTGAGCTCTACCTAATGTTTGACTGTGTGTCTCAGTACCTGTTTGGATCCACAACTGGGTGAAGCCTCTCAGTGGATAGTTTTGCAAGCATAGCACAGTATCATTAATAGTGTAGGAGTCGACTCTCTCCCTTGAGGTGTTTCTCAAGTTGTGCCAGTCATTGGTTGGCCATTCTCTTGATAATTGCTCTGTCTTTATCCATGCACATGTTGTAGGCAAGGTACATTATGGGTGGGAGATTTTGTGGGTGGGTTAGTATCCCTCTCCCTCCACTGGAAGTCCTGATAGTTTACGACATGGCCACTTCCATCTCCATGTCCTCCACTGTTAGGAGTCACAGCTAGAGTCCCCTACATCCTCCCAGGAGCATACACTTTGTTTCATAGATGCCCCCTACCCACCGGTTTCCATTTTCTCTCCCAGCCATCTCACTCCTAACTTCTGCTCTCACCACACCTGATCCCCATACTTGTTCCCCACCCCACCCCACCCTCACTCCATTCCATCTCTTTATCCACTTCCTATATTTATTTTATTTTCCTTCTGAGTGAGAATCAAGCAAATTCCTTTGGGCCCTCCTTGTTACTTAGCATCTTTTGGGTCTGTGGGTTGTAGGATGGTTATCCTGTACTATATGGCTAATATCCACATATAACTGAGTACATGTGTAACTTTCACCATCTGGGTTACCTCACTCAAGATGATATTTTCTATTTCCATCCATTTGCCTGAAAATTTCATGATGTTCTTGTTTTTAATAGTTGAGTAGCATTCCATTGTGTAAATGTAGTACAGTTTCTTTATCCATTCTTCAGTTGAGGAACATCTGGGTTGTTTCCAGTTTCCAGCTATTATGAATAAAGCTGCTATGAACATAGTTGAGCCAACAGCCCTGAGTTTGGTGAAGCTTCTTTTGGGTATATGCCCAGGAATCTTATATCTGGGTCATGAGGAAGAACTATTCCCAATCTTGAGATACTGCCAGTTTGATTTCCTAAGTGGTTGTACAAGTTTGCACTTCTAGGAGCAATGGAGAAGTGTTCCCCTTTCTCCACATCCATACATGCATGTGCTTTCACTTGAAATTTTGATGTTAACAATTTGACAGGTAAAAGATGGAATCTCAAAATCATTTTTATTTATATTTCCTTGATGACTAAGGACATCAAGCATTTCTTTAAGTGCTTCTTGGCCACTAGAGAATGGCTATGCTGAGAATTTTTGGTTCATCACTATACTCCATTTTGACTGGATTATTTGTTTTGTTGGTGTTTAATTTCTGTATTCCTTATAAATTTTAGATATTAGCCCTCTGTATGATGTAGTGTTGGTAAAGATCTTTTCCAAATCTATGGGCTGTCATTTTGTTCAATTGACAGTGTCTTTTGCCTTACAGTTTTTCAGTTTCCTAAGGTTCCATTAATTAATTGCTAACCTTAGTGCCTGAGCCGTTGGTGTTTTGTTCAGAGAATTGTCTCATGTCTCAATGTGTTCAAGGCTATTCCACACTTTCTCTTTTAATAGATTTAGTGTGTCTGATTTTATGTTTGTCCACTTTGATTTGAGTTTATGGAGGGTGATAAATATGGATGTATTTGCTTTCTTCTACATATAGACATCCAGATAGACCAGCACTGTTTGTTGAAGATGCTTTCCTTTTTCCATTGTATGGTTTTGACTTATTTGTAAAAAATCAAGTGTCCCTTGGTGTGTGGGTTTATTTCTGAGTCTTTAATTCAATTTCATTGATCGATTGATCTGTTTCTATGCCGATATCATCCAGATTTTATTACTATGCTCTGAAGGAAAGCTTGAAAGCAGGGATCATAATGCCTCCAGAAGTTCTTTTATTGTACAGGATTGTTTTTGCTATTCTGGATTTTTTGTTTTTCCATATGAAGTTGAGAATTTTTCTTTCAAGGTCTGAAAGAATTGTGTTGGTATTTTGATGAGAATCACATCAAAATTGTATATTGCTTTCAGTAAGAATGCCATTTTTATTGATCCATTGATCCATGAGCCATCTTCTGATATTTTCTTTGATTTCCTTCTTAATGGAATTGAAGTTCTTGTCATACATGCCTTTAATTTTCTTGGTTAGAGTTACACCAAGATATTTTATACTATTTGTTGCTATTGTGAAGGGTGTTGTTTCCCCAATATCTTTCTCAGCCTGTTTTTCTTTTGTATAAAAAAGGACTACTGTTTGTTTGTTTGTTTGAGTTAGTTTGTATCACGCCACTTTACTGAAGTCATTTCCCAGCTGTAGGAGTCTGTAGTAGAATTTTGGGGGTCACTAATATATACTACAATATTGTCTGAGAATAGGGATACTTTGACTTCTTTATTTCCAAGTTGTTTCCTCTTGATCTCCTTTAGTTGTCCTAATGCTCTGGTCAGAATTTAAAGTACTGTGTTGGAGAGATATGGAGAGGGTGGGCTACTTTGCCTTGTTCCTGATTTTAGCAGAGTTGCTTTGAGTTTCTCTACTTTTAATTTGATTTTGGGTATCAGCTTGTGGTATATTATCTTTATTATGTTTAGGTGTGGTCCCGTATCCCTGATCTCCCTGGGACTTTCATCATGAAAGTATATTGGATTTTGTCAAAGGATTTTTTAGCATCTAATGAGATGATTTTGATTTTTTCTTTTGGTATGTTTATGTGGTGGATTACCTTGATGATGAATTGTCAAATGTTGAACCACCTATGCATCCTTAGGATGAGGCATACTTGATCTTGTTTACTTGATCATGTAGATCCTGCCATCTACTCCTCCTAGGAGTGTTTGCTTCTTTTTGTTCTAGAGCTTTGAGGTATGTTGTTAAGTTGCTAGTATGAGATATCTCCAATTTATTTATGAAGGCACTTGGTACTATGAAATTTCCTCTTAGCACTGCTTTCATTGTGTCCCATGAGTTTGGGTATGTTGTCCCTTCATTTTCATTGAATCTTAGGAAGTCTTTAATTTCTTTTTTTAATTCTTCCCTGACCCATTGGTGATGAAGTCATGTGTTGTTCAGTTTCCACTAATGGTGTAACCTTTCTGTTGTTTCTATTGTTGAGGAAGTCCAGCAATAATCCATAATGATCCGGTAAAATACAAGGGGTTATTTCAATTCTCTTATAGTGATTTAAGCCTGCTTTGTGACCAACTGTATGGTCAATTTTGGAGAAGGTTCTGTGAGGTGCTGAGAAAAAGGTATTTTTTGTGTGTTTTGATGAAAAGTTCTGTAGACATCAATTAGATCAGTTTGACTCATGATTTCTGTTAGTTTCATTTTTCTTTCTAGTTTCTGTCTGGATGTCCTGTCCATAGGTAAGAGTGGGGCATTTAAATCCCTCACTATTCATGTGTGGGGACCCATGTGTGATTTAAGCTTTAGTACTCTTTCTTTTACAAGTTTAGGTACATATTTGGGGCATAGATGCTCAGAATTAAAATGTCATCTGGTGGGTTTTTCCTTTGATGAGTATGAAGTGTCCTTCCTCACCTCTTTTGATTAGTTTAGATAGGAAATATAGTTTCCTAGATATTAGATTGTCTACTTCAGCTTGCTTCTTGGTTCCATTTTTCCAAAGGGCTTGGAAAACTTTTTCCATGCCTTTGTTCTGAGGTAATGTCTATCTTTGTTGCTGAGGTGTGTTTACTGTGTGCAGCAGTATGATGGGTACTGTTAATCACCGTTATGCTAGCCTATGTCTTTTTATTGGGGAATTGAGTCCATTGATGTTGAGATATATTAATGACAAATGATTGTTCCTGTTGTTTTGATATAGGTGTTGATAGCGTATGCATCTTATCTTTTGATTTTGCTGCTTAGAACTTATTTATTTCCTGTGTTTTCTTGAGTATAGTTATCCTCCTTGGGTTGGAGTTTTCCTTCTAATATCTTCTGTAGGGCTGTGTTATTATGTGGCAGGGGCATTTTCTTTTTTTGTTCCAGTCTATTTGGTGTTCTGTAAACTTCTTATATGTTTATAGTCATCTCTTTCTTTAGGTTAAGTAAGTTTTCTTCTATAACTTTGTTGAAGATATTTTCTGTCCTTTGAGCTGAGAATCTTCTCCTTCTATTGCAATTATTCTTAGGTTTGATCTTTTCGTGTATACAAAATTTTCTGGATATTTTGGTTTGTATGCTTTTCAGATTTAGCATTTTCTTTGACTGATGTATCAATTTCTTCTTCCATCTCTTTTATTCTTTTGGTGATGCTTACGTCTGTAGTTCCTGTTCTCTTTCTTAGGTTTCCCATTTCTAGGATTGTCTCAGAGTGTGTGTTCTTTATTACTTATATATCCATTTTTCAGGTCTTGAACAGTTTTATTTACTTTTCCAGTTTGATTTTATTTTCCCATATTTCTTTAATGTCTTGAAGAGATTTATTCATTTTCTTCACCTGTTTGATTTTATTTTCTTTATTTCTTTGACAGATTTATTTTCCTCTTTTAAGGCCTCTATAATTTTCATAATATCAGATTTTCTTGCCCTTTAGATGTGATATGACACCCAGGGCTTGCTGTGGTTGATGGCTACAGTCCGTTGGTGCCATATGGTCTTGGGCTTTGCTGCTTGTAATCTTAAACTGTTTTCTGCTCATCTGGTTGACCCTGGTGTTGGCTGGTTATTCCTGTTGCCCATTGAACTTCTAAGTGCTGGGGGGTAGATCCCTTGATCAGAGGCTAGATATTCCTAGGAACCCACAGCCCTCCTTGGGATGGTGGGGTGGGCTGGAGGCCAGACCTCAGAGAATAGCATGCTACTCACCTCTGCTGGTTGTGTCCCCATTGGACCTATAGGCAGAGGGTTGGGGTAGGAGGTGTCTAACCTGGATGACCATGTGGTCTGGATGATCTCCTCAGGAAGGCAGGTAGATTCCTGTGGACACTGGAACTCAGGAAGTAGGGTAGGGCTGTTGACTACAGGATGGGACCATGGGCAGGGACAATGTGTTGCTTGGGGCTGGAAGCTCTTCTCAGTATGGAGGGTAGAGTTGGCAGGCTTAAGGATAGTTGTTCCTGGAGTCCAGGTGCCCTGTTCAGGGAGGGGGCTAGTCTCAGGGTTCTCCAGGGAAACACAGATATAGTCAGTGTTTCATAGTCATCAGTGGCCTCAGAATCACTCCATAGTGGCAACCAGATTCTGGGGTCAGTAAATAACAACAAAATACAAGCAGCTTTGAGTTTACCCCAACACTCCACTCTCTACTATATCCTGCATTACATGCCTTTGGTCAGCACCATTAATATTTACTGATATTCATTGGATTTATTGTTCTAATTTTCTTTTAGAAGCAAGAAAGTAATGAATTTTTATTAATTCTTAATCCCCAATACAGGCCTGAGTATTCCATTCATATTCTCTGAGTAGATAAAAAGAAAATGATGAACTCCCTGTGTGCCCATAGTCATCTCATCTGATATAGCTGGAGATCCAGTGCATTTCATTAAGTAAGAAAGCAAGGAAAGAAAATGGAAGCCTCTTCTCCATCTGATGAGGGTAATGGGGATAACCCTAGTTTCATTTTCCTGTTGTCTGCGTCCCTAGCTGACAACGCGAGAGTAGTAGAGGAATGACACTGATCAATTTTTAGCATAAGCACAATTCTTAAAATGTATCTTCAGCTTTGGGAACCAAACCAATGTTGCATCTATGTTGTACCAGTGCTATGCCATCAAGCTTCGTCTTGAGCCTCCTAGGAAAATTTTATTAACTAAATATTTTAATTTACTATTATCTTTCTGTCCTAATTCAAATCTTACTAAAAGTTTTACTGGACAGAATAAAGGCCAGTGACAATAAATGTAGGCAGTGTTGGTGGTGTTTAGCAGAAATTGTGTCACTTGATTTGCATCAACATGGTAGTGGGTTATTTTAGCTTATAAATATCCTGGAGATAAAGCACTATGATTCTCATTATGGTCTTCAAACCCCAGCAATCTGTATTTGCTATACTACATATTTAAATTGTAGTATATAAATTATATTTTATGAGTGAGGAAGAATGAGGAGCTGGAGAGGACCAGATTCTGGTTCCTAGAATACATATCAGGAGTCCACATATAACTTTATCCCCAGGGGACCTAATGCCTTCTTAGGGCTCTATGGTACTGATACAAGTACAAACAACCCCCATACCATACACACACACACACACACACACACACACACACACAGAGAGAGAGAGAGAGAGAGAGAGAGAGAGAGACAGACAGACAGATAGACAGACAGACAGACAGTGACAGAGGCAGAGACAAAGAAAAAGAGACAGAGATACAGGCATTATAGAATATTACATATCAGCAACTTATAAAATGTAAAAATGTCTCAGTGCTTATAATTTGCACTCAGGGCTAGTTGAAAGATTCCAAGTATCAAATTTTCAATCAACCTCAATAGAATAAGTAATGAAAATCCCATAAAAAGAAACTAATAGTTCAAGGAAGGAGTCCATACTTATCTCTCTTCCACCTAACTCTGTCTTCCTCTTATTCATTACTATTTGCCTATCTTTCATACATATTTCTATCTTCTAAGCTGCACAAATATGTAAAAGTTTCCCAGAGAAGAAATTTCCAGGATGAGATGAACTTACTGAGGAAGTAATTTTAACACAAATTATTCTATAAATTTGAAAGTTTTGAAGGAGTGAATAACTTTGAGACTAAATTTATTTTAATGTGCAAACCATAGAAAAACATCACAATCAAGAAAAATAATAGACCTATACCAAATATGAACATGGGCATAAAGCTATAAAAAGTGTTAGAATGAAAATTTTAGTTAAACATAAAATGAATAATGCATTATGACCAATTGAAATTTATCCTTGGAAGTGGTTCCTTGGGCAGTCTGACCAATTTTAGACCATCTCTGGTGTGGCTGAAGAGTAGATAGTTAAATATTAAGTTGCTTAGGAATTAAAAGGATGTTCAAGGACTACGAAGATGTTTTTTAAGTTGGCAATGCAAGTTAGAATGGAAATTGAGTTAGGTATAGAACTTTAAACTCATCGAGATAGATAGATAACAGAATATTAATATTAGTTTCCAAATATGTATGGACTGGACATATCTTATACCTTATAATTTCATAATTGTGGCCTAATTGTTCTTATTGTTTTGTATTGTTATAAGAAAAGGAACCTTTTATTGAACTAAAATGGGGAGCTGATAAGGGGAAAAGATACAGCTTAAATTAAAAAAAAAAATAGATAGGAGGGTGAGGCGGAAGAGGGTAAGAGGATGGGACCAGGAGTGGGGGAAGAGGGAGGGACTATGATGGAGATGTAACTTGAAGAAATAAATAAATGTTTATATATATATAAAATAAAGGCATGAGCAACCAAAAATTATTGGGAAAATTATTGGTCCTAAGTATAATATTGATATTCTCCAGATTGTATTTTTGTAGTGCAAAATAACAAATTTAGAAATAACATGTATTCATTTATGAAATTTATGATAGTGAAAATAGCATCTTTTTAATACGTTTTTGAGTTTAGTGCGTGTATAAAAGGGGACCAATGGAGTATAGGGTAACCAGGACGTCTTCCCTGTCCAGTCTGCCCATGCACATTGAAAACTGACCTATGTTATTAGTCTGTTGTTCTTTTACGGCTAAGGTTTAGAACAATTTTCTTCCATTTCTACCTATAACTTGTGTTCGACTCTATAGCTTGATATCTTTTTATCATCACATTAAAAGAGAAAAAAAAACAGCCTTACACTTCTCCTTGCTGTGCTTCATGGCTGGGCTACTTTCAGCAAGTACAATTGCGATGAAATTAAGCAACTTGTTTCAGGTTCACTTTCTTTCCCTTCCCTGCCTTTCTTGATGGTTGTGTTGCAAATGACACCGTCATCAGGGTCTGATAATGACAAACATCGAGGCATAAGAGTCTTGTGCAGAGCAGCATAAAGATGGAGATTCTGCTTTTAATGACATGAGATGGGAGGGGAGGTGAGAGTAATCAAATAATTCCACACACATGTAAAATGGTAACAGTAACAATTTCAGAAAAATGTTTTTGGCATAAGATCAAAGATAATATTGTTGGAAGCTAAGTCAAGGAAGGCTTCATTGAACAGGCAAAGACAAATGTGTAAAAAGTGGTTAGAAAATTGAAGAAGTTGAAATGACTTTTTCAGAATGGTGAAGCCTGATCTATTTACATGAAAGCCATACACTTATCTTTTATTTCTTTTTCTTCCTGGTTCATGATAAGTTTATTATGACTGGAAAAGCTAATCCACTATTTTGTCCCTTTAAATTTACTTTTTAATAAAGCATAAGAGTAGTCCCATAGGTATTCTATTTAGGGACATATGAAATGGATACACTATAATTTAAAGATACATGTTGTGTGGAGCCAGAAAACCACAGTTCAGATTCTTTCTGAGCTTTATGTTCAGGTTCTATTAAAGCACTCGAAAATCTGTGAGAAAAATTCCTGCTCTAGAGTTCTCCATGATTGAAAATAAAATTAATTAAATGATCTCTCTCTCTCTCTCTCTCTCTCTCTCTCTCTGTGTGTGTGTGTGTGTGTGTGTGTGTGTGTGTGTGTCTGTCTCTGACTCTGTGTGTGTGTGTGGTTGTAACTGTGAAGTTCTATGTACAAATTAAGCAAAGATCGACTATAGGAGGTGATTAACCTTTTTTTCCTTTTGTTTGTTTTGTTTTGTTTTTTTTTGAGATGGGTTTCTCTATGTAACCTTGGTTGTCCTGGAACTTGCTGTGTAGACCATGCTGATACTAAAATGACAGAGATCTGCCTGCCTCTGCTTCCCAAATGCTGTGCTTAAGACAGAGTTTCTCTGTGTAGCTTAGAACTCCTAGGTAGACCAGGCTTCCCTTGAACTCAGGGATCTACCTGCCTCTGCCTCTCAAATGCTATTCTTGAAAGTGTATGCCACTACCACACTTCCAAGTTGATAATCTTAATTATTGCTGCAGGTGTTAGTTCAGTAACTACTATGAACTGCTTAGGAAGATGTGTAGCATTCTCTCTTCAATATGTCCTTTCTTATTAAGAAAATAAAATGGTTTCTACTACATGTGGAATGGAACCAAAAGACCATGGCTTTGAGTTTGGAGAAAATAGTTACAATGGAGTCCTAACATTTCCTATGCTGAACATTTTAAGTTGTTTATATAAAGACACTTAAGAAGTTTAACCCTTTAAGATTAAGGACTTTATTACTTTAGTGTATTTATTGAATTATTTATAAATATCTGCACTTGTACAATCATCTATCCTTTGAAATTCAGTGAAACATGACAGTGTTTTAGTGTAGGTATGTGGCAAATATTTTCTCTCCTCTTCATCTAAGATGTAGACCCTAAATAATCCAGTTTTCAGGTCTGAAGATGGTTGCACTAAAGATAACTTAATTAATGTTTTGGTCCTTTAAA
This sequence comes from Lophiomys imhausi, assembly GCA_907164525.1. Classification (NCBI taxonomy): domain Eukaryota; kingdom Metazoa; phylum Chordata; class Mammalia; order Rodentia; family Muridae; genus Lophiomys; species Lophiomys imhausi. The sequence continues at coordinate 4,090,706 of CAJQZJ010033026.1, read as the reverse complement.
ATTTATTTATTTGTTTGTCTTGAGATGTGTCTTATTATGTAGCCCTAGCTTATATGGAACTCAGTAGGTAGACCTGGTTGGTTTCAAACGCACAGAAATCTACTTGCCTCTGCCTCCCAAAATCTGTGATTAAAGGTATTCTATCTCATGCCTGGTTAAAAATTATTTACTTAATTTTATAACTATGCATATGTGCCTGGGTATAGGCATTTGTACCATGGTCATATATGAGTCAGTGGAGGTCAGAAGAGGTCATTAGATGTCCTGAAACTGGACTCAGATGGTGTGAGCCATCATGTCAGTGCTAGGAATCATACCCAGGTGTTCTGCAAAACAAGTGCTCTTAACCACTGAGACATCTCCCTGGTTTTGTGCTTTCATCTTTTACAAATTATTGTGGCTCCTGGCTGACTGGTCCACCTGATACTCAGCCAGTAGAGGAGGTCTGATGGCCCTAGGAACATCGAGGCCTGTGGGTCTGCAGATTAGACCCTGCCCAGCCTTTCTCCTGCCTGCTGGAATGCAGCCAGCAAAAGTGAGCTGCAAACTGCCCACCCCCAGCTCCATAAACATAATCTTCCCTCTTGAGGAGGCTTGCCAGCCCCAAGATCATCCATGCTTGCAGGTCCCCAGGAACACCTAGGTTAGATCCTGCACAACCTTTCTCCTGCCTTCTGGGGCCCACCATGACATAGCCAGAAGAGGAGGTCTGTTGGCTCCAGGAACATCCAAGCCTGCAGGTCCAGAGGTCAGACCAAACCCAACCTTTTTCCTGCCTGCTGGGAGTACCTGTAACACAATCATCAGAGGAACATGCAGGCCTGTGGATCCTCAGAAACATCCAGGCAACAGAAGTGAGCAGCCTGATATTCCCGGAGCTAAATCATCAGTACAAGGCTCTGCCTGCCTCCTTGAGTATTCTGTCAGCACCAGGAACATTCAGTTAACACCAGGGACAACCATATGGCTAAAGGCCAGCATAAGAACATAATCAACACAACCCAGGGTAATATGGCATTACCATAACCCATCTATCTTCCTACAGAAAGCCCTGGACACCTTGACACAGCTAGAGCAGAAGAAGACAACCTCACATCCAACCTATAAAGATTATAGAGGCCTTTAAAGAGGAAAGGAATAAATCCCTTAAAGAAATACAAGAAAATAGAAGTAAACAACTGAAGGAAATGAATAAACCTGTCAAGGACCTGAAAATGGATATAGAAGCAATAAAAGCCACAAACTGAGATGGAAAACCTAGGAAAGAGAAGAGGAACTACAGACACAAGCATCACCAACAGAATACAAGAGACTGAAGAGAAAACTTCAGGTGTAGAAGATATGATTGAAGAAATCGATACAGCCACCAAAGAAAATATTAAATCTAAAAAGTTCCAGACACAAAACATTCAAGAAATCTGGCACATTATGAAAGGACCAAACCTAAGAATAATAGAAATAGATGAAGGAGAAGATTCCTAGCTCCAAGGCCCACAAAATAATTTCAACAAAATCAGAGAAGGAAACTTCTCCAACATAAAGAAAGAGAGATTATAAACATATAAGAAGCTTACAGAACACCAAACAGATTGTACCAAAAAAGAAAATCCTCTGGCCTCATAACAATAAAAGCATTAAATTGTACAGAACCAAAGAAGAATATTAAAAACTAGAAAGTAAAAAGGCAAGTAACATGTAAAGACAGAGCTATTAAAATTATGCTCAAATTCTCAACAGAGACTCTAAAAGCCAGAAGGCCCTGAGCAGTATCTTGGAGATCATACAAGATCACAGATGTCAGCCCAGACTACTATATCCAGGAAAGTTTTTAATCACCACAGATGGAGAAAATATGCTATTCACTGACAAAACCAAATTTAGAAAACATCTGTCCACAAATCGAGCACTACAGAGATACTAGAAGGAAAACTCCAGCCCAAGGAGACTAATTACTCCCAGGAAAATATAGGAAATGAATAACGCCACATCAACAAAATCAGAAGAAGAAAAAGAGGAGGAGGAGGAGGGTGAGGAGGAGGAGGAGGAGGATGACGAGGAGGGAGAGGAGGAGAAGGAGAAGAAGAAGAAGATTAGAAGAAGAAGAAGAAGAAGAAGAAGAAGAAGAAGAAGAAGAAGAAGAAGACACACACCATACACACACTGTGCCACCAGCAACATCAATAGAACAGTAATTAACAATTAGTGGTCATTAATCTCTCTCAACATAAATAGGCACAATTCCCTAATAAAAAGACACAGACTAACAGAATGCATGCAAAAACAGGATCCATTTTTCTGTTGCATACAAGAAACACACCTCAGCAACTAATATAGACATTATTTCAGAGTAAAGGGCTGGAAAAGGATTTTCCAAACAAAAGAACCCAAGAAAGAAGCTGGAGTAGCCATTCTATTATGTAATAAAATAGACTTTGAACCAAAATTAATCAAAAGAGATGGAAAAGGACAATACATTCTCACCAAAGTAAAAATCCACCAAGATGACATCTCATTTCTGAACAATTATGCCCCAAATACAAGGGCACGCACATTTCTAAAAGAAACACTACTAAAGCTTAAACAACATATTCAACACGACCTATTAATAGTGTGAGACTTCAACACCCCACTCTTTTTTTGTAGCAAAAGAAGCTTGTTTCTTTTAATAATGATCAATTTAATAAAATTGATAAACAGGAATTGAATCATATCAAAGATGGCTCACTTAGCTTTAGTTGTCTGCCTTCAGCAGAATGCCAGTAAAACAGTGTTGAAGTATCATCAGGTCTGAGAGCACAGCCTCTTTGAGGGTAAGTGATCAAAAAGTAGGCTTCATAGTCCTTGCCAGAGACAGACCCAACTCCACCTGCTAGGGGTCCACATAATCACCAACTTACCCATCAGTTGCATATGTAGCACCCCACTATTGCAAATGGATAGATCATTGAAATAAGAACTAAATGGAGAAATGATTAAACTAATAGACATCATCATGAATCAAATTAACCTAACATATATCTACAGAATATTTCACCCAAACACAAAAGTATATACCTTTTCTCAGCACCTCTAGGAACCTTCTCCAAAATTTACCATATAGCAGGTCACAAAACAAACCTGAACAGATGCAAGAAAATCAAAATGACCCCTTGTATCTTATCAGACCCTCATGGCTTAAAGCTGAACTTTAACAACATCAGAACTACCAGAAAGTCTACAAACTCAAGGAAATTGAACAACTCTCTGCTGAATGACCACTGGGTCAGGAAAAAAAATAAAGAAAGAAATTAAAGACGTTCTAATTCAATGAAAATGAAAGCACACATAGCCAAACGTGTGGAACACAATGAAGGTAGTTCTAAGAGGAAAGTTCACAGTACCAAGTACCTTCATAAAGAAATCTGAGAGTACACATACTAAGAATTTAAATATATACATAAAAGGTCTAGAACAAAAAGAAGCCAACACAACCAACAGGAGTAGAAGGCACAAAATAACCAAACTCAAGGCTATAGTCAATAAATTAGAAAAAAAACGAGAACAATAAAAAGAATCAATGAAACTGAGACCTGGTTCTTTGAGAAAATCAACAAGACAGTCAAACTCTTTTTTTTTTAAGTACTTTATTTTTTTTTTCTTCAAGTTACATCTCAATCACAAACCCCTCCCTATTCCCCCTTCCTATCCTGCCCTTCCACCCTCTTCCCCCCAGAAGTTTCCCCTTTCAGTCCAATATATGGTTCCTTCTCTTACAACAGTAAGTATTATACAAAACAACAGATATAAGTATGCCACATTTATGAGAGTTAAATGGCCCAGTATACCTTCCCAATGTCCAGTTTATACATATTTGGCCCCTGACTTTAACATTCTACTATCTAACCATCTCTATGAGTTTAAAGGTCTATATCTGACTCAACATTCATACTAACTTGCAACACACTTTTAAGAGTATCTTCTTAGATCTATAACACCCTCATGATTCCTAAACAACTCAAAATTTAACTATGAGACTCTAGCTGTCTATTCTTCAACCACCTCAGAGACCTGAGAGGGATAAATATATCTGCTTATATAGGAAGTGCAGGGCCTGCAGCTTCCAAAACTAAGAAATGACATACCAGTGACTGCCTGGACAGTTCCCATATTCTCTCCATACATTCCTGCATCAGTCTTCAGCCTTTGGGTCCGGTTTCTCAGACAGACATTTGTTGTAGAGCAGGGATTATGAAGGACTTACCTACCCTGTCTTGGCAGAGCTAGGCTGTCGACTTCCCTGCTACCAAATTTTGTTCTTTTTGGACAGCAGTCTGTCTGCAGTTGGAGCAAGGGGTTTTTTCATGCCAAGAGATAGGCTTGCCACTAATTCAACCCTCTCACACTGGAGATTCTTCGATGCTTATCTTCTACTTGGAGTAGAATAGGGGTGCTGTCAGGAGCTGATATGTCTCGATATCAAAAAAAAGAAAATCTTAATTTAAGATAACATCTTTGAATGCCATATTCTGCAGATCTCTTGGGGTTTTTGAAGATGCCCTATCCATCTCTTGTATTTAGATAAGCAAATGTTGCTTGTCTCTTAGCAACTTGATTACTGGGTAGTTTAGAGAATATCTGTGATAGACTGTCATAGTAGCTAACAAAGTGACATGTTTGCATGACTAGGAGTTTGTTTTACTTAACTATCCTAGACCGTTTTAGACGGTTGGTATCAAGAGGCCAGAGCTTCACATTTTATTTTTAAGTATCTCTAGGTATGATACCATTAGGAAGCGTTACCTTTAATTTTGTATCAATATACAAAGATCTATTCAATTGTGGTTAAATATACTCTTAATTATGTATCAATATACAAAGATCAATGCCTATGTAGCCCACTACAATCTTAATATTACGTCCATATACAAGGGTCAATACCATTGTGGCCAACTATAATCTTAATTTTGTATCAATATACAAAGATCAATACCGATGTAATCCAATACAATCTTATTTTTGCACAATAAACAATGGTCAATACCACTTTAGCCAAATAAACTACTAATTTTGTATCAATATACAAAGGTATAAGGGCATATTCAATCATCTGCCCCTTCTTTTTGGACCTTCCTGTGCTATGTCTATATCTCATTTTTCTCAAGCCTATGCACTCCTACATAGGAGAGGAAGAAGGATACAGAAAAGGAAAAGTAGGAAGTCCCTGGGGCTAACCTCCAAAGCCCATTAAACAGGACCATTTATCAGCTTGTAATCTCTTCCCCTAAATATCGGAGTTTTCAGTTATCCTTCAAATAACCAAAAAGAAGGGCAGAGAAACACCTTCCCTGGAAGACAGTCAAACTCTTACACAAACTAACTAAAGAGCAGAGAGAGACTATACAAATTAACAAAATCCAAATGAAAAGGGGGGCATCAGACACTGAGGAAATCCAAAGGATCATTAGGTCTTACTTCAAAATCCTGTATTCCACAAAATTGGAAAATACAAATGAAAAGGATGCTTTTCTTGATAGATTTCACTTACCAAAGTAAAGCCAACATCAAATAAATAATATACAAAGTCCTCTAATCCTTACGGAAATAGAAGTAGACTGAGAAAAGATCTTCACCAACCCTACATCAGACAGAGGGCTAATATCCACAATATATAAAGAATTCAAGAAATTAAATACCAACAAACTGAATAGTCCAATCAAAAAATGAGACACAGAGTTAAACTTGGAATTCTCAACAGAGGAATCTCTAATGGCTGAGATTCATTTAAAGAAATGCTCAGTGTCCTTAGTCATCAGAGAAATGAAAATCAAAACAACTCTGGGATTCTATCTTATAACTGTCAGAATCGGTAAAATCAAAAACTCAAGTGACAGCACATGCTGGGGAGACTGTGAATCAATGGGAACACTTCTTCATTGCTGACAACAAACTTGATTTCCACTTTGGAAATCAATCTTGCCATATCTCAGAAAATTGGGACTAATTAGTTCTCAAACCCAGGGGTATTCCTCCTGGGCATATACTCAAAAGATGCCCCACCAAATCACAAGGACTTTTGCTCAACTATGTTCATAGCAGCTTTATTCTTAAAGTCAAAAACTGGATGTCCCTCAACCAAGAACAGATAAGAAATGGTGGTACGTTTACATAACAGAATACTACTCAGCTACTAAAAACAAGGATATCATGAAATTTGCAGGCAAATGGATAGAACTAAAAAAAAGATCTTCCTGAGTGAGGTAACCCACACCTAGAAAGGCAGACATGGTATGTACTCATTCATAAGTGGGTATTTGCCAGTTAGTATAGGATAACCATATCATAATTCACAGACCCAAGGAAGTTAAGTAACATGGAGAGCTCAAGGGAGGATGTTTGAATCCCACTCAGAAGGGGAAATAAAATAGACATCGAAGTAGAGGGAGAGAAGGAACTGGGTGAGAGTGGGTATGGAGAAGGGAATTGGGGATTAGGGGTAGGGAAAGCAGAGAAGTGGTGTAAGAGGACTGGAAGAGGGAAGTGAAGTCAGTTGGGGTGCATGTCTGGGACAAGCTGGAGACCTTGGATGGGCAAGGCTCCTGGGAGGGTATGTGGTGACCTTAGCTGAAACTCTTAGCAGCAGGGGATAAGGAAACTGAAGTGGCCACCTCCGTAGCCTGGAAAGATTTCCAGTAGAGGAAGGGTTCACTGCCAATCCCACAAAACTCATGACAAAAATTAGCCTAACTACAAGATGTGCAATGATAAAGATGGAACAGAGATTGGAGGAATGGCCAACCAATGACTGGCTCAACTTGAGACTCCCCTGACCATGGGAGAGAGCCAGCCCCTGACACTATTAATGATACTCTGCTATCCTTGCAGAGAGGAGCCTAGCATAACTGTCATCTGAGGGGTTTCATGTAGTAGATAATGGAAACAGATGTGGAGACCCACTGCCAAACATTCGAGGGAACTCAGAGAATCTTGTGGAAGAGTTAAGGGAAGGACTGAGGGAGCAAGAGGAGTCAAGAACAACACAAGAGGACCTACAGAGTCAATTAACCTGGGCCAATGGGGGCTCATAGAGACTGAATCACCAACCAAAAAGCATGCATATACTGGATCTATGCCCCTACACATATGAAAATGATGGGTACTCTAACAATTTGAGGGGGGTTATCTCTGATTTGGACTCTGTTGCCTACCTTTGGATCCCTTTCTCTTAGCAGGCCTGCCTTGGCTGGCCTCAGTGGAAAAGGAGGAATTTAGTCTTGATGAGATTTGATGTGCCAGAGCAGGATAGTATTTCAGGGATCCCCTTCTTGAGAGTGGGAATGGGGGAAGTGGGTGGGAGTGTGGGACTGGAAGGAGAAGAGTGAGTGGGGCTGCGATTGGAATGTAAAATGAATAAATAAATTAATTAATGAGAAAAAAGAAAATAAATAAAAAGGAAAAATAAAACAAAATAAAAAGATTATTATGAATTTTATATTGAACATATGTGCTTTGATCAAATCCAGCTCTCACACCCTCTTCTATATTCTTCCTACTGCTCACCACTTTTCCTTTCCTGTTTCATGTGCTCTTCTTTGAAAGTCAGTGATTCCTCTCAGAGCTGCCAATCAGTACATGGGTGTAACATGATTCCCTGGAACATGTGCAGCAAGCCTATCATGGTTTTGGTCATTTGATAATCTGTAGTTGGATGATCAGTATATGGTTCCATTTCTTGTTTTGAACTGAGATGATTTTTTTTTTCTGGAAATCCCAGCAAAACCAAACCAACCAACCAAGTAAACAAACAAACAAACAAACATCCACCCAAACCTGTTACTTGTGGCAAAATAAAAGAATCTGCTATAATTCATAGATTTGGAGTATAAGTACGTGACGTGACATTCCTACTTGCTTAATCTGAATTGATGGGAATAGATGGGAAGCAATGAAACCAGTAATGATGACAAAATTTGAATTTGTAGTTGCTGAGTTATGCTTATTTTAGTCCTGTCAACTTCTTCAATTTCTTCATAGTATACTTCTGACAAAATATTGTAGAAAAAATAAGAGTATATTGTTTATTTAATAAATTTTATCTTAGTTTACTATAATTCTTATCAGTGGTCTTGCTCTATAATATTTGCTTATTCTAAATTTATTTTTAAACTTCAAACCAAGCTGAAAAGCAATGTCATTCCATGAATGGTTTCATAGTGTTTACATATATATGTGTCTGTCTGTGGGTAAATAGGTACATGTGAGTACAGGTGATCATGTAAGCCTTAAAATGACATCTTTCCCCCTGGATCTGGATTACAGGCTTCTGTGAGACCCTGATGTGGGTTCTGGAAGCTGAACTCTGTCTTTTGCAAGAACGTCAAGCCATTTCTCAGCCCATCTTTTATTTCTACTGAATTGATTACAGTTTTCCAACTGATAACTATGTTCATCCACTTGTTAGTGCAAGTAATTTTCAATTATTGTGGATACATGCATGGTGGTTACCTGAGCAATAATTTAAAGAATACATTTGTCGGATTGAAATTGTTGTTCATTTTTGTCTTCGGAAGGCACTGCTACATGCCATCCAAAATGGATCCATGTTACTTGGCTTTATGCACTTCCCTTTCTTTTAAATGCCAGCAGAGGCAATACTAGACTTATGGTTTCGATCAATAGTGAAACATTGGCCCTGGGGCATGTTTCATTAAATATGCTTTCCTGTACTTGATGATTGATGCTGAGGTCCCTTTACAGATATTCGCCTTTGTAGAAGTTTCTCAAGTTGAATATCATTAGCGGGAAGCCTGGCATATTATGGTGTGATGATATTACAAAGAACTCATGAGCCTGACTGTTATTCCCTTAATGACTGTCACAAGAAAATGAGTTAAAAAAAATCCATGCTTCTCAAAAACATCCAATATAAGATGAAATGCACAAGAAGGGATTTTCTGGAAGCTAAAATAGGTTGTGTTGTACAGTGGAGACTGGATCACTGAAAGTGAAGAGATACTAGAAAGATCACTGGTCAAATGAGGGATTTCTTTTCTTCAGTGGTTAGATGAGAGATTTCTTTTCTCCTTCCTTCCTTCAGTCCTTCCTTCCTTTTTCTTTCTTTCATTCTACTTTCTTCATTTCACTTAATTAAAATACAAGTACATCATTTCCTGCCTTACCTTTCCTCTCTCCAACTCCTTCCCTGTCTTCTCCCTCCAACACAGCCTGCGCTCTGCCCCTTTACTCCCTTAGATGTTCAAAAGAAAACCTTTCTTTCAGCACTGGCCTTGGAATAGCTTCTGGCTTCTACAAATTTGACTGAGTTCCCAGAGATTTCTGTATGATGTCAGTAGTTTTGTATGGCCACAGTCTCAGCTGTGTTGATGATGAGTGCCTTGTTTTGTATATGTAAATCACTGGGCCAGAATGTACCACTTTTTCCAGGTAAGTTTATATGAAATTTAGGAGACAACTTCTTTATTCTGACAAGAAGATAATTTTTGGTGAGTAAGGAGGATGTAGTCTGTGTCGCCTAACCACAAATCAGTGTTACTGACATCACCTGAGACTGCAGGAGAGGAATCACTCCTTTCCTGAACTCATTTAACATGGCTTTTAAAATAGCATGTATAATAAAAGGGATACATGGGTAATGGTGCTTGATTGGACCTGAGTCTACAGTCCACCTGCTAATATTTTTCATCCAGTCACTATAAATAGTGAATGAAAAACAGCAAACACTCTGCATCCTGTGATCCATCTACAGTGTCTATATTCTGAAAGAGTTAAGACATTTGACATAGAGTCCAAATGGGGAACTTGGGTTGATGCTAATATTCTTTTACTTACTTCTGAAGCTTATCAAATAATGTGCAACCACATTGTGAAAGTCTACCTTGTTGTGTACTTACATTTTATACTCATTTGTGAATGCATTGTATTCTGGAATTGAATAAAAGACTCTCCACCTCACTATCCTGCAAATCCTCTTATTTTAGTTTCTGTGGATGTGCTAATTATCTTTAATTGTCAATTTGAGAGAACCTAGATTTCTCTGGGGAAGGAGTCTCAATTGAGGGATTGCCTAGATCTGTTTGGCCTGTGGGGAATCACTATCTGTAAGGGATTGTCATGATTGTAAATTGGTGAACGATGCCCGAGTCCCTGTGATTACAGTGATTCCTTGGACGTATAGTTCTGGGCTATATAAGAAAGTTAGCTAAAGATAGCTGAGTGAGCTAACAAGCAGAATTCCTTTGTGGCTTCTGATTCATTTTCCTGGTTGAGCTCTTGTCTTGATGTTCCTCAAGGATGAATTGGGACATGTAAGATGAAATAAAACTTTTCATCTGCTAAGATGCTTTTGGTTATTGTTTTATCATAATAACAGAGAGGAAATTAAAAGAATAATTTATCTACTTGTATCTCAAACAGAATTTGATCTAGGGCACATAAAATATAGTCCCTTTGTATACTCATAATCTAGCAGCCCAGGGTGCACTATAGGATACCATAACATACAGGAAATTATTGTTTATCCCAGTTATAAATCACAGAGGTTTTAAGTCTGATGTCACATGTCTACGTGTCAACCTAGTAGCTCAGATCAGGACTGAGAATCTAAATTATAAAATTTGGGGAATAAAATTAGTAATCTGTATTGATGTATTGGTGAAAGAGAACAATAAGTGAAGGGTATCTATGTATATTAAATTCTTAAATTTCTCATTATTCTTCATGAATTACGGGGCACCTGGAGTAATGAATTTGTAATTTATGGCCAGATGATCCATAAATTAACTATTACAGACAGTCATTACACTTCTATCCATGAGATACTAAGAATATTATCGTTCATCTCCAGCACAGACATTTGCTGTGGGGATAAGTTCATTGTAACTATATGTGAATATATTTGATGAATCATGATTTTGCCATAGTATAAGCTATATGCTAAAGAATATTGTTGTCATTGTGTCTGCTTTTGTGAACTATAAGGTTGAAATAAGAAGTCAGTTTTTACTTTAAATGTTCCTAGGAAAATACAACTTTATTATTTATTTATGTTTGATAGGAAAAACTTTATTTTGAAGACTATTTTAAAGGTTGACTTTTAAAAAAATGTTTATTTATTACTTCAAGTTACATCTCCATCATACTACCCTCTTTCTACCCCTCCTGGTTCTACCCTCCCACCCATCCCACTCCTCTAATGTGGAGTGTCCCTACAAATGAGCCCCTCTCAGTTCAAGAGTCATATGACAGCTAGGAGCTTCCTCTTTCACTGGGGGCCTACAAGGTAGCACCCTTAGGAAAAATTGTCCCATTAATAGGTAACAAAGTCTATGTTCTTGATCCTTTTGGTGCGTTGGTTGTAGGATAGTTGTCCTGTACTATATGGCTAAAATCCAATTATAAGTGAGTAGATGCATTGTGCATCTTTCTGAGTCTGGGTTAGCTCACTCAGCATGAGCTTTTCTATTTCCATCCATTTGGCTGTGAATGGCTTGATTTCCTTGTTTCTGATAGCTGAGTAGTACATTGTGTAAATGTACCACATTCTTTTTTTTTTTTTTTTTTTTTATCCATTTGTCAGTTGAGGGACATCTGGGTTGTTTCCAGTTTCTAGCTATTACAAATAAGGCTGCTATAAACATAGATGAGGATATGTATTTGTGGTTTGGTGAGGAATCGTTTGGGTGGATACCAGAAGTGGGATGGCTGGGTCTTGATGTAGGGCTATTCCAAGTTTTCTAAGATATCACCAGACTGATTTCCATAGTGGTTGTACAAGTTTGCACTCCCACCAGCAATAGAGGAGTGTTCCCCTTTCTCCACAACCCTGACAGTATGTGCTGTCATTTGAGTTTTTGATCTTAGCCATTCTGACATTTGTGAAATGGAATCTCAGAGTCATCATGAGTTGCATTTCTCTGATAATTAAGGATGTTGAGCATTTCCTCAAATGCCTTACTGCCATTAGAGATTCCTCCTTTGTGGATTCTCAGTTTAGCTCTGTTTCCCATTTTTTGATTGGATTACTTCCTTTCTTGGTGTTTAATTTCTTGAGTTCTTTATAAATTATGGATATTAGCCCTCTGTTGGAAGTGGGGTTGGTAAAGATCTTTTCCCAATCTGTAAGTTGCCCTTTTGTTCTAATGACAGTGTCCTTTGCCTTTCAGAAGCTTGTCAGCTTCATGGGGTGCCATTTATTGATTGTTGGTCTTAGAGCCTGAGCTATTGGTGTTCTGTTCAGGAAGTTGTCACATGTGCCAATGAATTCTAGGCATTTCCCCACTTTCTGTTCTATTAGATTTACTATTTTAGGCTTTATGTTAAGGTCTTTGATACTCTTGGACTTAAGTTTTGTGTAAGGTGAAAAGTATGGGTCTTTTCTTTTACATGTTGGCATCCAGTTAGACTAGCACAATTTGTTGAAGATGCTGTCCTTTTTCCATTGTACGGTTTTGGCCCCTTTCTTAAAAATTAAGTGACCATAGACCATTTCTGGATCTCCAATTTGATTCCATTGGTCCACTGGTCTGTTTCTATACCAGTACCATGCTGGTTTTATTACGATCGCTCTGTAGTATAGCTTGAAATCTGGGATGGTGATACCTCCAGATGTTTTTTATTGTACAGGATTGATTTAGCTGTTCTGAGTTTTTTGTTATTCCATATGAAGTTGAGAATTGTTTTTCCAGGTCTATAAATAATTGTGTTGGTATTTTGATAGGAATTGCATTGAGTTATTATATTTCTTTTGGCAGGATGGCCATTTTTATTATGTTGATCATACCTATCCATGAACATGGGAGATCTTTCCATCTTCGGATGTCCTCTTCAATTTCTTTCTTCAAGGACTTGAAGTTCTTGTCATACATGTCTTTCACTTGCTTAGTTAGAGTTACCCCCAGGTATTTTATATTATTTGTTGCAATTGTGAAGGGTGTTTTTTCCCTAATTTCTTTCTCAGTCCATTTATCTTTTGTGTAAAGAAGGGTTTCGATTTTTTAAAATTAATTTTGTATCTAGCCACCTTGCTGAATGTATTTATCAGTTGAATGAGTTCTCTGCTGAATTTTGGGGTCACTTAATGTATACTATCATATCGTCTGCAAAGAGGCATAATTTGACTTCTTCATTTCTAATTTGTATCCTGTTTATCTCCTTTAGTTATCTTATTGCTCTAGCAAGAACTTCAAGTACTATGTTGAAGAGATATGGCGAAAGTGGGCATCCTTGCCTTGTCTCTGAATTTAGAGGAAATGCTTTAAGTGTCTCTCCATTTAATTTGATGTTGGCCACTGGCTTGCTGTATATTGTCTTTATTATTTCTAGTATGGTCCTTGTATACCCATTCTCTCCAGGACTTTTAGCATGAAGGGGTGTTCGATTTGGTCAAATGCTTTTTCAGCATCTAGTGAGATTATCATGTGTTTTCTTTTTTTCAGCTTGTTTATGTGGTGAATTACATTGATGGATTTTTGTATGTTGAACCCTCCCAGCACTGCTGTGATGAAGCCTACTTGATCATGGTGTATAATACTTTTGATATGTTCTTGGATTCGGTTTGCCAGTATTTTATTAAGTATTTTTGCGTCTATGTTCATGAGGGAAATTGGTCTGAAGTTCTCTTTCTTTTTTGGGTCTCTGTGTAGTTTAGGGATCAGGGTGACTGTGACTACATAGAATGAGTTTGGCAGTGTTCCTTCTGATTCTATTTTGTGGAAAAGTTTGAAAAGTATTGGTATTAACTCTTCTTTGAAGGTCTGATAGAATTCTTTGCTGAAACTATCTGGACCTGAGGGTTTTTTTGGTTGGGAGATTTTTTTTTAATGACTATTTCTATTTCCTTAAGGGTTATTGGAATGTTTAATCTGTTAACCTGATCTTGATTTAACTTTGGTAGTTGGAATCTGTCAAGAAAATCTCCATTTTGCTTAGGTTTTCAAATTTGGTGGAGTATAAATTTCTAAAGTAAGACCTAAAGATTCTCTGGATTTCCTCAATGTCTGCTGTATTTCTCCCTTTTCATTTGTGATTTTGTTTGGGGTTTTTTTCCTCTGCTTTTAGTTAATTTGGCTAATGGTTTGTCTATTTTGTTGATTTTATGAAAGAACCAACTCTTGGTTTTGTTGATTATTTGAATTGTTCTTTTTGTTTCTAAGTTGTAAATTTCAGCCTTAAGTTTGATGATTTCCTGCTTTCTGCTCTTCTTGGGTGTGTTTACTTCTTTTGCTTCCAGATCTTTCAGTTCTGCTGTTAATTTGCTAATACGAGCTGTCATAATTTTCTTTTTGAAGGCACTTAGTGCTATGGACTTTCCTTGTAGCACTGCTTTCATTGTGTCCCATATGTTTTAGGTTTTGTGCCTTTATTTTTGTTGGATTTTAAGAAGTCTTTGATTTCCTTCTTTATGTCTTTCCTGAACCAGCAGTCATTCAGTAGACAGTTGTTCAGTTTCCATGAATGTGCAGTCTTTCTGTTATTTCTGTTGTTGTTAAAGTCCATCTTTGTTCCATAGTGGTCTGATAACATACAAGGGGCTATTTCAATTTTTTTTGTATCTTTTGAGGCTTGCTTTGTGTCCTACTATATGGTTGATTTTGGAGAACGTTCCCTGTGATGCTGAAAAGAAGGTGCACTTTTTTGGGTTTGGGTGAAATGTTCTATAGGTATCTGTTAGGACCATTTGGTGTATGACCTCTGTTAAACTCATAGTTTCTCTGTTTGGTTTCTGTCTAGATGACCTATCCATTGTTGGGAGTGGGGTGTTGAAGTCTCCCACTACTACTAATGTCTGGTTTAAACTTTAGAAGAGTTTCTTTTACAAGTGTAGATGACCTTGTTTTGGGGCATAGATATTCAGTATTTATATGTCATCTGGATGAATTTTTCCTTTAATGAGTACATAGTGCCCTTCCCTATCTTTTTTGATTAACTTCAGTTGAAAGTCTATTTTATTTGATATTAGGATGGCTACTCCAGCTTGCTCCCTGGACCCATTTCCTTGGAAAACCTTTTCCCAGCCCTTTACTCTGAGGTAGTGTCTCTCTTTGTCAGTGAGATATGTTTCTTGTATGCAGCAAAATGCTGAGTCTTTTTTGTGGATCCATTCTATAAACCTGTGTCTTTTTACTGGGGAGTTGGGTCCATTGATGTTGATAGATATTAATGACCAAAGGTTATTATTTCCTATTATTTTGATGTAGATGGTGGTTGTGTGTTTCTTTTGGTTTAGCTGCAGTGACTTTTTTTGCTTCCTCTGTTTTCTTGTGTGTACTTATATTCTCTGGGTTGGAATTTTTCTTCTAAAATCTTCTGTAGGGCTGGATTTGTGGGTGGATACTGTTTAAATTTGGTTTTGTCATGAAATATCTTGTTTTCTCCATCTATGTTGATACAGATTTTTGCTGGGTATAGTAGTCTGGCTGGGCACCTATGTTCTCTTAGGGTTTGTAGGATGTCTGCCCAGGTCTTTCTCACTTTTAAAGTTTCTGAGGAGAGCTCAGGTGTAATTCTGATGGGTCTGCCATTATATGTTACTTGACTTTTTTCTCTTACAGCTTTTAATATTCTTTCTTTGTTGTGTACATTTGGAGTTTCAGTAATTATGTGGTAAGAGGAGTTTTTTTTAGGTCTAATGAAAAATACAATTTTAAATAATAAGATCATATTCCCTACACTTTATTTCCTCGTGTATTAGACTTTTTTGTTACAGCAAATTGGGATTTAACCTAATAAGAACATAGACCATTCTCCAGACGAAATAGTCTTTCTGTCCTAATTGTGAAAAGTGCAGAGAAAGGAATCCATTCAGTCATCTCTTTGCTTTGTGGTTCACGTGTAAGTGTTGCTACAACAATAAAGTCATGGAATCCTTGAAATAAACGCATGCACGGATCCAAATCACATATTTAGATAGTAAATAGGTATTAATAAAATTTGTTATGGGTATAACAAAGGCAGTTGCTTTTTTTCCTACTGAGCAGTTTTGAAGATAATTAATTGTAAGCCTATTAAGCATCTTAAAATAGATTGTGACCCTTAAAATGTATTGATTTGAGGTTGGACTCCTTTATAACAGGCTATTTAATGCAGTGGAGTTCAAAATGATTGTCACCCTCTTGCCTGTTTATTCATTCTCTTCCTCCCCAATTAGTTTCCAAGGAAATAACACTCTTTTCTTCCTTTCTGTTATAAAGCCACTTTGAACTATTCCATATCCAGTTAAATGTTTACTACTTCATCAGTGTTAACTCTTCAATGAAAGCTTTAGTCTGACTGAACTATCCTTATATAGACTTAGTCATGTTTATGTTTCACATTAGCAGATATTATTCATGTTGTGTACTACAGTCAGTAAAGGATCGCACGAGTGGTATTATTAACTTTGCAGTCTTTAGATTTGCTCCCTCATAATTGTAAAGACATATTAAAATTATTTGACTAATAATAAAACAGAGGAGAAAGCTTACGTTGCATAATGAAATAACTTTGCTTGTTTTTATTGTTGGTGGTTTTTTCTTTTTTGTTTTTTTGAGACAGGGTTTCTCTGTGTGACAAGACCTGACTGTCCTAGACTCACTTTGTATACCAGGCCACCATTGAAATCACAGAGATCCACCTGCATCTGTCCCCTGGGTGCTGAGATTAAAGGCTTGCACCACCACTCCTGGTGAAATAACTTTTTTAAAGCTAATGTATTACAAGCCCTAGCTGACCTTTCATGCCAATACAATAATTAAACACAAACTTTGGAAATTTATATGTTTTTAATCAAATCTTATATACTGCTTATATCAGAAAATATGAGATACTTTTCCCTGTAGCAAAATAAGGAAAATTGTTTTGGACTATTATTTCATTATTTTGGGAATGCCTATGTTACATATTTTTGTTTGATGTGTAGCTTGTAGTATTCTTGAAAAATGTGAATTGCATATTAAAATGACTAGATGAGCTCTCAAAAATAACAACCTATACCTTCATCCTGAGATCCATAAACACAAGGCAGTTAAAAAAAATTTTACATATTAGCCTTTGAGCTGATGTCATTTTTAAATGTTAAGAAGTTAACACCATCTGGGACTTTAAGAGGTAGCCTTTTACATAAAGATCATTGTAAAGAAATTTTGCAAAGCTATGGCAGGGTTGAGTGGCAGCTATGCAGAACACAACATATTTGCTCTTTAGTGGATAGGAAAATAGTGGTTTTTAGCAAGAGATTCAGTAAAAATTTGCATAAAGTAAACATGGGCTATTTAAAATGTGATATTACAGAGCTAACAAACATTTATAAAATCTAATAGCTCATGTCCACTTAATGATTGATTTCACTCTGGGTGCTTTTATTCTACATTTAGCTGCCTGACTTGCTCCTACCCACTGAGGAACTGAACCGTCATTCTTAAAGTGGAGGGCATTAACATGATGGATAGCCATCATTATTATTGTAGTCTTCTTTACTTGTAGTCTTCATTACTTCTAACTTCCCTTGGGTTGCCCAATGAACAAATTGATACCCTCTGGACAACATATCACAAGAAACAAACTCTCCAGTATCAAGAGGAAGATAATCATTTCTCATCCAAATATATTCTGCAGCCCAGTAATCCCAAGATGCTCTGAGTTCTCTGTTCATCAACAATGCTATGGTTTGAATCTGGTTTGTTTTTTGGAACTGTTTGAAATTTAACTTCTGTTGCAGTGGTGTTTGAAAACAGGGCTTTTAATGATAAATTAGGTCTCTTCTAAGAAATGAACAGAGGACTGTTCATTTCTAGAACAGGATTGATTCTTACTGCAGCCATATCATTTTCATAAGTGTTTTTCATTACAAAATTGGTCCAGCCTTTGGACATTCTCTCTGGTTAATAAGATCTCTGGATAACTCAGCTTCATCCATGATGCAATGCTCTTGCCTTTTCAATGTCCTTGAACGTCACAGCATTCAGAACACTGAGAAAAATATACCTGTGCTCTGAGTTATGTTCCAGAAAATAGACTAAAGTATAAAGCTTGTGTCAAGTTCAAATGAAGTCAAACTTCAACTGCTTATTTTAAAGACAAGTCAGCACCAGAACAAAAGTGTATTCAGCTGACAGGATCTCATTTTGGACCACCATCTCTGTTCCCCACGCTGATGTAATTTCTTAACTTTCTCATTGTTTAGATAAAAATGTTGACATATTTTATATATCCACATACTGAGATTCATTTTTTTCCACATAATGAGATTCATTTGTTTTTCATTTAAGGAAAATGTTGCAAGCAAACTATGTAGGGGAGGGACATACACTATCTTCTCATTCCTCATGGATGATGTTAAATACTTTCTGCAGAGCTATTTGTCTCCACTGTGGCCTGAGAGTCTTGTCTATGTGTTCCAATTACTGATTCAGTTCCTATTATGAATTGAGCTTTGTGAGGATGAAGCATGCATGCATCTAAAAAAAAAAAGTAGAAAATCTTCAAACACCAAGGTAACGCATGGGCTTCCAGCCCCCAGAAAAGTAAGAATATAGAATAGCATTGTTTAAATCTCCAGCTAACAGTTGGTTTGCTTATTTTTAGTGTCATCCTTAGCACACCAAGGAAGCAACTCCCAACCCTCTTAACGATAAACAGTCACATGGACTTGATACCTTGAACAAAGCTCCATGTTTGAAGAATGTGTCAAAATCAGATTCAGAGTAATTTTACTTTGACTGTAATGTCTATTTCTGTGTACTCTGGAGATTATTAAGGATATGTGAAAACACATTGTTTATTTATAAAACAGATATTCATAAAGTCAAATATTTATGTAGTCTGAATATATAGCTAAATTGTTTCTTATGACTTGAACCCACAGACTGAAGGCTAGTGACACACCAAGTCAATTTTAACAAGAAAATGTTAAAATTTCATTTTCTATGGGAGAGATTGTAGTGGTTTAATACTAAAAACAGGTTTACTTAAATGAATCTTAAGTTGTAAAGTTAATTTCTGAATATGTGGATGGTCTAGACAATCAAGGAAGAGACTAAAGATACTAAAAACATTTGACTCTCAAGAAAAGATCTGAGAAAATGTTGTTTAAAATAAGTTTTCCTTGTATTCATATGCAAAACTCTTCAACTGGATCTTGCTCAGTTCAGGAAGAACAACCAAATATAAACAAATGCACTCTTGAAATTATACTCAGATAGTGTGTTACAAACACTATGTGGTACAAATAAACTTTGCTTCAACTTTACAAAGCCTAAAGTCATCTGAGAAGTGAGTTCCTATTGAAGGATTGCTTGGGTAAGAATGGCTTTGATTTTTAATTGATATGTGAGGGCTCATACTATGGTGGCCAGCACTATTATCTGGAGAGGTGGGTCTGAGGTTTACAAAGTGCAAGCTAGGCCTGAGTCTGAAAGCTAGAAAGCATCATCAAGATTCCTGCTGTAATCCTTTGACTGTGAGTGAGTTTGTTGGTCAGAGGTAATGTGTGTGGAATAGTAAACATGTCTGACTATGAGTTCCTGCTCTGACTTCCCTCAATGATGGACTATAATTTATAAGCAGAAGTAAAGCCTTTCCTTTCCTAAATTGCTTTTGAAAGAGTGTTTTAACACAGCAATGGAAATCAACATAGAACAAAATAACCTTTGAAAATGTAATGAACATACTAGCCTAAGAAAATTAAATATGGTGTCAGGTTAAACCATTACTAGTAAAATTTCCTCTGAAGCACGCAGATACGTTTAATATAGTAATATCATTTAATGTATTCAGGTCTTCAGACACCAACTATTGTGACATGTTTGGGCTCCACAAAGGGAGAATGGTTTTGTTAAATGATGTTGAAAATTAGTTCATTTTAGTGATAATAAAAGTGATGGCGTGTAAGATTTAAAATATATGAATAAAGGTAAAGTTATGATTTGTTTGCACAAAATGTCTTTTTGAATTTAACTGACAAATTAAAATATAATTGGTACATATTTTGAAATATAAAATGCACTATATTGGCAAGTGTTTTGGTCATTCAATTTTGCTGTTCCTATTCAAATTTATTACTTTAAAAAAAAAAAAACCTTAACTTGAAACAGTAAAACTCTAGCCCCTTTAGACTGCATCTATGAATTATAATTTAGTAGTGTTTTTATATTTTTGTATCTCCAGAGCTAAAAGGACAGTAATCCTGACTAAGTCTTTTAAGTTTAGTGCATTGACTGTTACACGTGTATTTGCAGGATGGAGAAGAAAGAATTGGTGGGTGGCACTGCAGTACCAGGGAGTTATGAGCTCAGACACATTGCAAATTTCATCATCTACTGGGACATCTGCTCTATAAAGACCACACAAATACAGGTTTCAAGTGATTTTATTCTACAAAAGAGAAACCATTTAAAAACACCTTCTCCTCGTAGCTGCATTATTACAAAAAATGTATTTTAATTGTTTAGGAATCAAGAGGCTGTTATAGATCTAAGAAGTTACTCTTAAAATTGTGTTGCAAGTTGGTGTGAATGTTGAGTCAGATATAGACCTTTAAACTCATGGAGATGGTTAGATAGTAGAATGTTAAAGTCAGGGGCCAAATATGTATAAACTGGACATTGGGAAGGTACGATGGGCCATTTAACTCTCATAAATGTGGCATATTTATATCTGTTGTTTTGTATAGTATTTACTGTTATAAGAGAAGGAACCATCTGTTGGACTGAAAGGGGAAACTTCTGGGGGAAAGAGGGTGGAAGGGCGGGATAGGAAGGGGGAATAGGGAAGGGTTTGTGACTGAGATGTAACTTGAAGAAAAAAAATAAAGTATTTAAAAAAAGAGAGAGTAGCACTGCAGTCAAATCCTGACACAATTACATTGCTTTTGTAAAATTTAAAATTATTTCTAGCATATTAATATTATGTTTCATCACATTGCTGGGCTGTTTTTGTAAGTAAAACAATTAAGAAATTTTCTTTAGTTTTGTGCGCTTACAAAAGAGATTCAATAGATGGAAGCTTTATCTCATATTAATAAATAATTCAATGTATTTACACAATAATAAATGCCACCAAAATTAAAGATTTATGTAATTTATTGGACTAAAATAATTACTCAGTATGTGAATCTCTGCATTATTCCTTGCATTTTCCCTAATTATCACTGATTACATTTAATACACATGAGAATTTCCTCCAACATATGAATTTTGAATAAAATTTATTAGAATTTGCCTACTTGACTTAAAGAAATTTAAAGTTGTATAAATCAACAAATTGACATTATATGCCTCAGTTTCTGACTATATAAATTCAAATATCTCTGGAAATAAATGTGCAGGTTTGATTTTGTTAAGAATGAATTCATACTAAGCATTCCTTTTCAACAGATCTAAAATATGAGTCAATTAATAATATTCAAATGTATAGTTATGCTACACTGTTTAATTGCCATTGTACTGTTATATTCAAATTAGGATATTCCTCATGCAAATAGCTTGTAGTAAAATGAGTCCAGTACCGTAACTTTTGTCTTGAGAACCTGCCAATTTTAAACCTTTTCTTAGATTTAAGGTTGTTTCAGTGTTTGGACATTTACTGGAAATATGGACTCCTCCCAAATCTCTCTGGATAACAGAGAAAGGATATTCATAAAACTTGAAAATATATGTTATCATAATCACCATGTAATTAAATACAGAAAGATGTACAAACTGTTCCAACTTTTTTTGCTCTTCTTTTTTGTTATTTATTTATCTATTTATTTATTTATTTATTTATTTATCTGTTTATTTATTTATTTATTTGTTACTACAAGTTATATCTCCATCAGAGTTCCCTCTCTCCACCCCTCCTGCTCCCATTCTCCTACCCTCTTCCCTCTCTCCCACCTATCCCACCCCTTGGAGTGGGTTGGTCCTACACATCAGCCCCCCTCAGTTCAACAGTCATATGAGGGCTAAGAACTTCCTCTTGCACTGGGAGCCTATATGGCAATTCTATTACAGCAAAGTGTCCCACTAAAGGTAACAAGGTCTACATTCCTGTTCCTTTTGGTGTGTTGGTTGTAAGATAGTTATCATGTACTACATGGCTAAAATCCAATTATAAGTGAATAAATGCCATGTGCATCTTTCTGAGTCTGGGTTAGCTCACTCAGGATGAGATTTTCCAGTTCCATCCATTTGCCTGAAAACTGCATGAGTTCCTTGTTTCTGATTGCTGAGTAGTATTCCATTGTGTAAATGTACCATATTTTTTTTTGTTTTTTTTTAACCATTCTTTTGTTGAGGGACATCTGGGTTGTTTCCAGTTTTTAGCTATTACAAATAAAGATGTTTGAACATAGATGAGGGGGTGTCCTTGTGGTTTGGTGCAGAATCGTTTGGATGTATATCCAGAAGTGGTATGGCAGGATCTTTTGGTAGAGCTATTCCAAGTTTTCTAAGATATTGCCACACTGATTTCCATAGTGGTTGTACAAGTTTGCACTCACACCAGCAATGGAGGAGTGTTCCCCTTTCTCCACAACCTCACCAGCATGTGCTGTCATTTGAGCTTTTGATCTTAGCCATTCTGACAGGTGTAAGATGGAATCTCAGAGTTGTCTTGAGTTCCATTTCTCTGATAATTAAGGATGTTGAGCATTTCAAGTGTCTCTTGGTCACTAGAGATTCCTCCTTTGTGAATTCTCAGATTAGCTCTGTTTTGCATTTTTTTTGATTGGATCATTTGGTTTCTTGGTGTTTAATTTCTTGAGTAACTCTAACCAAGCAAATGAAAGACCTGTATGACAAGAACTTCAAGTCCTTGAAGAAGAAAATTGAAGAAGACATCAGAAGATGGAGAGATCTCCCATGCTCATGGGTAGGTAGAATCAACATAGTAAAAATGGCCATCCTATCAAAAGCAATATACAGATTCAATGCAATTCCTATGAAAATACCAACACAATTCTTTACAAACCTTGAAAGAACAATTCTCAACTTCATATTGAATAACAAAAATCCAGAATAGCTAAATCAATCCTGTGCAATAATAAAAAAAAATGTAAGTATCACCATCCCATATTTCAAGCTATACTATAGAGAAATAGTAATAAAAACATCATAGTACTGGTATAGAAACAGACCAGTTGATCAATGGAATTGAATTGAAAACCCAAAAATAAACCCACACACCTATGATCATTTAAATTTTGACAAAGAAACCAAAACCGTACAATGGAAAAAGGACAGCATCTTCAACAAATGGTGCTGGTCTAACTGGATGTCAAAATGTAAAAGAATGCAAATTGACCCATACTTATCACCTTGTACAAAACTTAAGTCCCAAGTGGATCAAAGACTTGAACATAAAACCTGACACACTAAATCTAATAGAAGGGAAAGTGGGGAAAAGACTTGAACTCATTAGCACTGGTGACAACTTCCTGAACAGAACACCAATAGCTCAGGCTCTAAGACCAACAATCAATAAATAGGACCTCATGAAACTAGAAAGCTTCTGTAAGGCAAAGGAACTGTCATTATAACAAAATGGCAACCTACAGACTGGGAAAAGACCTTTACCAGCCCCACATTCTACAAAGGGCTAATTTCCATAAACTTGACAATAGAGAAAGTTCTAGGTTCCTCCATCTTTTAACATTATATGCCATCATACTGAAATTACCAATAATGTCTTTTATACTTGAAAACAACCAACAATGTAGATCTTTGTTGTACATAAATTACAAGAAGAGATGACATAAATGTGAAATGATTAATATGCTAGTAAACTTAACTTAAATTCTCCATGTACAATTATGACATGGCCAAATACACTCTGACTGGATTATAATTTAAAATACATATAACATGAAGTATATGGAATTGTCTCATCTAGATCTCTATTAGATGACTTCAATAGAAGCCTAATTTAAGAATAAGAAAGAATATTCCAAAAATCTATTTTCATACGTGAAAAACAAAGTAGTTGAAAGAGAAGAATACAGTTGGAGAACTTTCAAGCCTGATATCACCAGAGAGTTTATATTGACACTATCAAGGAAATATAATGGAATAAAGATCAGCAGAGAGAAAAGTGATACAAACATAGTGAGACACAGAAGACAGCCCAGTGATATAGATTATATAGATGATATAGATAAATACACAGAGAATAAAGTTGGGGAACATTCAGGACCGGGTATCAACAGACTGTATAGGGCTACAAAACAAAACAATTAAAACAATTCATTTAAAAATGGGTACTAAGGACCTCAAGATGGCTCAAAAGTTAAGGTACATGGCCCTAGGCCTGAGAGCCTGAATTCAGTTTCTAGAAGTGATATTGTAGAAGAAAAGAGCCAAATAGTCTCCTGATCTTCACATACATGCACACATGTAAAAGCACATGTACACAAACAACACACACACACACACACACACACAGAGAGAGAGAGAAAGAGAGAGAACCACTGTAGACTTTCTCAAAAGAAGACAAATGAATGGCCAAAAGCTAAATAAAAATGCTTAGCATCATTTATAACTGTGGAAATGCAAAGAAAAACCACAGGCAATAAATATCACATCACTCCAGTAAGAACAATTATTTGTTAAAAGGGCAAAAGGCAGGGGTGGGGAGAAATTTAGAGGTGAAGCATTTGCCTAGACTTTAAGGGCCTTCAAATTTAATCCATAGTGCTACTAAAGGCATAATCAAAGATAGGCACTGGCAGGGAAAAATCAGTAAAGGGAATTCAAACAAACTGTCATTCAGGTGGTGAAGTTCTTCAAACTGGGAGTTGAATTGCAGATAAAGTTTGAAGAGCTATAATTTGTAATGATATCCTGTCTAGGTAACCTTACATAATCTATGTCAGTTGACAAATCCCCTTGTCTATGCATTGCATAGCTCTACATGTTCTCTATTATTTACTAATGTTATTAATTGCAGTTTTCAGGGGAACAATTAATAATCATTTTGAATAATGTGTTGTCACCCATTCATCATTAGAAACAGGATTTATAAATTAAATATCTGTCACATAACAACCAAGTGGGTTCAATCATGAAAGGTTAGAAAAAGAATAAAAACTGTTGTCTGCTAAGAGCTATCATGGACATTAAATATGGATGCTTCAATCTTATACAGCTTTATGCTGAGATAGGAGCTCAGAGGAGACAAAATAGCTTTAGTCTATAAACTTGAAGTCTTCATCTAAAGATATAGAATCTTTGTGAGGTAAAAGTCACCAAGTTTTACACACAAGGAAGATAACTCCTCTGAGGAAACAGAACATCAAGAAGCTTCAGAAGAAAGCTCCAGAGCAGCCAGTCCTTTATCCCTCTCCAGGAGTAAAACAAAACAAAACAACATAACTCAACACAAAACAAAACACCATGAGCTCATTGAGTCTCATAACATCAGTGGTATTCTGTTAACACTTCTATACTAACAGAAGAACAGACCTACAGACAAACTCAGATAATAAGTAGATAAGTAGATGATCGGGGTACAAATGACAAATGAGGTAAAAAGGTGTAGTTAGATAGATGGTAGAGAGATGATAGACGATATAACTGACATATAGATTATAAGTGATAAATTCATAAATGAAAGCTATGATAGATGATAATTAGATAGATAATGAAAGAATAAAAAAGTAGCTGGGCGTGGTGGTGCACGCTTTTAATCCCAGCACTAGGGAGGCAGAGGCAGATGGATCTCTGTGAGTTCAGGCCAGTCTGGTCTACAGAGTGAGTTCCAGGACAGCCAGGGCTGTTATACAGAGAAACCCTGCATCGAAAAACCAAAAAATAAAATAAAATAAAAAATTAATAACAGACTGTTAGATTCTATGGAGAATATGAGCATGCAGACAATACTCATATAAATATTTTTTCTTTCTTTCTTTACCCAGTACTGATAGTGTTAGATCAATTGATTTTAATTTAATTTTTTGAGATGTATTTCACTCCATTGCACTGACCAATCTGTTAGTTCTGGGGTCAAGTGGCACTGTCCACCTTCTCTGAGCCTCCAAAATATATGCTACTAGTCATACATGACCATGTTCAGTTAAATTTCTAATATTTAGAGGAACCTCCAAACTGCTTTCCAGAGTGACTATACCAGCAGAGATTGCTCCAATACTTCCCAGCACTCTTTTTTTTTAAAGTCTACCAACATTTAATATTTGTCATTTTGGTAACAGCCATCTTAGTGTGAGGTCACATAATTCCTGTGGTTTTGAACATGTTTCCATATACATGTTGCTTATTATAATGTTTTATTTCCAAAAAATTTAAACAACGCCTTGAACAATTTGGAGTCAGTTTAAATCATGTGATTTGGAAGAGAAGAGTAGGTGGAAATATATATCTTCTTGAGAAAAATAGGCCACATTCATAAATAAAAATATGTCATATTTCCTACCACATATGGGATCTAAATTTTAAAGGGAACGACAGTGAAATAAGGAGGTTCTGTGAGAAGAAGGGATCACCTGGAGGGTGAGATAAAAGAGAATAATGATAGAATAGATATAATCAAAACAAGATATTTGCTTCATGAAAATGTCACGATGAAACCCATTTTTCTATAATGGATTGTAGAATACAATTCACGTATATAATACAAGTAATACATATTAATGAAGCTGACAAGTGTTATATGAAGACAAGGAGGTTGAAGAAGTGATAATGATAATATATAGTCACTGTGATGGTGTGCTGTCATTGACTTCATTACTATGTACATTATGAAGTAACAGTCTGATCATTTTGATGATACTAGGATGTAATCCAGGGTATGCTTACCACAGATAACCACTGAACCTATCACTTTGGCCTCACTTTGTAGTGATAAGATTAATGATGAAGAGAGGGTGCTTAGATTTGCATAAATATAGGTATAAATGCAAGTCTAAATGTATTCATTATTCAATTAGCAAGAGCTAAAGAATTTAAAAACAGGTCTGACTCAAATGCCTATTTTAACCAGTGTATTACTATTGTCATATTGGTCCTGCGTTTAGTTTAGCATCATTCAACTGGCTTCCCTCCTAAGAAACCATGTTGTGATACATAGATCTTAGATTTCAAGTTGTCAAAATCATAAAGAGAGAACCTTGACTCCAAAGTGATCTCTGTACATGACAATGGGCCATTTTCTTGATTGTCAGTGCTACTGTGGTTAGTGTTATCCACATGTCTAAACTAGACATGTGGGCTTATATTCTATAAGAAAGGTAGCTGAACTAAAACTGGGAGAAAACCAGTAAGACACAGTGTTCTCTGCTTCAGTTTCTGCCTGTAGGTTCTTTACTTGGGCTCCTTCCTTGGATTCCCAAATAATGGGCTGTAATATGAATAAAATGAATCCATCCTTGCCCTAATTGCTTTTGGTTAGTGTTTCATTGCATTAGCAGAGAATAAAACTATACCTGTATTTTCCTGAGCAGCTAGAGTTCTCTCTCATGGGCAGGAAGAAGGAATTGGCTCATCTCAGCCCCAAAACTTCAGTGTAACAAAGAAAGCTTTCCCCTCTGCGGAGACAGCTGGCTCCCTCTGTGCATTATATCTTCCTAATTGTGCATAAGGTTTCTAATAGGGTTTTCATGAGTTATCAATATCTATTTAACTGTTCAGAGAATTGAAAGTCAAGTTAAAATTCAAATCTGCCATAAGAAAGAACTTCAGCTGAACACAAAGCTGTCATATTCTCGTGCTATATATTTCATTTTGCCATTTGTTTGAAAATATTGCCAGTACCCATGAAAGATTAATTTTTCTGTTGAGCACTTTAAAACAATGATGTTTTCATTAAAAGAAGGTCACTTCCAAAATCATTTGAATCACCACCTCTGGGTATTCACATGTAACACAGGAAACAGTACAGTCTCTGTGATTCACATTACAAGGGACTATTCGTTTGATTAGATATGGAATGTTTAAAAATAAATCCTTTCTACACCGAGGTAGCTGTTTTTAGCTTTAAAACTATGCACAACTTTAAGCTTTATGCTAAGACTGTTTTCAAGCTTCCAGTTTCCATGTCAATTTATAATTATCTCTTAAAAGTCATGAAGCTAGTGTGTTAGATCACTCAATCTTTAAAATACTGTCAGAATGAAAATATACTAATATGTTCTAGCATTGTTTTCAGGAAACATAAATTTATAAGACTTGCTATGTTCAATGAGAATTATGACTTCACATGTATCTTTTGAACATACTGGTAGTGCAGAGTTGCATGGTGAGAGAAAATAGTAGGTTATAACCATGGACACATGCTATTGTCATTATATTTTATTCCTTGGCAGTGTTAATTTCAGCACATCTTAGTATGATGTTTACATTTTTGTTTTTGCTTGTTTATTTTTTATTAAAGGAAATATTTCATCAGCCTTGAATATATATTGTTTGAATTTATACATAAAAATGATAAAAGATAACCCTTGCAAAAATAAATTGGATAGCTGATAGAACTGAAACATAGTCAATTTGGGAGCATAGTAAGCTTTGGGAATTCAGGACTACAGAGCTGGGAAATGGAGACATTTACCTTAAAATGAATCTCGCATATGCATATAAGTTCTGTATTAAAATTACAAAACATCATTTAACTCACTTCTCTCATGGAAACAATATTATTCTCGAAAGATGAAGAACTTGGGTGGGGACCCTGAAGGAGTTGAAGGCAGAGAGTGAGGATGACCAAATGTATGATGTGTGAGATTCATAAGTAAGTAAAATATTTTATTAAAAATGTGCAACAACAATGAGAAGCCTGCAAAGTGAGTATAGAATGCAGACAACTCACGACTTGCAACTGAAGAACTGCATCAGCGAAGTTCTTGTTATGCATGTGTTTTTATAGTTTTAAGATATTTGGGCAGCTCACAGATGCATGGCTGAAGTGAATTTCAGTAAAAGGAAGTACCTTTTAATTCAGCATAAATTAATGACAATTACTTACTATATAAATTTATAAATATTTAATAATTTGATAAAAATATCTAGGATGATGTCTATAAACTTTTGTTTTATTTCCTTATTATCTTTTTTAATTTTTAAAATTTTCCAAAAAATTTTTAAAGTATTTATTCTTAATAACATGCAAAATAGTGAATTTTAGAGTGACAGTTTCTGTATGTATACTATGAATAACTTTTGAATATATGTTAAATCTACAATCATAAGAAAAATTCAAAAAACAGATTAGCAGACAAAAGATGCTATATGATGTCACTCTGCTGTTTCTGAGAACTGTCTGCCAATCAGTGCCAAAGACATGCTTCCTGACCACACAGGTAATAATAAGTAAGCGCTATATGTATGTATTGTCCTCGTTAGCTTTAACTGGAAACCACCTAGAGCCACTTGAAAGAGATTTCTCAGTAGAAAGATTACCTTGATCAGGTTGGCTCTCTTAATTATTGATTGATGTTTGAGGGCCCAGAGCATTGTGGATGACATCATTTCCTGGGGAGGTGGTTCTGAGTTGTTTGAGAAACTAAATAATCATGAGGGTGTGAATGAGCCAGCAACAGCAACCTCCATGGTTCTGATGTACTTTGGCTGTATCATGCTCCCTGATTCAAGGTAATTCTGTGTGGGATAGCAAGCAGACATGCCTTAAGAAATATTCAGTGATTGTGTAAGCCAAGGTGCTTTCAAAAGAGTGTTTTTATCACAGCAAGCAATAAGATGAAACCATACATTTGTAATTCATGGAATCCTTTGGTTTCATATGTTAATTAAGTAAAGTTTACACTTTAGCATTTGACTTAACTTTGAAAGTCTCTCCAACAAGAACATTAGTAATGATATTATGAGCAGAAGGATATTGAATGAAGAAGAATCTGGAGACTGAAAGGGTATATTTCATTTATTGGAGTGTCAATGAATACACAACAGTGATGTAAATGAATGTTGAGATTATCCAATCAGCCAGAGTCTTCAGTCAGATGTCTAGGCCTCATATACTTTAGCGCGTTCAAAGGACGTAGACAGTACAGTTTGTTATGTGAGCAATTCTGTACAATATACTAACCCAAGTAGTAACTTTAAATTGGATTTACAATTATGGATATGCAGAGTAGATTTTAAGTTGATGTGTCACTACAAACAATTTAACTTACTTCAAGCTGTGTGTCTCAAATTCAGTGTTGAGTGATTGATTGTTTCTGAATAACAGGGTCTTAAAATTAATAGAAAATATTGTTTACTTGAATAAAAAAGGTTACTCCAGCTTTGTGCTGCACTCAGCATGAAGTGCATATTTCAGTCTACATAGAATGCTTGGTTTACACTTGAGAAGTCATGCATGCAATAGTTTAGATATGGGCAATAGTATTCTGTTCTTTGGAAAATAATCAAAATTATATTAAAATTATGTAATGATCTGCAGAAAAGTCAGGAAATGGCCTGACGATGAAAGTGCATCAGAGCATTAAGAGACCAAATGAACTAGGAGTGGAAGATGCTTTTATAGTCTATGTCTTCTATTACTTCCCTTCTGGTGGTGGTGACTCATTGTACTTATTTATTCTTTCATTACATTGTTCACACTATGGAAATTAATATAGAATCTACCTCATTATTAATGCTATGTGCCTTAAACAAACACATCAAAAAAGTCCACAAAGGACTTGGAATCAGCCATTCTCAAGAAAATTTACCTAGTAAAAATACTTTTTGACCAGTCAATAGATACAGAGGCATGTGTCATCCTAAAATATGGAATGTGAGGAATTTGACTAAGAGAAAAGTAGATGATAAAGAAATGCAAATTTATCAAACTTATAAATGCTTAGAGAAAGGGAAAGTCATTTAATGAAAATTTATTCACTGACTCACGTTCCAATTAAATAACATATATAGTATAAATTGACAAGGGTCTAAACTTCAAAATAATTATTACTTGTTTAAATGATGAAAATAAGATATATGATTGAAAATAAATGTTAAATATTCCAATATTTTTATATAATCAAAGTGAATGTAATCATATAATGTTTTACTTAACATGGAA
Organism: Lophiomys imhausi; assembly: GCA_907164525.1. Taxonomy (NCBI): domain Eukaryota; kingdom Metazoa; phylum Chordata; class Mammalia; order Rodentia; family Muridae; genus Lophiomys; species Lophiomys imhausi. The sequence goes on along the minus strand of CAJQZJ010033026.1, from coordinate 4,059,728 downwards.
CAAATGTCATAGCATGCTTTGTAATCATTGTGTAAATGTGCCCTGACAAGATTTCTGTTCAATACAAAGAGAACAGACACACTTAGTATGAGGATCATATGACATTTTGACTAAAGTCATGTATTTTCTAAACAATTTAATGAAACATGGAGAAAGTTTGTGTTTTCTGTTCTTTATTGTTGTTGCAGATCTTCCTGAGGTAAAATTCTATGAGAAATATTATTGTTTTTATTTTGTAAGTAAAATATACAACAAAGTAAACAATACCACTAAGACAGAATTAGTTATGAAAGTTTCCCCTTTGATGTCCTCTTAACTCATTGAATAAGAAATACTCAGCAGAAACTTTACTCTGTATAGTATGAATGTTGAGTTAGATATAGAACTTTAAACTCATGGACATGGTTAGATAGTAGAAAGTTAAAGTCAGGTACCAAATACATATGGACTGGACATTGGGAATGTACGCTAAGCCATATAACCCTCATAACTGTGGCCTAATTACCTCTGTTGTTTTGTATTGTATCTATTATTATAAGAGAAAGAACCATTTGTTGGACTGAAAAGGGGAACTGTTGGGGGAAATAAGATATACCTTAAACTTAAAACAAAAGGGAAGAGAATGGGGGGTTGAAGGTGGGAGGGTGGGACTGGAGGGGGGAGTAGGGAGGGGAATGCGATTGAGATGTAACTTGAAGAAATAAAAAATAAATTATTTAAAAAAAAATCTTCAATTGGAGATGGTTGAATTCGTGGCAAGCCTGTCACTTGGCAAGCAAAATCCTTTGCTTCAACTGTAGACAGAATGCTGTCCAAAAGGACAAAACTTGGAAGCAGGTAAGTCGACAGCCTAGCTCTGGCAAGACAGGGTAGGCAAGTCGTTCATAATTCCTGCTTTACAATTAATGTCTGTCAGAGAAATGGGGCCAAATGGGTGAAAATTGATGCTGTAATGTATGGAGAGAAATTGGGAACTGTCCAGGCAGCCAGTTGTAAGTCATTTCATAGTTTTGGAAGCTGCTGGCCCTGTACTTCCTGTATCATCAGATATATTTACAAACACTTTTTTAAAAGAAGAGCTGGAGTGTCCATGCTACATGAAGCAGGAAAAGAAGACGAAACCATGGGAAAGGTTTTAAGGTGCTGCCATAGTCCTGTCTATACGTTCTTATAAATAGAGCAACTATGTGTTATATTTTACCATGGAAACAAGTAACAAATGTTTATTTTATTAATAATGGCCCCTGTTTGTCTTTGAATTTTCTAATATAGAGAAAAATAATGCAGTTACTTAATGTGTGGGGTGTGTGAGATAAGTATTTACTACTTAAAGTTTCAACATGACTTTTAAACACACTGTTCTAGGCATTTTGTGTTGTTATTTTTTACTATTCTTGGTTTTGAGACAGAGTCTCACTAGTTTTAGTCTAGTCTTCTTACTCAGTCTCCAGGATGCTGGGGTTGCAGGTATGCCTCTCATCCAACCAGGCTCCAAGCATTCTATGTAGATAAACACATGAGAAAAAAGGAGGAGTTTATTGACAATGTGGGGATTACAGTAGCATGGTCCAGAAAAAGAGCCATAAACTTAGAAGCTAGATGAGACATTTGAATTTCCAACCCACAGAAATTGAATATCAGAAATGAGAGGCTCAAAGGTTCACGGTACTTATGTCCAGTGCATCCTTTAGAAATTTACATTTCCCTGTTAGGATACATAGATGTGCACTAGAATCATGCAGTCTTATCTTTGTATACAGTGCAGATCACAGGGAATTCCCAACTATGTGCTCTCTAGGTCCTTTTTCAAGGGGCAGGGAGGGGTGAGGAATGAGTTTACTTAAGTCTCTAGGATGGAACTCCTGGACTACACATTCCTTCCATAACAGAAAAAGGGAAACATTCTGAGCCATCAAATTAACGTTGCATGACCCTCTCATGAAGAAATGTTTACCTTTTCTAGTTCCATGCATTTCCTGAGTGAGCTAACCTAGACTCAGAAAGACGCACATGACATCTACTCACTTATAACTGGATTTTAGCCATGAGGTACAGGATAATTATCCTACAACCAACACACCAAAAGGATCAGGAACATAGACTTTGTTATCAATGGGACACTTTGCCCTAGTGGTACTGCCATGTAGGCCCCCAGTGCAAGAGGAAGCTCTTAGCCCTCATATGTCTGTTGAACGGAGAAGGACTGATATGTAAGGACACTCCACATTGGAGGAGTGGGATGGGTGGGAGAGGGAGGAAAGGGAGGGAGGGTGGAACTGGGAGGGGTGGAAGGATGGCACTGTAGTGGAGACGTAACTTGATGTAATAAATAAACATTATAATAAAAAAAAGAAGTGTTTACCTATGCCTCCTTTAGTGTCCTAGCAATATTTTGAGGAAGGTAGCCATTTGTATTTTTTGTAGTATAAATGTCTAAGGTGACTGCTCTACATACAGAGTGCATATTTTCTCTTTCCTTGCCACTTATCTTGTGCAGGGTTGGGTAAATTTTGTTGTTTGCCTATCTGGTACTCCTGCTGTATGTAGCAGCTCCCTTTCTGTGTGTCTCTTCATGATTTATGAAGCACTTCTTATTCAAACTGCACATGCAAGAGTAGGTTCTTGCTGAGTTGAATATTGAAACCTTGTGCTGCACAAGTCTGAGAAACTTAATTTTCAACCAAAAACAAGTCACAAGAAAACAACTCAGAAGTCATTTATTTTTCAAAGCAGAAATAGTTAAGTTCTTTGAGTTGAAATATTTATTTTCTTACCTTAGAGACTGTTTCAGCATTGCTTGTTATATTGATACTGTGGTACAAACTTCAAGCCTACATTTGGCAGGTTGTCTGGAGCATGTGCAGTGTCTTAATGATGTCCACAGGTGAGCTGGCAGTAAGGTATACATAGCATTCCTGGTAGATTGAATGGTTTACATAACAGCAACCAGGATTAGAGCATAAGGTAAAGTCCTTTGGATGGCTTCATTGCATATGTAGGAAATACAATGGAATCTAGTTCTTCATTACTCTTAGAGCAGGAAGAATAATTGAACTGGGGATTCTCTCCAAGTTCTTGTCAATTTCTCAAAAGTATGAGAAACAGATGAGTTAAGTACAAGATGGCCCAAGCATAAGAAAACTCAAGATTCTTCAAGTATAGCTGAGGTCTCTAGCTAAGAGAGAACTTCTGGCACTGATCATGGCCTGGAACCCTCATTGGGAGACAATGATAACAGGGTAGATCAGTTGCCAATGAGTGTTCTCACACATGAATTTCAGTGATTTCTGATTTTCTCATATAAAGAATCACTAAGTCATCACACCTTGGTCCCACAAAGTATAATTCTGCTGTAATTCCATTAGACAATAGCTAAAAAGCTGCCTTTCCACCAAAAAATCTTTATAGAGAAAATTTTTAACAAATACATAAATGAGAAAACTATGCTGTTATTTAAGAACATATGCTTGCCACAAGAAGCTGAGACTTATTTGGTAAATGCTGAAGTGTAACCAAACATGGCACTTTTTAAGAACACTTTGTTTTCTGGATATAAACATCTTTGTTCATACCGAAAGAGAACTGTGTGAACATTTATCTTTTAGACCTGCTATTTCCAAATTCATGGAGTTTCTAATTAGATGTTGCTGAATTTATCTAAGATTATTTATTTTATAAACTTGTGAGGCTTTGACTTCCTGATCTATGAAATGAATATCATTGTGGTGTCCATGTCTAGAGATCAGTTGTAAAGAATAAGTGTTAACTGAGTTTTTTCTTCTTAACTAGAAATGCAGATTTCTTCCAATGAAAATTTTAAGAGAGGAGGGCAGTATGAGGATATCAATTATTAGGAAACAATCCTTATTACTGTGACAAGGTATCACGGATTTAGTAGCTTAATGATCATCTTTCTATTTGTAGGTTAGGAGCCCAAACATGTTTCAGTGAACTAAAAGTATAAAACGTTGAGAAGTAAACTTTAGAAACAACACTGTTGAGCCATATGGGTGGTTATATCTGTTGCTCATGCATCACAGGAACGTGAAGAGACGCTCACTGTGGTGAAGGAATTTCTGAAGGAGACAGAAGGAACGGAGGAACCATACATCTATCTAGAACAGCTGTTGACTTTCCAGGCGGGGTATCAAGGAGCAACGGCAGACCTGTGAATATTTGTCTTTTCTTTAAACAACTTTGCACGGCTACTAACTTAATCTGAATACATGATCTTTAAGAACTTCACACTCCAAAGGTTAGGTAATTATCCATTCAACATGTTTTGCATTATTAGTAATAATGTAAATGTAACTGCACCTGTTCAAACACATGCAGGTTCGTCACGCACTTAGTCTTCTCCGAGGAGTAACATTAATTATTTTCTCTTGTGCAATCTTAACAACTGATGCATAGAGAACTTGGCCCTCCTCAGAACTTTCTGTCTAGAATTGTTGACACGTGAGAAAGATTTCGGGAGTTGTTTGAGTCCTCACCCCACTGCACATGGATCCCTGTGTGGGTCCCCTCTGACATCTGAAATACAAAGATCAGAGAACTCAGCTAAGGGAGAGCCCAGGGGAGATCTTTTCTCTCCTGGATCCCGAGAGCCCCAGCAGTAAAGTGGGGACCTTTGCACCATCAGGGAGGGAGCCTTGGGAAACCAAGAGAGGCTGTTTCATCCATGACCTCCTCTAAGTTTTGAAGCACAGGAACAAAGATATCTGTTGGTGAGCATTCTGTTGGTGAGGACCCTGACTTGCTCCTTCCTCCTAAGAGATGTCAATCAGACCGTAGTTTTGCTTCTGCTGGTTTTACTCTTACAGAGGCTTTTAGAATTACAATTGCTGTTAAGAGGTTTTCTGAAATTAATAGCAATATAACAAGTTTTAACTTTGCAAATACAATGGTTATAACTGTGGTCATTTGAAGACTGTTCAGTTGGAATTCCTGGCTGCCTCCCCCGTCTCTGACATGGCCCGGTGAAAGGTAAAATCCCACCCCCCTCATCCCCCTCCAACTTCACCCAGGCAGAAGGCCTTTGTATGGGAATAGTGCCAGGAAGTCCAGTTCCACATTCCTGTCATTAAGTGATGGCACCCCAAGTCCCCAATATATGGTATCAGTCCAGCCCATGAAGGATTCTCCTTCACCTACAATCCATAAAACCCCTCCACTCCTTAGTTCACCTGCGACTTCCTCTGGTCTCTTCCCCTGAGGCTGTTGGACTTGCCCAGGAGTTCCATAAACCTGCCCTTTTACATTAATTTCACTGGAATTGGTTATTTCATTGGCGGAGTTACACCAGATATATAATAACCAATCAAAGATCACTGCAGAATACTTGTGTAGAAATTCGTTCTTCTTAGTTCTCTTTTAAAATTATATGAATAACAATACCAAGTTTATGCAAAGCTAACACTTAAGCAGTGATGTTTATAGAGATGCATACCTTTCAGTAATCATAAACATGCTGAAATATTGCTTGTGTGTATCCCCAAATGAGAGAGATGAGGCTCAGAAAATGTAGGCAGCTTGTTCAAGATAAATACATGTTTTTAAAAATTAAAAGTAATTGCATTATGTTACATTGTTTCATAAAGATAATATATTTAAAATAATACCATTTTCTGGAGATTTATCTCATAATTTATTTTCCCACTCAAGCACTTATCCACTCCAGGACTACTGCTCACTAAATGGGATTTGGCAGAAAGAAAATGTAAGTACCTTCGTGGTCTTACCTTTTAAATCTTAAAGTCTTACATAAGACAAAATGTAAGAGGTGAAAGACAGCCTTTCTCACCCCACCCCTCTAATGCTTCCTTCCTTTTTTTTATAGATTTATTTATTAATTCAAGTTAGGTCTCAATCATGGCCCCCTCCCTCTACCCCTCCCTGTTCCACACTCCCATCCTCTACCCTGTCTCCTACCTATCCTACTCCTCTGGTGTGTGGGGTCCCCACAAACCAGCCCCTCTCAGTTCATCAGTCACATGAGGGCTAAGAGCTTCCTCTTGCTTTGGGGCCTGACTTGGCTGTTCCACTACGGTAATGTGTCCCACTAACAGGTAACAAAGTTCATGATTGAGACTGCCTCACCCCCTTCTTTAAAGTTAAAAACTGAGTACCTACAGAGAGGAAAATCAAAAGACATGGAAACACATAACTGTTATTAGTACCTGGAGAGAGAGTCCCTGCCTGTTGCTTCCTAACAATGCCTGAATTTGTATGAGATGACTGAGCCTTAACCTGAATGGGAGAGGGCACAGAATTATGCATAGATAGGCTTAGATTTTCACATTATTAGTAAAAGCAGTTTGCTTTCATTGGGTGGTTGCTGGGAACTCATAAAACATGTGTATGCGTGTGTCTCTGTGTGTGAAAATCTCATTGGAAAAGCACTGAAAAAGGACACTTCCAATATTAAATTTAGGATGTTTTAAATATCTTAACTTTATTAATCTCTAGTGAAATAATAGTTATGATGCAATAGCAATGCAACTGTGCAAAGAATGGCTGACAAGAATAGTCCTAACATGACCACAGCAGGGACTGTTTGAAACTAGAATCATCAAATATAGGCTGCTAGTTAAGTCAATTTGATACATGCTGAGCAATATCTTATAAAGATGATCATATATTCATTTTGTGTGTGTGTGATTTTTATTTTTTATTTTTTGTTTATTTATCAAGACAAGGTTTCTCTGTGTATCCTAGGCTGTCCTGGACTCACTTTGTAGATGAGGCTGGTCTCACAGAGATCCTCCTGCCTCTGCCTCCTGAGTGCAGGGATTAAAGGTGTACACCACCATGCCCTGCTATGTATTCATTTTATGATCCAATGTCTGTGATCCCCATTATGTATGTGTAGAAATGACATTGAAAGGAGTGGATTAAAGTTATCATTGACTTTTACACCATCACCAAAGCAAAGTGATGGTGAGTTTGATCTAGAACCTTTGACATAACAGTCCACCACACCATGAGAGTCAAGTCCATATTGAGGTTAAAGGATTGGTTTCACAAAGACTGTTCTCACAATTAAAATATTCCTCATGTCCAGAATTCTCAGGTCTACCTCTCTCTGTCAGAGTGGTATGGCAAGTATTTTTGATCATGAAACTAGATGATGGAGAAGAGAAAGGAACTTGATCAAGACAGCTTCATCATTAGCATTTTATTCCAAAAAATTATCTTAATTCATGTCTCATCTCTGAATAGCAGGGAAAATAAAACCATTCCTAAATGAGACTACTATAACTTACTCAAGCCAAAATATAGATAGCATTTGATTTCTGTTGAATGCTATTAATTTATTTGTATGTTTATTTGTATGTGTTAATTTAATGTCTTTTTTCTTATAAATAATTTATTAATAGAATTTCCTAAAGAGAAAAAAATCTAGAAATTAATAAGATACTCTGTGCTTCTAGCCAGTGTCTTCTTGGTGAGTACTTTCTTCATTATACTTTGGCTAACCTATGTAAAGAATAATTCTTGTATGTAGACTATAAACATGTATCCTTCATTTTCACAGCTGATGCTATAGAATACATTTTAAGTGTAAATTTAAACAAGATATGAAAATGACTATTTCTACACTGACATCTAATGAAAAGCAGTTTAGCTAAATACTAATTCACTTGCTAAAGGTGTCAGCTTTGACAGCTGTAAGTAAAGCTTTACTGCACATATTGGCAAACTGACAGCACTGAACGATAAGTAGTTAGCTGGGCCGTAGTGGTATAGGCCTTTAGTCCCAGTACTCTGAGGCAGAGGTAAGCATATCTCTGAGTTTGAGGACAGGCTGGTTTTCAGAGTGAGTTCTAGTACTTCCAAGGATACACAGAGAAGCCCTGTCTTGAAAAACAAAACTATCAAAAAGGGAATAAGTAACTAAACTGAGCCTCCTGACACACACATTTAATCCTAGCACCCATGAGGCAGAGGCAAGTAGATTGATTTGAATGCAAGGCTAATCTGGCCTACAAAGTGAGCAGCCAGGGCTGTTACACCAAGAGAAATGATCTCAAGAAACCAAAACCAAAACCAAACCAAACTAAACCAAATCAAACCAAACCAAACTAAACCCAGAACCGAAACAACATGGAAAGGTAAAAGTAATGAAAGCATTGCAATTTAAATGTTTTTTTCAATGAGTATTAATTATGTCCATGGCTTTTGTATTGTACTATTTTGTTTCTTAGAATTGCAATATGTATGTTTGTGTATGCATGATGTGTATGGTGTGGTGGTCACAGGACAACTGTGTGGAATTTTCTCCTTTCAATTTGAAGTAGGTCCCAACATTAAACCTAGGTTGCCAGACTTGTTGCCAAGAGTCTTTCCACAGTAACTGAGATATCTCATTGGATCCTTCCATTTTGTCATCTCCTCTTCCCTCTCTCTTTTCCGTTGTGACATTCAGTTTGTTTCCCTGAAAAGAGTGTGAAATGGCTGTTTTCATCTTTTTCTTATTTTTTCTTTATTACTACTTTTATTTTAGAATTCCCCACCTCACTTTTGTTATTCTCCAATGGAAATATTATTAGACTATATTACTGTAGCATTCTTCTTTGGATGGAAAACAATTGTATAATAATATTTCTATTGTAAAATAAATAGTCTTCAAAATGGGTTTTCATCACATTAAAATGGAATTTTTTGTGAGAGAAAATTTCAGGTGGGCTGGGAGATAGGGATGGAGAGGACTGGGAGATATTGATACAGCTGGTGGGGGGGGATCAAGATAGAGGAGGCAGATTAGTTAGATTGTTTGGGAGATCAAGATGGAGACTGCAGGGGTAAACTAAATTTTATAAGAATATGTAATTTCATAGAAATCCATCCACAGTCAAAGGAACCTACATTTGTAATAATAACACTAATGTGGTCATGAGGGTGTTCATATTTAATCACATTTCCAACTTTGAGCAGAGTAGAAAAGTTAGCTGTTTGCATGATGGAGTGAAAAGGAGGAAATGGAGTAAGGAAATGAAGATTTGTTCATGGGTTTGAGACAAAACTTTGGTACCTGTCCAGTGGTCTGCTCTTCATAGCAGGATGCTAAGAAAAGCATCAGGGGTGATGCTTCCCAGATCTTATTGGTAGCCTGTTAAATACATTGACATTTACTGAGAAGATTGAATAGGTAATAGGCATACTAATTACAGTTGACTTTAACCCATCTCCTGTAATTAAACTCAGACCAGTTATACAACGTGTCAACCTTGAACTCTGATGATAAAAGATGAACTATTCTAATAAACCTGGGCGATGTGTGAAACTTGCTGCAGTTTATATCACACATTAAATCCCCATGCAATTATACAAATAAAAGTAACACAAATAAGGAGTGCATTCCCATCAAAATAATCTTGAAAACAATTAAAACTCTGAGAAGACAGTGGCTATTTAAAAATATCTTTAATATGACAGTGGACATTAATATTTGAGTAAAAATAATGTAAAAAATGTATTATCAAAATTTCCCTAACATAATCAAATTAAATGAAATATCTTACATAGTCCAAGTAAAAATGTTAGCAAATATGTATATTGATTTAATAATGCAAGCAACATGCAAGATCACATCAAAAATCATAGTAAAAATAATGATCGAAACTAGAATATTCAGCAACAAAATATCAGGTTAACAGATTGATGGGAAATGCCTATGAATAGAGCCCATGAGCAAATTAACTACTGTACATCATGAAATGCAAGTTCCAAGAGCATTGAGATTTGAAGATAGTGATTAATTAAAGCCTTCACATTCCGTATAGATGCAGAAAAGATGCTTGATGATATAGAGTGAGTAATGATATTTCACAAAATTAAAAATCCTTAATTAAACATTAAGGCCAAATAATAAACACGAGCTTACAGATGGTTATTTATCAAGAAAGCTACTTGACAATCAGAGCTGAATCTATGCTGAGAGTAGAATTTTTTTTTTTTTAATGAGAAACATTAAAGTGTTTTGCTCCCAGATCAGGTGGGAGATAATGAAGCCCACCATTCCCTCAGCTTTCTACTGTTGTGTTGGAACTTCTCTAGTTGTCAAAACACCTCGACTAGACAACAAATCACACACACACACACACACACACACACACACACTCTTGTATTTATACAAAGTAACAAAAGTGATAAACTCCATTTACAAAGTATCAGACAGACCACTGGAAACCTAACAAATCAAACTGTGAGTTAATCTTTATCCATGTGGTATTATACACATGTCATCCCAGGACTCTGAGGTTTGTAACAGGAAGATAATAAGTTCAAAGCCTGTTTGAGGAACACAGGCTTATTCTGTTTCAAAACCACCAAAAATTTGGTATTCACAACAAAATAATTTGGTAAAGATAAATTTACATGAAAGTAAATAGTTCCATACTTATAAACAAAAACCTTGAAGAAGTAATAGAAGATACATTTCAACTTACAATGCAATGGAAAAGAAAACACATATGGATAATTAATCAAGACATGCTCAAAACACATTTATGAAAATCATATTGAACATTCCAGATACTCTAAGATTTAAAAAAAATGTTCAACAACTAGGAAAATAGATTAAGTCCACTTATAGAAAAATGATATTATACAGAATTAGCCTCATATGTTTTACATTGAAACCAACACAATAAAACACTAACAGAAGTTTCACAACTAATTCATACAATCTACCTATTACTTACCATGAAAATGCAGGAAAGAAGATAAATTAAAAAGCAGATAAGTTAACAATTAAATACTTTCCTGTATTTACAAGGGATTACTACTGTTTTAAAATGAACTGGTAGAAAACCAATGTTACAGGCATTACAAAGCCAAAATAGATTGTTCTGAATGTGTATATTTTGTATAAAATAGTGATGTTATATGAATTTAAGAGCAACAAAGATGAACCATTTAATGAGTGCTTTTAGAACAGTTCGAGAACCTTGTAGAAGTTCGATAAACTGAAACTATCCTTTAAACTGAATGGATGTTAGATAAAATGAATGTCTATTAATTATATGGATAGAAAATTTAAACATCCTTCATTTATTTTTATTTTTCATTCCTCAAAGAGTGCTTCTGATTTACAGTGCTTCACAAGCATGGAGACTTCCCATATCCCTGATTCAGTCAGGTAAATTCTGAGGTCAACATTGGCATCCTTGAGAGATATTGGAGCAAATTAACACTCAATATTACTTTTATATCCAGATAAACAACTATGTTGCCCAAAAATTTCAGTTTTGATGTTACTAAGAGTTCAAAAGATTTTGATGCTTTTTTCAGTTTTCTTTAGACTGCGCCCCCAGACTCCCATAAGGGGGTACCTTCACTCATCTCAGCTGTCAGCAATACTTCAAGGGAAAAACGCAAAGTGGTGCCTGCAGGTCTTAGTTCCTTCATCTTCTCCTTTCTTCTTTTCCATTTCAAAACTTCTCAGGGCAGATGAAGAAAGGGAGGCTTTAGAGAAACTGCCTGAGTCTCTTAACTGAAAGGGTTGTTAGGGGTGAGAGTGACAGATTGAAGGGAAGCGTGTAAAGGAAAATAAGACTATGAAATGTTACCTCAAAAACCCATTTATTTTAGAAAATTATCAATGGGCAGAAAACTATAGTTAATTATTGATTTATTTACTTTCATATAGTTATATATTAATGGTGTACTAGGATGTTCAGGGACTTTATGATTTTTTTCCTTAAGTGCTGGAGACTGAACTCATTTCCCTACACATAATATACAAGAATTTTACCACTGAGATGTATTTTCACCTCTTTTACTATTTATTGTTTTTTTAGGGGATAAGTTCTGTCTTTTTCCTTTTCCATTAATTAACTAGTTAATTAATTAATTTACTTTACATCCTCATCACAATTTCCAGTCCTTCCTTTCCCTCCATTCCTTTCTCTCTTTCTCCTCAGAGAAAGTGAGGATTGCATGTATATCAACCTGCCTTGGCATATCAAGATGCAATAGGACTAGGGGATCTTCTATTATTGAGGCTAGACACAGCAGCCCAATTATGGGAAATGAATCCAAAGTCAGGCAACAGAGTTAAAGACAGACTCTGCTCCAGTTGTTAGGGGACCCACATGAAGACTAAGGTGTACATCTGTTACATAAGTGTAAGGTGTCTAGGTCCTTCTCATGCATGCTCTTTGGTTGTGGTTGAGTCTCTGAGCTCCCATCCACCCAGGTAGTTGACTCTGTAGGTTTTCTTTTTTTTTTTATTGTGGTTATTTATTTATTGCTTCAAGTTGCATCTCCATCACAGTATCCTCATTCCACCCCTCCCGGTTCCACCCTCCCACTCTCTCCTCCCTCTCCCACCCTTCCCACTCCTCAGATGTGGAGTGTCCCTACATATCAGTCCCTCTCAGCTCAACAGTCATATGTGGGCTAAGAGCTTCTTCTTGCACTGGGGGCCAACATGGTCGCACTCCCAGGGAAAATTGTCCCCTTAATAGGTAACAAAGTCTATGTTTCTGGTCCTTTTGGTGTATTGGTTGTAGGATAGTTATCCTGTACTATATGGCTAAAATCCAATTATAAGTGAGTAGATGCCATGTGCATCTTTCTGGGTCTGGGTTAGCTCATGATGAGCTTTTCTAGTCCATCCATTTGGCTGCAAATTGCTTGATTTCCTTGTTTCTGATAGCTGAGTAGTATTCCATTGTGTAAATGTACCATATTTTTTTTTATCCATTCATCAGTTGAGAGACATCTGAGTTTTTTTTCCAGTTTCTAGCTATTACAAATAAGGCTGCTATGAACATAGATGAGGATATGTCCTTGTGGTTTGGTGAGGAATTGTTTGGGTGGATACCCAGAAGTGGTATGGCTGGGTCTTAAGGTAGGGCTATTCCAAGTTTTCTTAGATATTGCCAGACTGATTTCTTATGGTGAACTTGACCTCTCTGGCTCCTTTAATCTTTTGTCTCCCTCTTCCACAAGATTCCTGAGCTCTGCCTAATGTTTGGCTATTGGTCTTTCCATCTGCTTTTATCAGTTGGTGGGTGGAGCCTCTTAGAGGACAGGCATGCTTGACTCCTGTCTGCAAGTATGGCAGAATATAATTAATAGGGTCAGAGGTTGGCTCTCCCTCATAGGATAGGTCCCAAGTTGGGCCAGTCATTGGTTGGCTATCCCTTAATTTCTTCTTCATCTTTGTCACTGCACATCATGTAGTCAGGACAAACTTTGGGTCAACGGTTTGTGGGTGGGTTGGAGTCCTCCTCCCTCCATGGGAAATCTTTCATTGTTACAGGACATGATTATTTCAGGTTCCATATCCTTTGTTGCTAGGAGTCTTAGCTAGGGTCACTGTCATAGATTCTTGGGAGTTTCTCTTGTCCTAGAATTCTGACTCATACCAGAGCTGTCCCCCATCCCAGGCCAATTTCAGCTCTTTCATCCAGTTGTCTTTCCCTCAGTCCTCCCCACACTTGATCCCTCATGTTCACCTTCTCACCCCCTGTTACACCCAGATCCCTCCCTCCCTCCATCTCCCATGTCCGTTTCATTTCCCCTTCTGAGTGACATTCAAGGTTCCTTTCTTGGACTGTCCTTGTTACTTAACTTCTTTTAGTCTGTGGATTGTAATATGGTTATCCTGTATTTAATAGCTAATATACATTTATAGGTGAGTACATGCCATGTATGTCTTTCTGGGTCACGGTTACCTCACTCAGGATGATATTTTCTAGTTCCATACATTTGCCTGCAAATTTTCTGCTATCCTTGTTTTTAATAGCTGAGTAGTATTTCATTGTGTGAATGTACCACCTTTTCTTTATCCATTCGTCTGTTGAGGGGCATCTAGGTTGTTTGCAGATTTTTACTATTATGAATAAAGTTGCTATGAACATAGTTGAGCATGTGTCCTTGTGGTATGGTATAACATCCTTTGGGTATATACCCAGGAGTGCTACAGCTGGATCTTGACAAAGAACTATTCTCAATAGTTGCAGCAGATAACACTGAGACCACTGTATCTTAAGCTGACCTCAAACATGAAATTCTACAGCCTCAGCTTCTCTAGAGGATGGGATTCCAGACTTTACTACTTTTTCTCTTGTGATTCCCTTAAGTTCATTTTCCATGTACTCTATTAAACAGATGGAGAGAAAACATTGATATAATATGGATTCCCCAACTGCAAGTGTCAGGGAAGGAAAGAGATAAGTTGGTTTGTGTTCATTTGTTTTATAAATGTGTAGTTTCTTATTTTGGTGTTGTAACAAAATACCTGACAAAGAAGTTTAGCAGGTAATGAAATGTTCACACTGGCTCACAATTTGAAAGGACAGTCAAGCTTAGGAAGTCTTGACAGCAGGACACTAAGTTGGCTGATCACCTGTGTCTATATGGTCAGGAAATAGAGTGATGAATGCCGATGTTCTGCTAGCTTTCTCCTATTTTTACAGTCCAGGTTCTACCACATCAATAAACCTAATCATGATTTTCTCTTATAGATGCTAACCTAAGTTATATAAGACATCATAGGTATTCATGGAGAATTTCCTCCTAGATTATTCCAGATCCTGTCAAATTGGCAATCAATAACAACCATCACAATATGCTTCTCAATCCAGTTTAACTCTCCATTGAAAGTCACTGTTATAATTGGCTCTCTCTTTATTTGTTGATTAATTAGAGACAGAGTTGGAGCACAGTCAAACGCTAAGGTAGTGGTAAGTGCAGACTACATTTGTTGCATAGAGTGGAGAGAGAAGGGACTTGGGTAACAGAGAAAATGTAGCTACAAAGAAACAGCAAAGTTTGGCAAATAGCAAAGAAACCCCAGAAAGGAATAGATGCTTCTAGTGCATTTAATTTTGTGAGCTAGGCCATGCCCTTTCATCTGGGAAGTTTGCATTCATATGCATATTGATAATTCACAAGGATGTGATCCTACCCGGGGATGACATAGCATTTTACAGTTGTTGTGGGGACTAAATTTCATGTTGACTAATCTAGTTGAATTTACATTGGCATTATGTTATTTATAAAAGTCACATTATTTATGTAATTCTTTTTTTTTACTAAAATCTTAAAACACTATGCATATATTATCCCTTTAGTTTCATGTAGAAATAAAAATAGCTAATTAAATTTTTGCTAGTATTTATATTATCTTTAATTGGTCAGTGGTGGTAATCCTTAACCCGCCATTATAAATGGGTACACACAGACACCACGTGGATTTCAGCAAGCCTTGGCCTCAATTGAGCAATCTTGGCCCATCTAAGCTAGCTCTTAATTCTATTATTCAAATATGACCCCATATATACATATGTCCCCTTGGACTGCCATGCTCCACACTATGCCGATGTTCCTGGCCATGTGGAATGAGGTTCTTTTTTCTAACCCATAGTGTGTGTCCTCCTTCTTCCTGCTTCTGACTGGAATGAATTAATCCTCTGTCTAAAGCACAGGCTTCCTGTTCTAATCTCAGGAAGTCCCACCTTTCTCTGTCTTTGCCCAATCTCAGGCCTCAGCATTTAATTAACCAATCAGAGACAATGTAACAGACAGCAAACAGGACCAATTAACATTTAGAATGCTTAACACTATCCCATCAGTTTCACTATAAAATTGGATTGCTGTTATCTTTTTATCTATAAAGAATTCAAAGTCATAAAGGGGTATTGGTTAATAATTTTGTAACCACATGTGTATGATTTAAAGGTGGATGGGTAGTTCCATGAAGAATATTAGTGAATGTATGATTGGCTTCCACATAAGTTGTTTTGCCTCATTACTTGCTGTTATCTCCAAATATTGATAAAGAAATTTTGCAGTAATTTTAATCTTTCTATTTTTTTTAATTCTATAATTATTTTAAAGTAAATAAAACATGGATTAAACACACAATAATTTTTCAGGTTATACACACAGTAAAAACTAGTTTTTCCTAATATTCAGCAACCAATAATAGTAGATGTACCATAATTCATTATTTCTTAAACTTATAATTTAAAAAATTTTTCAGAGGTAAACCTACTTGTCCTCAATGTGAGGGCCAAGCAAATTTGAGGACTGATGTACTCATCACAATTAGTATGTGGGATTATAGGGTTAAAGCCTCATGACTAAATCATATCAGTGTAAAGGTGTGGAAATCAGAGTGGGTAGGTATTTAGAGACATCCAGGCATTGCCAAAAGATCTATAGTATCTGCTTAAATATCAGAGTTATAGAAAATTGCTTTTTTACCTCTACTTCATATACTCTCTCCCTATTTCTTTCTCACACCATTCCCTATCTAAAGTACTTGATCTTTATAAATGATTGACATCATGAAAGCTGATATGTCATGAGTGGGAAGACAACAATTTAGAAAGATTATGTCTATGGTATTAGATAAGTGAAAGCATGAATGTGGTATGAGTTTATTAAAACCAATTATGAGAATGTTTTTGTTTAATCCCAGGTGTGAGGCTGCTTAAAATATGGGTCTGAAGTATTAACTGTCCTCCAGCTAGCAGAGGCATGGCTTACCCAGCTGAGAAAGTTTAACTCAGAGGACTTAAGAGAAGAATAAAAACCCAGAGTCCTGAGGAGAAGAGGGCTCTACCAAGAAAGCAGAAAGGGGGCTCTACATAGAAGTAGGAGAAAAGAAGCTCTATGAAGAAGAAAGAAAGGGCTTACAAAGAAGGAGAAAAAGGGGTTCTACAAAGAAGTAGGTGAAAGGACTACAAAGAAGAAAAAGGTTGCTGCTCTCCAGACTGCTGGCTCCCCCAAAATGTTGCTTGTTCTTCCTGCTCTTGTCTCCTGGTTTGCTGGAATTCTACTGAGACTGGTATTGCACCCGAGGAAACCAACGACCCTAATCAGTAGGAAGTAGCCCAAAGAGTCCTATGTCCCTTCTCCCTCTAACCTTTTTTCTCTCCCACCTAGTGTGGGGGGTTGGGAGGAACGAGGGTAGGAAGGGAGGTAAAGGTATTACATATAGTAAAATAAATCAGAATGTATAATTAATATAATATAAAATAATAAAACCCTCTTGTTACACACACACACAAAAAAATAGTGCAATATAGTAAAGACAATGGCTATAATGTTCACATACTGTTTCTTCTGGAGAGCTGATCAAATGTTTCCTTCAGGACACCCAAGGGAGCCATGGGAAAGATGTGACAGGTGTTTGGATTCTGGGGTGGCTTCTTCCAGGTTCTAGGCTTTTTATTCAAGGAATTAAAGGATGACACGGACATGAAAAGTAGCAAGGAAAGTTTATTCAAAAGCAAAGCAGTAGTGGGGATTAATAGTGGGGATCAGAATGAAATGCTGTCAAATGTTGACAGTGTCAAATGAGTGAGGACACTCAAGAGCCCGACTATTATTTGCAGCTTCCAAGAGAAGGAAGACCTTGGTTGATAAGGGGCATATCTTGTGTGTGATTCTCTATTTTGGATATAGATTTAAACTATGTTAGCTTTTTATCTTTTCTATGTGTACATGACCTTCAATTTTATTCTTGTTCACAACCAATTATCCACAGACATACTATGGTAAATAGGTGATTCTCTCTAAAGGTTTACTTAGAACATACTGCTTGCTCTATTATAAATGTACTCATAACCAATTCAGGCTAGGTTTACCTTTCCAAGGGTTCAACTCAGACATAAATAGAATTGAATTGAATTGAAGCTATATTTGTATGTTGTTAGTGATAGAAAACTCTTATTCCATCATTCAGAGTGATGGTGTATACATGCAGTTCCATGTGGATGGGCATCTCTGATCGCAAAAATATTGCTAGGTGTTCTGTTACAAGAGGGGTATTTATGCATAGTACATGAAGATAAGGGTCAAATCTTGGGAAATTCATCATTAAAAGATGGGTGTGTTCACTGTACAAGTCAAGTGGAGTGCTAAATTGATGAGTTATTTATCATGCTTGCCTTTGTCAAAGATACTATATCAGTTCACTCTTATTACTGTACTTAATGAAGTTCATTATTAAAAGAAGAATAAGATCATTTTAATAACTTACTAGCATAAAAATTTTAAAATGCATATTCAGTAAACTCAAGCACAATATAATTCATTTGGTGTTGCTTCCCTGTGTGCTTCTATCCTATAATCAAGAAAGTATGAAGAATAATCCTAATTTCTATTTTGAACAAACCACTAGCTACTCTGTTTACTTAACTGACATAATAATTTGCAGTAATTAAACAGAAATAAATTAAACAAAACAATTTCTGACACATATCACTTACATTTAAGGATTTATTCTAAGCTACCTTTCAATTTACTATACTAAAAATATCTCAGATTTAACAGTTCCTTTACACTAAGCTGCAAGCGAATTTTTCTCTTTAGATTCCTAGATAGAAAGACAGGATAGCAGTAGATAGATAGACATATTCATATATAGATGGATGATTAATGGGAAAATGGATGATAGATAAACAAGTAGATTGATGATAAATAGGTGACAGACAGATAGATAATTGATTGATGAGAGATAGTAGAGATATAGTAGGTGATAGACACATTGATATACAGTACAGAAACATGGAAGAGGAGACAAAAAGGAAAAGAGGATAAAGACAAACAGAGACTAGAAAATACAAATAACAGGAGATGATAATAATGCAAACTTAAAAATAGCATAAAATAGAAGGCTTTATTTATCTGTCTATCAATCATCTATCTATCTATCATCTATCTATCTATCTATCTATCTATCATCTATCTATCTATCTATCTTTTTAATTTATTTTCTGTCAAAGACTCTGCCTGCAGTTTGTAACAGTGAGAGACAAATGAAACCCTAGGTATCTAGACAAGCCATCCATTGTCAGTGAGGTAGAACCAGGACACAGAAAGAAAGCTTTCTTATTTTTAGGTGATTGCAGTCTGTTCTTACCAGGAATAATTGTGATTTTTAGTACTCTAACTGACCCATTAGTTTTATCTTTTGTTAGTTATTCAAATACTTTTGTTATATCCTTAACAAAATCTTTCACTAAGACTCTTCCTGATTATATAAAAAAATACATCACTGCTATGTATATCAGCACTTTTTAAAAGACTTTATTATAATTTTCTAAATATGAGATTGCTATGTAGCCCAGGGTGGACTTGACCTCCTCATCTCCAGCTTTGTTTTTCTATGTGCTGAGATATGGCCACTATCTTAGTTCATGTGATATTTTATAACAAATCCAGGACCTTCTAACAACTAAACTATATTACCAGCCCTTTTCTTAATATATTTTAAGTGAATACATCCTCCTATGGCAAAAATTAAGTTTTATTGAGAACAGTATTGTATAGAGTGAGTGCAGTTTGAGGGCACATTCCTTGGTAGGCTTATTATGGCAACACATGGTGTCTCAAAACATTTTGAAAGGGTCAAGATGTGTTTATATTATCCCAACATCTTACTGAATTAATCTCAAATTTTTGCAACAAATATATGGTAACATTATTGATATTTTCAGACATTAAAAATGTGTGTGGTTGTGTTTTGGCCAACAACCACATAACTCCTCATACATATCTGCAGCATCTAGAGTCTGACACATAGAATATAATCAGAGTCGCCATTGCTATTTACATTGAAAGCTCTTTCTTGAGAGTTCCAATGCAAATAGCATTGGAACCATTGCTATTTGTATTGAAACTCTTAAGAAAAAGAGTAGGTTTTCTTAAGTACTCAACAGAGCATATATGCATGAAAAAAAATACCAGATGTATTTCATAGTGATCAATACAGCCATTTCTTCCACCTATGAAAATAAAATACAAGGCAAAAATTTTGTAGGGAAGAAAAACAACTGGCAAAACCATGGAAACACATTTGACATAAAATTTTATTGCTCATTATAAGGGATTTTCTAAGCTTTATTTTTAAATTGAGAATTACATGATGTTAGTAATGCAGGCAGTCCTGAAAATTGTGTATGTAAAATCTCATATGGATGTGTGTGCATAATGTGTTTACAGTTGCCATGACAGCCTGGTTTCATGAAGTTCTGTGTTCAATATGCAGACAAGCATGTTTTTCAAAGCAGCAAACAGAAAGGTTCAAAGTGGGGCCAAAGATTTACAAAATATAAATCCAATACCTTGACTTTTAAATCTGGTGTCTACATAGCCTTGTGTGCAGCTAAATTTTGCATCCAGAACTGAAGTTGTTAGTTCTTTGCTCATGGGAGTTCCTTCCCTGTAGGGTTGATGGCAGTTACTTCCCATGGCCTGATGGAGAGAAAGTATACATGGTAGTAATTGAGACCAATCTTGAAGAATGACTCAGAGAACTTTTCAAGTGGCTAAATTAACTGAGTGTTCTTAGACATCCAAGTTCTCTCAATATTGCCCTAAACCCACTGTTTTGTTTTAAAGAAGAATTGCAAAAAGGATCTAATACAATGTTTGAAAATATAGACTATTCAAAAAGGAATTAGATTTCTCTTATATTACACATATAGTCTCCAACAGATATATGCTTCAAAATAGTCCTCCTTGTTTATGACTAATTTTTTCTCTAATTGAGTATAAAATTCCAGAACTTTTAAATTTTCATCATCTTAGTTTATCATATTTTAAAATTCAGTTATCATATATGTGTGTCAATATCTTGTTTTTATGATTTGATACAAAGCATATGAATAATATAAACTTAGTGGTAAAGTGTGGTTTTGGCCCTAAGATTCATCTTCAGCACTGTAAAAGAAGCAAACAAAAGAAAGCAAAGAACACTATCTTGTGGCTAGAAATATGGCTCAGTGGGCAAAGATGATTTCTTCAATGCCTGATAATCAGAATTAGATCTCAACAACCTTTATACTAGAAGGAAATAAGAGAAATGGCTCTGTGGGCCCAGGAAAATGACTACAAAATCCAAAATTATTTGGCAAGGGAAAATGTGTTACTTCTGCAAAAGTGTACATAAATAAGATTAATCAAGCAAGTACATCCAGTAGGGTTCTTGTTGAGTTTTCATGTCCTAACCCAATTTGAGTGGCCAACATTTATACTCACATAATGTGTATTAGGTGCCTGATTGCAGCTTCTGGAAGATTCTGAACATTCTGGTTTCTTTAAAGGACAATGATATTCATTAGACCTCTTACTGTTTGCTGAGTATTTGACTCCTCATCTTGGGGTGGGAATATGGCAGGCTTAGCAGTCAGTATGAGCATGTGACTTAGATGAATAATTCAGGAGACTAATAATGACAGAAAAAATGAACATAACATGAAATAATGACTGAATCTCTGTGGGTCTCCCCTTCCTTAGGGGTCATTGGTCACTAGCTCATGAGGGTAAGGGAGCAGATGTAGGGAGCAGTGTTTGGAAAACCATGACTATGGTGGATGGACTTCCAGGAGTCAGCTTCAGTGACCCAGCTCAACTTTATTCTAGGTGAACAAGGGCTATGTAGATCTTGGGGAGTGGGTAGGGTTTCCAGGGTGAGTGTATACTATTGGCTCAGGCTGAGGTGCTGGGAATGCTTCATATACATGAAGAAGAATTCCAAGTACTT
>CAJQZJ010033026.1:4017743-4031549 GCA_907164525.1 Lophiomys imhausi | reverse complement strand
GCAATATACAGCAGGCCAGTGACCAACATCAAAATAAATGGAGAGAAACTTGAAGAATTTCCTCTAAACTCAGGGACAAGACAAGGATGTCCACTTTCACCATATCTCTTCAATATAGTACTTGAAGTTCTTGCAAGAACAATAAGACAACTAAAGGAGATCAAGTGGATAAACATTGGAAATGAAGAAGTCAAATTATCACTATTTGCAGATGATATGATAGTATACATAAGCGACCCCAAAAATTACACCAGAGAACTCTTACATCTGATAAACACCTTCAGCAAAGTGGCTGGATACAAAATTAATTCAAAAACATCAGAAGCCCTTCTTTATACAAAAAACAAATGGGATAAGAAAGAAATAAGGGAAACAACCCCCTTCACAATAGCCACAAATAACATAAAATACCTGTGGGTAACTCTAACCAAGCAAGTAAAGGACCTATAAAACAAGAACTTCAAGCCCTTGAAGAAAGAAATGGAAGAGGCCTTTAGAAGATGGAAAGATCTCCCATGCTCATGGATAGGTAGGATCAACATATTAAAAAATGTCCATCTTACCAAAAGCAATATATAGATTCAATGCAATTCATATAAAAATACCAACACAATTTTTTATAGACTTGGAAAGCGCAATTTTTTATTTCATATGGAACAACAAAAAGCACAGAATAGCTAAATCAATCCTGCACAATAAAAAAAAAAAAAATCTGGAGCTATCACCATCCCAGATATCAAGCTGTACTACAGAGCAATAGTTGTAAAAACAGCATGGTATTGGTATAGAAACAGACCAGTAGATCAATGGAATCGAATTGAAGATCCAGAAATAGATCCACACACTGATGGCCACCTAATTTTTGACAAAGAAGCCAAAATGGCACAATGGAAGAAGTACAGAATCTTTAACAAATGGTGTTGGTCCAACTGGATGTCCACTTGTAAAACAATGAAATTAGACCCATACTTATCACCTTGTACAAAACTTATATCCAAGTGGATCAAAGACCTTAACATAAGGCCTGCCACACTAAATCTACTAGAAGAAAAAGTGGGAGAAACCCTCAAACTAATTGGCACAGGCGACAACTCCCTGAACAGAGCACCAACAGCTCAGGACCTGAGATCAACAATCAATAAATGGGACCTCATGAAACTGAAAAGCTTCTGTAAGGCAAAAGGCACTGTCATTCGAACAAAACGGCTGCCTACAGACTGGGAGAAAATCTTCACCAACCTCACATCTGACAGAGGGATAATATAAAAATCTACAAAGAACACAAGAAATTAGATGCCAAGAAAACAAATAATCCAATGAAAAAATGGAGGATAGAGCTAAATAGAGAATTCACAAAGGAGGAATCCGTAATGGCTGTGAGACACTTGAAGAAATGCTCAAAATCCTTAATCATCGGAGAAATGCAACTCAAGACGACTCTGATATTCCATCTCACACCTGTAAGAATGGCTAAGATCAAAAGCTCAAATGACAACACATGCTGGCGAAGGTGTGGAGAAAGGGGTACCCTACTCCATTGCTAGTGGGAGTGCAGGCTTGTGCAACCACTATGGAGGTCAGTATGGTGATATCTTAGAAAAGTTGGAATAGCTTTGCCTCAGGTCCCAGCCATACCACTTCTGGTTATACACCCAAATGCCTCTTCACGGAATCATAAGGAAGTTTCCTCATCTACGTTTATAGCAGCCTTATTTGTAATAGCTAGAAACTGGGAACGGCCCAGATGTCCCTGAACCGAAGAATGGGTTAAAAAACTGTGGTACATCTACACAATGGAATATTATTCAGCTACCAGGAACAATGAAATTATGCAATTTGTAGCCAAATGAATGGAACTAGAAAAGGTCATCCTGAGTGAGCTAACCCAGACTCAGAAGGATGCATATGGCATCTATTCACTTATAGTAGGAATTTAGCTCTATAGTAGAAGGTATCAATACTACAACTAACACACCAAAGGGAACTTGAGCATAGACTTTTTATTTTTTATTTTTATTAATTTATTTATTTTTTGTATATTTTGTTTATATTTTTATCTATTATTTATTCTTTTTTATCTGTGTGTCTGCTTATTTGTTTGTTTTTTAGTTCTCTCTCCTGGGCAATGAGATACTTTTAACTGGTGGCACTGCCTCGTAGACCCCCAATGAATGAGGAGGCTCTTGGCCCTCATACGACCTCTCAAATGAGATGAGGGACTGTTATATAAGTACACCCCACCCCAGAGGGGATGGAGAGACCAGGAGGTAAAGAAAAAAAAATGAAATGTAATGTTTCGGCCTTTTACTACTAATTGTCATAAACTGTTTAGAATAATTAATAAATGCAAACTAATAGTTATCCAAGCCGGTTATTTTGATAGGTACTATGAAAGCCTATTATAACTATTTTCTAAGCTAATCAGAAATAAAGCTGCTAAGAGACAAGCAACATCTGCTTATCCTAATATAAGAGATAGATAAGGCCTCTTCAAAAACCTCAAGAGATCTACAGAATATTTCATTCAAAGATGTTTTCGTAACTTTAGATTTTTTTATATTGAGACATATCAACTCCTGACAGCACACCCTATTCTACCCCAAGTAGAAGATGAGCATCGAAGAATCTCCAGTGGGAGATGATTGAATTAGTCGCAAGCCTATCTCTTGGTAGGAAAAGCCCCTTGCTTCAACTGTAGACAGAATACTGTCCAAAAAGGAAAAAACTTGGAAGCAGGTAAGTCGACAGCCTAGCTCTGCCAAGACAGGGTAGGTAAGTCCTTCATAACCCCTCTCTGCAATCAATGTCTGTCAGAGAAACGGGGCCAAAGGGCTGAAGATCAATGCTGTAATGTATGAAGAGAAAATGGGAACTGTCCAGGCAGCCACAGGTATGTCATTTCTTAGTTTTGGAAGCTGAACTTCCAATAAAATCATATATATTTATCCCTCTCAGTTCTCTGATGTGGTTGAAGAACTGATAGCTAGAGTCTCATAATTAAATTTTGAATTTTTTAGGAGTCAAGAGAGTGTTATAGATCTAAGAAGATGCTTTTAAAATTGTGTTGCAAGTTTGTATGAATGTTGAGTTAGATATAGAACTTTAAACTCATGGAGATGGTTAGGTAGTAGAATATTAAAGTCAGGTGCCAGATACCTATGGACTGGACATTGGGAATGTACACTAAGCCATATAACCCTCATAACTGTGGCCTAATTACCTCTGTTGTTTTGTGTTGTATTTATTATTATAAGAGAAAGAGCCATTTGTTGGACTGAAAGTGGAAACTGTTGGGGGAAATAAGATATACCTTAAACTTAAAAAAAAGGGAAGAAGATGGGGGAATTGAGGGTGGGAGGGTGGGACTGGAGGGTGGAATAGGGAGGGGACTGCGATTGAGATGTAACTTGAAGAAATAAAAAATAAATAAATAAAAAAGAATAAGGGTATCTCCTACAACTGACAAATACCTTCAGCAAGGTGGCTGGATACAAAATTAATTCAAAAAAATCAGTAGCCCTTCTTTATATAAAAGATAAATGGGCCGAGAAAGAAATCAGGGAAACAACACCCTTCACAATAGCCACAAACAATATACAATACCTGGGAGTAACACTAACCAAGCAAGTGAAAGACCTGTATGACAAGAACTTCAAGTCCTTGAACAAAGAAATTGAAGAAGATATCAGAAGATGGAAAGATATCCCATGCTCATGGATAGGTAGGATCAGCATAATAAAAATGGCCATCCTACCAAAAGCAATATACAGATTCAATGCAATTCCTATCAAAATTCCAACGCTATTCTTTACAGACCTTGAAAGAACAATTCTCAACCTCATATGGAATAACAAAAAAAACCAGAATAGCTAAATCAATCCTGTACATTAAAAACACATCTTGAGGGATCACCATCCCAGATTTCAAGCTATACTACAGAGCAATAGTAATAAAAACTGCATGTTACTTGTATAGAAACAGACCAGTGGATCAATGGAATCGAACTGAAGACCCAGAAATGAACCCACACATCTATGGTCACTTAATTTTTGATAAAGAAGTCAAAACCGTACAATGAAAATGTACAGCATCTTCAATGAATGGTGCTGATCTAGCTGGATGTAAACATGTAAGAAAAAGCAAATAGATCTATACTTAAAACTGTGCACAAAACTTAAGTCAAAGTGGATCAAAGACCTTAACATAAAACCGGACACACTAAACTAATAGAAGCGAAAGTGGGGTAAAGCCTGGAACTCATTGGCACAGATGACAACTTCCTGAAGAGAACACCAACAGCTCAGGACCAAAGACCAACAATCAATAAATGGGACCTCATGAAACTGAAAAGCTTCTGTAAGGCAAAGGACACTGTCCTAAGAACAAAACAGCAACCTACAGATTGGGAAAAAAATCTTCACCAACCCTACATCTGACAGAGGGCTAATACAAAAAATTTATAAAGAACTCAAGAAATTAAATACCAAGAAACCAAATAACCCAATTAAAAAAATGAGGTATAGAGGTAAACCGAGTATTCGTAAAGGAGGAATCTCTAATGGCCAAGAGACACTTCAAGAAATGCTCAACATCCTTCATCATCAGAGAAATGCAACTCAAGATGACTCTGAGATTCCATCTAACACCTGTCAGAATGGTTAAGATCAAAATCTCAAATGACAGCACATACTGGATAGGTTGTGGAGAAAGGGGAACCCTCCTCCATTGCTGGTGGAAGTGTGAACTTGTACAACCACTATGGAAATCAGTCTGGTGATATGTTAGAAAACTTGGAATAGCCCTACCTCAAGATCCAGCCATACCACTTCTGGGTATCCATCAAAATGATTCCTCACCAAACCACAAGGACATATCCTCATCTATGATCATAGCAGCTTTTATTTGTAATAACTAGAAACAGGAAACAACCCAGATGTCCCTCAACTGATAAATGGATAAAAAACTGTGGTACATTTACACAATGGAATATTACTCAGCTATCAGAAACAATGAAATTATGCAATTTGCAGCCAAATGGATGGAACTAGAAAAACTTATCCTGAGTGAGCTAACCCAGACTCAGAAGAATGCACCTGGCATCTATTCACTTATAGTAGGATTTTAGCCACATAGTACAGGATAACTATCCTGCAACCAATGCACCAAAAGGAGAATGGATATAGACTTTGTTACTTGTTAGTGGGACACTTTACCCTAGTGGAGCTGCTGTGTAGGCAGGCTCCCAGTGGGTCTGGGAGGGGTGAAGGGAGGGGACTGTGATGGAGATGTAAATTGAAGTCATAAATAAACAATAAGAAAACAAAGAAAAACACAAAACATCCAGAAGTTAGGCAAAAAGCTGAGGATATATTGGAAAATATATGGAAAAGACTCTTTAAAGAGAAAATTAATGAAGAATCTAATGATCGAAATGATGATAAAGAATAATGACTAGCAGAGGCATGTTATTCAGGGTCATTGATTGTGAATGTGTAATGATTATCAGAGCATCCCAGAGTGCTTAGCACTGAATTTGACTTACTTAACCTCTTCTACTTGC
Source organism: Lophiomys imhausi (assembly GCA_907164525.1). Classification (NCBI taxonomy): domain Eukaryota; kingdom Metazoa; phylum Chordata; class Mammalia; order Rodentia; family Muridae; genus Lophiomys; species Lophiomys imhausi. Next base: position 4,025,989 of record CAJQZJ010033026.1, on the reverse strand, counting down.
TATTCTTTCTACAAAATAACATTTCATCTCCACTGGAATTGAATAACCCTGGAAGATGGTCTACATTAACTTTGATTTTACCCTGAGGTTGTTTACCAATAGATCTTTGTTGCACTATGCTTGCTTCTGTAGGTGAAAAGGTCTTTCTCTATTATAAATTAAAAACTAATCTCATTATTTAAGGGTGCTTTGAGTTTCATGATGAGCACTGAGAGCCAATCATTTCAAATTTGAGTTAATACAGTACTAGTCTAGAGGCTAAAATGCTAAGCTAGAGACACTTCCTCCCCCGTGGACTGCATGAGGTATGTATCTGCATATTAATTAAAATAGAACAAAGTCCTTATGTCACTAACATTTTTGAAAATTGTTTCACTGCTGAAGAGCAAGCCTACTCCAGCTGATTAACTGTCAGTGCTGGCCCCTCGTCAATTTGGCATCCAAACTCATTACTTTAATCCATACTATTTAACCCCTTGCCTTTGTAGGCTCATGGCCATGCCAAAACCCAAAATGCCTACAACCTGAAACTAAGGAGTAGAAAACTGCTAAATATTCCAGTCTCTTCTAAGACTCAAGATCCTCTGTGGGCCCTTTAAAATCCAAAAGCAAATCATCCACTTTCAATAAGAATTGATATAAATATTCTGATCCTTAAAAAAAGATGAATAGGGGATTTGGAGAAAGCAAATTATAGCAAGACCAAAACCCAGTGAGAATACCAAACTCCACAGGGCCTCACAGGCCTTTGCAACCCTCTACCAGATCTGTTGTTTGTTACCTTTCTTGGGGTTAGCTCCTCAAGTGACCACACTTTTCTTAGGCAAGCATTCCATGTTTCTGTATCCATGGTTTCCAGGATACTCTTTGGAATCCATGCTTCAGCCTCACAGCTTTGCGTACAGGGCACTTAGGAACTGTATGCTGGTAATCCAAACTTGGTACATGCTGTGTGAGCTCAGCAGCTTTCGTAAACCTCAGTGAGCTCCTCCCTTTAGCATTCTTCTTGCCTATGAACTGTTGCAAAGTAGATGAAGCCAACTTCTGCTACTAACTCAAGATGTCTCCTAGACACTTACACTTCAGAGGGAGTGGCCTCTCACACAGTCATCTGGTTAAATTGGAGAAATATTTCCTTAGAAAACCTAGCGAAAGCACAGTGTCATGAGTTTCTCTTTGTTGAAATATTCTCTTTTCAAGTGAAAAGTCTTACGTTATCACTACACTGTAGAGATTAAGTGGGTGGCGTTTTGTCTGCAAGGCACACTTATTTTATGGTCCTGGTGCCATGCCCCTAGTTTCTTTAAAAGATAATTTAATCAATTAAAGTTAACAGTTACAGTTGCTGTGTCTGATCAGTTCGTCAACACTTTTAAACTCAATCAAGATCTCTTTCTCACAAAACTACACATTTTTCACATTTAATGTTACACTTTTTGTTTTGAATCAATTCTATAAACCTTGCTAAGTGTGGCCAGAAATAACTCTGCTGAAGCTTGGATGCTAAGATGACTTGAAATTCAACAGCCCCAGAAGAGATGGATGAAAGAAATATCTATACCCACTTTCTCTTTTTCCTTTTTTATTATATCGAATACCCCACTTTATAAGATTGAAACATCCACACTCAGGGCAGGCCTCGATTCTTTGTTTAATCATTCTGAAATTGCATCATGTGGGTACTCAGGTTTTCCTCAGTCTCCATAGTGATTCTAAATCCAACTCTAAATGCTATGTTGTGGGGCTCAAATCTTGTGTTTTGATGGGTATTGTTTTGAAAAGAAAATGCACAGCGCTGGGATGCGAACCCAGGGCTGTTTCATTCTGTAGCTTACCTTCTTAGTCATGAGGTGGCTCTCTTACATAGAAGATGCTTTGAAAGAGTTAAGTGATCTTGGTTCCATACACTATGCTATTTACCAGTTCTGTGAGGTAGTTTAAATTTCATTCATCCTGGAAAGACTTTGGACATGCCCCCTATTACACTAAGCCCAGTTTGTCCTTCAAGACTGGCATGAGGCATTCACTACAGAGAGCCTTCTGTGACTCATAGCTCCCAGGATTACATTTATATGTTGTAGAAATTTTATTTTTATTTTTCCAGTATTTATATTATAAATTTGACTGGTTGACAGTGTTAATACTTAACCCACTATTATAAATAAACACAGAGACACCTGATGGATCTTAACAAGCTTTAGCTTGGATTGTACAATCTTGGCCCAACTAAGCTAGCTTGTAATTCTAGTCCCCAAATAGGACCCCAATATATGCATATGTCCCTTTGAGCTGTTATTATTCATTCTATTCCAATGTTCTAGGACATGTAGATATCTGCTTCTTCTATTTACCCAAAGTGTGTCTCCTCCTTCCTCCTCCATTATGCTTCTTCTCCTCCTGAATTCTTCATATGATCCTCTCTGCTTCTCCAGAGCCAACCAACCTTTTCCCTGCCTACTTCTCTCTCTCTGCCCAATCACAGGCCTCAGCATTTTATTAAAGTTAATCAGAGACAATGGTTAGTAAACAAAGTAACATAACTTCACTTAGTGTACTTAAGTAGGTTTCTGGGAGCAGGCCAATTAACATTTAAAATACATAACATCACCCCATCAATATGTGTTCCCAAGCAATCTTCATCATCATAGTATTCACCTGTGAGATTTTATATATATATATATATCACAGGTGAATATGTGCATGTGTGTGTACATGTGTATGTGTGTGAAATCTGCAAACTAATTAATTAATGTAGTTATTAGTAAGTATGAACTGTAATATTAGTCCATCAGAGTAGCCGGCGGAGTAGCTGGCAGCTTAGCAGTAGAGCAGGCAGCCTGGCCTGAGTGCCTTAACCGGTTGCCTAACTTATCCTGGAGAAAGAGCTCCGGGACCAAAGGTGGCCTACACCACCTATAACCTAAACTCTGATAATTAATATAAGTTGTTATATTAGGCCAGTAGAATTACCGGTGGCTTGGCAGGAGATTCGCCTGGGCTCAAGGGGAGTCTGAGAATCCAACTCCGGACTGCTTGGAGTGATGGCCTATAATTTGCTGCAGTCTTTTCCCCAATAAATAAACACACCAAGACCTTTTAATATTTTAGCGCTTAGCCCTTAGCTGGGCAGACTCTCAATTAGCTACTCTAAGTTAACCCCAAACCAACATGTACCTGTGAGTACCTTCCAGACTTCTCCAGACGTCTGACTCCTCTTGTGTCTCCCAGCGGAAAGAGAGAGAGAGAGTCTCTCTCTGTGTAGAATTCTTGCTGTGTTCTGAGGAAGTCCCACCTTCCTATACTCTTTCTGCCCAGCTAATTGGCAATAAGCGACTTTTATTAACCAATCAGGAGAATGCCTCAGAAGGGGCGGTAACCAGATCTCAGTATTGAATTCAATGTATCAGAAACAATATTAGACCTTCCCTCAACATCTCCCCCTTTAAGTCTAGCAAAAGGCTCCTTTTCTTAACAATAAATACAATACAGTAACAATAACAATAAATACAATAAAACAATTATGAAAACTAAAAGGTGTGACATATATCTCTCTTGATCAATTTAAGGATCTATACCTAATTCAACTTCCATCCTAACTTACATTATTAACTAAACCATCTTAACCTTAAAACATCCTTTTAATTCCTAGATGATTTAAAATTTACTGTGATGTTATAACCATGTAGTCTTCAATCACATCAGAAAACTGAGAAGGATAATTATATCTGAATAGATAGGAAGTGCAGAGCAAGCAACTTCCAAAACTATGAAATAACAGACAACTGGCTGCCTAGACATTCCCCAGTTTCTAGAACATTGGAGTATCATCTTCAGCCTTCTGGCCAAGCATTTTTCACAGACTAAATTGTGCAGCAGGAAATAAGGATTTTCCCATTCTGTCTCTGCAGAATCAGGACATCAACTTACCTGCATTTTAATCTATGGTCCGTCTTTGGACTGTATATAGTCTGTTGAGAGAACAGGGGCATTTTTGCCCAATAGGAATTATCTCCTGATGGGCGATTTCTTTTTGAGGAATTATCTCCTGATGGGTGATTTCTTTTTGATGCTCATTGTCTTCTTCCAAGTCAAATGGGAGCTGTCAGGAGCTGACCGTCTTAAGTCAAACAATTCTTAAAAAAATAAAACATCTTTAAATGCTATCTTCTGTATGCCTTTGAGGGTTTTGAAGACATCTATTATTTTATTTATAAATCGATATCATCTATCTTCCATCTATCTATGAAAAACTGTATATTTTAACCATTTACTATTTGTTTAACATATTAAGTCTATTTTGTGATAAAATAAGACTAGTATTTGACGTGACCAGAAGCTCAATTGGCCAGTCAATTTGTAATATCCAGACTCCCAAATAGATTGCAATAGCAACCCATAAAAGGATCGGAAGTAAACCTGTACTTTTAAAAGATTTGTATAGGCATAATACCTTATATAAATTGAAATATACATAATATGTTTGAAAATATAAAATTCTATACCAATGAATCAAAATTAATCTTATTTTTGTATCAATATACAAAATTCTATACCAATGTATCAAAAGATAACCTTAAAGAATAACAATAATTTTAAGTTTCAGAGCAGATTAAATAATCTATTCTTATATCTTATCATTTCTATATTATATACATATATTCCCCCTCTTTTTTGCTTAACAAGACCATATAACAATTTGTAACCATTTCCCCTAAACGACATCTATAACCCGTCAAATAACCAAAGAATCATCCACCCCACTTTTTGGGAATGGGATGTTGTTCTCTTAAAACTTCTTCCTGCTGAATTGGGACACAGAAAACCTATTTAGAGGCCAAATAAAATGAATAAAAAATGGTTAAGCAAGTAAATTGTAACATTTGTTATCCAGTCTCTATGTGCTCAGCAATTTGAATGTTCTGAGCAATTTGTATTTCGAAGCTGGACTTTGGTAGGAAAGTTCAGGAGTTTATTGATGTCCTGTCTGGAACAGTATTTGAGGCTGGGCCATCTCAGCAAGCTGTTTGAAGTTGTTCTGGATGCAGATTTTGGAGGAAACAGCTATTGAGGCAGTCTATGAGGGTGGATCATTTGGGTTACTTTTCTTCTTTGGACTCAGGTCCTGTTGTTCTGAAAATATATAATTTCTCACAAGTAACATATAGTTCTGCAATTGCCAAAATGCATTGGATGTGCAGGATGCACAAATCAATGAAGGAATATTTCCTGTTCTTTGAACAGAAGAAAGACATTTGTAAGTCTCCATTCATGCCATGAAAAGATGGCATGCAGTATCTTTCCTAGGGCAAATTGTCTTTTGGACAATAGAAAAAAAAAACAATTTTTTATTTTTCAAAAGAAATCTTGAAAATTTGCAACTAAAATTTATCTTTAAGTGTATATAAAACATAATAATCATAACTTTCTATCAATATCTATTATAACAAACAATCTTAAATTTCTATCAATTTCTATTAATATAACAAAATAATCTTAAGTTTTTGATAAGAAAAGAGACAAAAAATAGAGTGAGGAAAAGAAGAAAATCCCTGAATCCAATTCACAACACATAACATATATCCATTCATCCTAGATAACAACAAACAATCACAACACATAACATAACACACACACACACACACACACACACAACTTCCATCCCATCTTTTGGGAACGGAGTGTAAATACTTTCAGGTACTCTTCAAAAATGAGATATTGGTCAATTACCAGGAAAGTTACCTATAGCTTTTTTTGTATAGTCTCTGTAGGATCGGTCATTTTTTGGACTAGCGCTTTTAAAAATGATTTGCATGCAAAGTTTTAAAGAAAACAGTGATTGAAGCAATATGTTAGGTTGAATCTTCTGGCCCATTTGTCTTGTTATTGTCATTCAGTCCTTGGCTCTGAAAATAAATTTTTGCTCTAAATTTGAGCAAGTGGACGGCATAGAACAACTTTGTACGTCCATTTTCAGGGATTAACTCTATTCATCCTGGATAAAAGATTGGAATATTATGAATACCATAAACTCTGCCCATCCTGAATAAAAGATTGGAATATCATGAAAACCATACAGTTAATAAAATACTCTTACCATGCGAAGACATTCATATTTCAGCTAATGGGTGGTTCTCCCTGGTCAGATCTAATCTTTGTAAGTTTTGTTGGTAACCACAATTTTTCATTCCCTGTAGACACATAGGCATAACCACGTCCCCATCTTAAAACCAATGCAGGTTTCCACTCTAAAGTTAAGATATCCTTATAATATATTGGTTGATTTAATTCCTCCATTTTTTTGTATAACCCAATGTCTCTCAGCTGCAGTGGTACGCTTTTCACCAACATTTAGGAAATTCAAAGTTAGCAATGCATTGTGTAATCTATCCCTGGGATTCTTTAATTATCCCTTTTGTTTAAAAAGTGTCTCTTTTAAGGCACAATTAGCTCTTTCTACAATTGCTTGTCCTGTAGGATTGTGTGGTATACCAGTAACATGCATTATATTATAATATTCAAAGAATTGCTTCATCCGGTTAGATACATATGCATGAGCATTATCAGTCTTAATTTGTGCAGGTACACCCATAAATGCCATTATTTCTAACAAATGTGCAATAACACAATCAGCTTTTTCAGAACTTAAAGTAGTTGCCCATTGAAACCCTGAGTATGTATCAATGGTATGATGTACGTACCTTTGTTTTCCAAATTCTGCAAAGTGGAAAACATCCATTTGCCAGATTTCATTATTTTTGGTACCTCTAGGGTTACTACCAGCAGGTAATGGAGTTTGGTTATACAGAGAACACGTAGGACATTTTAAAATTATTTCCCTGGCTTGTTGCCAGGTAATAGAGAATTTTTTCTTTAAACCTGAACTGTTAACATGATGTTTCTGATGAAATATTGAGGCTTCCAACACATTTCCTATGAGTAATTGGTCAATTTATTCATTTCCTTGTGCCAGTGGACCTGGCAAACCTGTATGGGATAGAATATGGGTTATATATAATGTGTTATTTCTACCTCTGATGACCTGCTCCAATTGTATAAATAAAGAAGTTAATTCTGTGTTATCTGGAATAAATTCAGCAGTTTCTATATGCAGCACAACTCTTTCTGCATATAGAGAGTCAGTAATTATGTTAAGAGACTCTGGATAATCTAACAACACCATAAGGATTGCATACAATTCTGCTTTTTGAACTGAGGTATATGGACTTTTGATTACCTTGCTGATTTTGTTTGTCTTATAACCTGCCATTCCCATCTTGTTAGCATCAGTATAGAAGGTTGGTGAATCAGGAATTGGTGTTCCCTTTACAATACTAGGAAGAATCCAGTTAGTTCTTTTTATAAATTGTATACGTTTGCTTTTTGGAAATTTGTTATTAATTTCTCCCAAATAATTACTGCAAGCTCTTTGCCAATCTTCACTGATTACCCACAATGACATAATCTCAGCATTAGTAAGAGGCACTACTATTTCAGCCGGGTCCATTCCTGATAATTGACGTAGTCTTATTCTACCTTTTATAATTAATTCAGATATATTCTATGTATTTCTTTAATTTTTTATTTTGTTTATGTGGTAAGAAAATCCATTCCATAATACTATCTTCCCATTGCATAATAAGCCCCGTAGGAGAATGAGTTGATGGTAAAATGACCAAAATATAATCAAGTTGGGGAACAACTCAATCTATGTATGCATCTTGCAATCTTTGTTCTACCAACATTAATTCCTTTTCTGCCTTAGCAGTTAAACATCTTGGACTGTATAGATTTGAATCCCCTTGTAATGTTTGAAACAAATTACTTAACTCATGAGTACTTATACCAAGGGTGGCCTTAGCCAATTTATATCTCCCACTAATTTTTGAAAATCATTAAGTGTTTTCAATTGGTCTCTACGGATCTGTACCTTTTGCGATCTTATTCTCTGTTGACTTATTTTATAACCCAAATAGTTGATTGAATCTCCTCTTTGTATTTTTTCAGAAGCAATTTTTAACCCCCATAGTGGAAGAATTCTTTGCATTTCCTTAAATAAGTTCTCTAAAATAACTACATCAGAATCAGCCAATAAAATATCATCCATATAATGATAGATAATAGATTGAGGAAACTGCTTACGCATTATTTCTAATGGTTTTTGCACAAAATATTGACACAGTGTTGGACTATTCAACAATACCTGTGGAAGCACATTCCAATGATACCTCTTGATTGGCCTACTGTTA
>CAJQZJ010033026.1:4000158-4017733 GCA_907164525.1 Lophiomys imhausi | reverse complement strand
TCATTCTTATGCAATGGAATTGAGAAAAAGCAGTCTTTTAAATCAATTACTATTAAAGGCCATGACTTTGGTAAGAGAGAAGGTAAAGACATACCAGGCTGCAAAGGACCCATAGGTTGAACTACTCTATTCACAGCTCTTAAATCGGTTACCATTCTCCATTTACCAGATTTCTTTTTTACCACAAACACAGGAGAATTCCATGCACTGGTAGATTCTTCTATATGATGAGCCTCCAGCTGTTCTTTTACCAATTGCTCAAGAGCCTCCAATTTTTCCTTTGTTGTGGGCCACTGCTCTTGCCACACTGGTTAATTTGATAGCTATTTCAAGGGTAGGGCTGTTGGAATTTCAGCAGTGCCCCCTAGTATAAATTTGGAAACTCGATACCTGGGGTGTCCTGTGTTTGGACACTAGACATAGCTTGCAGTTGTTGTTGAGTACTCAAATCAATACCTTCCTCAAAAGTATCTATAATCTCAATGTCTGGAGTGTCCTGTGTTTGGACACTAGACATAGCTTGCAATTGTTGTTGAGTACTCATATCAATACCTTCCTCAAAAGCATCCACCATTTCATCATTTGTTATTTCTTGCATTGCAGGAATATTAATTTGAGTACCCCATTGTTGTAAGAGATCCCTTCCCCATAAATTTATGGGTACATCAGCCACATAAGGTCTCAACTTCCCTGTTTGCCCTTCTGATCCCACACAGTTAAGCCATCTTACACTTTGTTTTACATGTGATAATTTACCAATTCCTATAAAATGTGTAGGAACCCTTTGAAGTGGCCAGTTTGGATTTCAAGACTCGCATGAGAGGACAGTGACATCTGTTCCTGTGTCAAGCAATCCTTATATTTCAATACCATTCATTTGTATTTTTAATTTTGGTCTGGTATCACTCACCATTGTGTGCCAATACATATGTTTTCCACTATTTTCAACTGCTCCTGTTATGTCTATCGGAACAACCTTGCCCTTGGTGTAAAGAAACAGCAGCAGTTGGGCAATTTTGTCCCCTGCATTAATTGTCATCTCTTTCCATATGGATGTCATAATTTTAATTTCTTCCTTGATATCTCCATCTATAATACCTGGATGAATAAAGAATCCTTGACAAGTTAACCTATTTTTTCCAAATATTAATCCTATTGTCCCTGATGGTAAAGGACCATAGATACCAGTGGTTAACATATAACATTCAACTGTTTTGGATAATGTTTTAGTTTGATCTGTGGTCAAATCTAAAACTGTAGTACCTTCAGTAGCCTGTAAAAGATCAGCAATAGTTAATTTTGTTCTTCCTGCTTGTTTGTTTCCCTCTGGTTGGATGATGCACGATGGTTAGCATTGTTTTGGGGGCCCTTCCCCTCGTTTCCCAGCAAGGTGTTACCTCTGACATCCGTTTCAGCTCTACAATCCCGGGACCAGTGTTTACCTTTTCCACAATGAGTACAAAATCCTGGAGACCTTAACCTTCTATTGACATTAGAATCCAGTCGTTCCCTTCTACAACCATGTTCTGCAGAGTCCAGGCACTTATCATTATGAGTTCTGGAGGATTCAGCCTTATGATATCTTTGGAAATGACCAAGTTCACCATTTTTAAAGCACTCATTAAGACCCCTAGCAACTGCTTGTGCTATGACATCAGTCTGATGCTCTTGAAAACCAGTATCAGCTGTTTCTCTTATCCATTCATCTACTGGGGCTCCTCGAGCTTTCAATGGCCTAATTGCCCTTTGACATCCAACATTTGCATTTTCATATGCCAAGGCATTTATCAAGTCCTGTCTGGCATCAGGGTTATCTACATCTCTCTCCACAGCTGAAGTCAATCTCCCTAAAAAGTCTGAGAAGGTTTCCTAAGGACCTTGTATTATCTTGCTAAATGAAGTAAACCTTTTCCCAGCCTCAGCCACCATATCCCAGGCTCTCAGATCTGCAACACAACATTGTTCTATGACAACATCTTCAAATTGAGTCTGTAGCCATATGTCAGCATAAGGTCCCTCACCAAGCATTTGGTGGGTTGAGACATTTATTCCCCTTGCCATATTTTGTTGCTCTAATTTTGTGGCTTCATGTCTCCACCATGACAACCATTGTAATTGCTGGCTACCTTCTAGCACAGTTGATATCAGTCCCTTCCAATCTTGGGGAATGATTCTATTTTGTATAGCCCAATTATTTAGCATCTGTTTAACGAATAATGAGTGCATTCCATAAGAAACAATAGACTCCTTAAATCTTTTTGAATCCAAAATGTCTATTGGATGCCATGTTAATTCCTGGTGGAATTGACTGTTATTATTATCAGGCCTAATTTGAAACATAACTGGAAAAGCTGATGGTGATTTGCAGTACCATGCAGCTCCTCTGGGGGCGCACTTGGTTCCACATTGGCACCATTACCTACCTGGTTTCCTACTGGCACACCCGGAGGCTTTTCTACTGGTGCATGCGGTGACTGTGGAGACCTAGCTAGAAAAGAACTTGCCATTTTCTCAGTTCCAGTCACCTGCCCTGTCATAATTTTCTTAAACTCCTCAATCTGCATTTCTGTAATTTTTAATTGTGTAACAGATGTCTTCCTTATGACAAACCAATAAAATAAAAAAAAGTAAACAGCATAAAACGTTCGGTCTGATTGAAAAACAGTGTAGAGGTCAGCAGTAAACATTGCCATATTGTCAACAACTGGCATCATAGTTTCAAAATCTGCAGTTTTCTCTATAGTTTTGAAAATAAAATTACCCATAATGCCTTACCACATTGAGTGCCACCTGAAAACTGCAAATTAATTAATTAATGTAGTTATTAGTAAGTATGAAATGTAATATTAGGCCGGCAGAGTAGCCGGTGGAGTAGCTGGTGGCTTGGCAGAGGAGCAGGCGGCCTGGCCTGAGTGCCTTAACCGGTTTCTTAACTTATCCTGGAGAAAGAGCCCCAGGACCAAATGTGGCCTACACCACCTATAACCTAAACTCTGTTAATTAATATAAGTTGTTATATTAGGCCAGTAGAATTACCGGTGGCTTGGCAGGAGATTCGTCTGGGCTCAAGGGGAGTCTGGGAATCCAACAGTCCGGGACTGCTTGGACTGAAGGCCTATAAGCTGCCACTGTCTTTTCCCCAATAATTAAACACACCAAGACCTTTTAATATTTTAACACTTAGCCCTTAGCTGCGCAGACTCTCAATTAGCTACTCTAAGTTAACCCCAAACCAACATGTGTCTGTGAGTACCTTTCAGACTTCTCCAGATGTCTGTCTCCTTCTGTGTCTCCCAGCGGAAAGAGAGAGAGAGTCTCTCTGTGTGTGGAATTCTTGCTGTGATCTGAGGAAGTCCCACCTTCCTATACTCTTTCTGCCCAGCTAATTGGCCATAAGTGACTTTTATTAACCAATAAAGAGAATGCCTCAGAAGGGGAGGTAACCAGATCTCAGCATTGAATTCAATGTATCAGAAACAATATTAGACCTTCCCTCAACATGTGTGTGTTTGCAAATAGTTAGCATATGTAGCCTTGTTGGAGGAGGTATGTCACTAGAAAAGCTTTAGATTTCAAAAGCCTGTACAACTCTCAGTTAACTTTTGTTTTTCTCCTGGCTATGTCTCAAGATGTGAGCTCCCACATACTCCTCTAGCATCATTCTTGCCTGCTCTCATGTTTTGCACCAAGACTGTTATGTGTTCATCCCTGAACCTGTTAGCCCTTAGAAAACGTTTCTTCTTTAAGTTGCCTTGGCCAGGTTGACTTATCAGGATAAAAAAATGTAGCTTAGGCATTGTCTTTTATTTTTGATGTAGATGTGCGCTATGTAGTCCAATTTTACCTCAATTTTGTGATCCTTAGGGTAGGAGAAATGGCTTACTGTTTAGGAGAACTTTCTGTTCTTGTAGAAGACACAAGTTTAGTTCCCACCAACCAAGTTGAATAGTTCATAACCACTTGTAATTCCAACTCCAATAAAGCCAATGTAGGAAGGAATGAAGCTGAAGCCATTTTCAGTAAAACTTTCATTTTGAATGGAGGTGAAATAAAATTAAAGTTTCCAGGACCTCCCTGGGTAACTGACATCTTGCATGGAAGAGAGAAATTTAAGTTGGTGGCTGAAATCATGGTTGACAAATTGAGGCATGAATGCTAGGCAAGTGCTCTTGCCACAGTTGAATAAACCAATAAATGTGAACACGTAAATGTACTTCATAAGAAAATGTGCCTAGGAAAGTACCCTATCCATGAATCTTGACTGGTAGAAAAATGTAAATGTAACTTGGCACAGATGTTTGTGGTTTTCAGGCTTAAAAGCTCTGCAACATTCTGGGTGGGGATCGGTGATGTCATAGTTCAGCTTCCTCATCTGTTCTGTATTCCCGGTGGATCTATACTGGCATGATACAATACATTTTGTTTTCTGTATTGGCCTGGTGTTTGAGTTCTGTTGGATCTAAGTGGACCCTATTCTACCAACACCTTTTAAGGTGTCCATGGGCAGCTTCACTCACAGAAACACACACACACACACACACACACACACACACACACACACACACACAGAGAGAGAGAGAGAGAGAGAGAGAGAGAGAGAGATCTAAAAATATTTCTAATCCCTTTTCCCCAGATTTAGGTACTAAGGTCATAGAAATGAACCATAATGATGGGTATAAGGATTATTGTGCATTCCAAATAACAATGTACCAGATTAATTCATTCTTCATGGACCATGTGTTTGTGTTTTGTTACATACAGGTAAACTGTACTATAAGGGGACATGTCATTTTTATGTTTGTTCTTTGTTAAACTTTTAATTCAAGCAATGGAATACAATGAGCTGTTTCCTTATTGTAGACATATTTCTGTCCTTCTTCTGATCTAGGTGATGTCTTGACTTGGTAAGTTTAACCTATTTTTCCAAGTGAAGTTCTTTAATAACTGAAGTGTACATGTATATTTTATCATATTCTTTTCCTTTGGTAGGTAATCATTTCCCATTCAAACTGTTGTTTCCCAGTATCCTACATATCTTTGAATTGTACATTTATTTATAGGTAAATGTGTTATAAATTTTGAGCCAGTTTTCCTATTCAACAACGATTGAATCCTTTTATGTATTTCAAAAATTGGACCCTGCCATTCAGTCACTTATTAAAGGACAACTGCCAACATATTCCTTTTACCATTACTTTTACACTTAAAACAGATTTTCCCTAAAATATTGAACTTCTCCCCTCAAATCTTACAGTGAAGCCTATAATCTGGTTAATATCTTCAAATCTTAAGAGGACGAACGACCCAAAATATTATGTAAATTATATACAATATGTTTAAGAGCTTAGGCAGCCCATTGAATTTCCCTACATCTCTTGAGATAACCTCTGTGTTTGGGTTTAACGTTTTTCCTTTCTCTCTTGCAATGGGCTAAGTTGGTTTCTTTCCTAATCTCTCAAACCCATTAATGATTTTATTTGTCTCTGCCTTTCTTCACACACTGCCACACCCGCCTCGCCAGCAGTGCAGGCTACGACCGCTGTGTGACAAACATGCGTGTTGTACGGCTGGGGGGTTCTTCTGGGCTTTTCCAGGCCCTGAAGAATGACCCATTAGCCAAAGGGGGTGCTGGACGGAAGCCTGGATATTTGTGGGGGCGAATCATCAGGTCTCCTGGGGAGCTGGAAAGGTTGGGGATGCTCTGGGGACTTGGTTTCACTTTTGGATGCTTACTTTATCTCATAGCTTATACAAGATTTCCAAGAAGTACAGTACTTGAAAAAGAAACTTAAAATACGCTGTCTACCCCTGAACAGATGGCAACAGCCCCACAAAAAGAAAGACTAGATGTTTCAGGAAACCCAAACATTATACTAACTATGAATAATTCAGATGCAGATAATAGTCCTTTGCAGCAGTTTGTACAAATAATACAGAACAATTCTAATATGCTAGTACATGAAGCTCTTAATCTTCTACAGGAAAAAGAGTTAGGATCTCAGCCAAGATACAAAAAAAAAAAACAGAGAACATTAACAAATAAATTCTATGTACCTGGTGTTCCTATGAAAATGATAGATGATGGTAAAAGAATAGCTTAGGTTTCATGAAAAGACTTAGGAGATCACGTCCTCCCTGGTAGACACTGATTAAAGCTAAAACATTAAGAGATATTGTTAAAGCTATCAAAAAACATTCCAATACTTGCTAGTGTAATAGGAAAAGCAAATAAGCGTTCATGGTTATGAAAAACAATTGAGAAAGTAAAAAGAGATTTAGAAAAAAGACATTAAAATACTGGTCTGTTTCAGAATAAAACACAATGGTTAAAAACTGTCCGGTCTGTTGACCACAGTCAATCGGGCCACCAAGAAGCTCAATGTTCCTTCCAAGATCAACAGGCATTTCTTAGCAACAAATGTTTATGCTTTTGGCTATGTAACTATGATCACACTTCCTGATTTTACTGTATAAATTCTGCTTTGAAAAAAAGTAAAACTTTACAACAACACTGAAACTTCTCTTGAGTTGTGTTGTCTGTCACGCCGAATCCGCTCCCCACCTGAAAACTTCTTGAAACCTGGTTCGGTTGCTGAGACCACTACACCGTGGTCTGCAGCAACACACCTACTTTTACTAGACGATCCAAAGATAATCTCAGCCTGTTAAAGTCCTTTCTGTTCTTCAAGGCTAAGACTATTTTCTTCCTATAAGCTACTTTCACATGTGAATTGTTCTTGCTCTGACTGCTGCAGTGTTTGGTTTTATTGCCCACTACATTCTGCTTTTCACTGCTTACAGGTAGCCCATCTTTCCATAAAATGTATTTAACTTCCTCCTGAAGCTTCTTGTTTGTATCGTAAGTCTGATTATAAAGGTTGCTAAAAGAAAGAAGGCACTATTTTAATTTAGCCAAGGTCAGATTTATTGGATGAAAGTTTAAGAAATAGTTATGTTTAGTTACTTATAAGGATTATCACTTAAAATTAAATATAAGAATGAAAAATGAAATATGCCAGCTTGAAATAGTATTATAGATCTCATGACAGTGTCAGTGAGGTTTTGGAATACTGCCTCCTCTGGACTTCCTGGAGAGACTCTCTATTTGTGAATTCACTCTTCCATGGTCTAATTTCTTGGAAATAACAAATTTCATCATTATTACCTAAAGTTTTCTTGGAGCTTCCTCAAATGGCATAAAGAGGGAAAGCCTAAGTACTTTTGGTGGTCAAAGGATGAACATGGGACCACCTGGTCTTCTGAAACAGGCAGGCTGCTCTAACATAAATTCTCCTGGACCCTCTTGTTCTGTCTACTAACAGTTGTCACTGTGGTTCCTACATCTGCCTCAGATCCCATTTGTTTGAGGTTATTTAATTGTTCCACAGGCTGTGAGTGCTTATTATTTGGCCATCAAACACCTGCACATCTTTGAAACCATCTTTTTGATTCTGTTGTAAATAGAAAAAGGACATCACAGTGAAGGCGAAGCACAAATCTGTCCAGTGAAAATGTTTAGCTATCACAGTAGACAACACATTGTTTTAATTTCACAGTCCACTGCAAACATTAGCTCATTAACAAACTAATTAAGGGAGAGGAAAACAGAGTGATATGGGATAGCGAACAGTGTTTACTCTTTCAGCAGGCAGAATTAGTCCTTGGAACTTGAACTACTGATGACAAGTCAGTTCTGCTTCACCTTACCCCCCATGACTGACTGTTAGGTGTGTGCTTTCCCCTTCATTTTCCATGGCACAGGAAATAAAACAGAACCCCTGGATACAAGTAATAAGGGTAATTTTATATTTCAAGCTAGTTTTGTATCTTGAAAATTGAAGGAGATATAGAGAAAAAAGTATTCATTCTCTACCTTTTGCCTTCAATCCTTATTAATTTCACCATGTTTCCCTGTGTGTGGCAGGGTGAGATGTGACCTCTGTGCTCATATTCCTCTTAAGACATGATTCTAAAGAAATAATTTAATGGGTCATTGCAAAGGCAAAGGCATGTGCAGCCAAGAAATGAGGAAATGGAAGATTTTTAGGAGAGGTGCCCAATTAAAAAAGAATATTCATAACTCTATTTTTAATACATAGCTCTAAGATTTACATATTCTCTTGTTTTGTAATTGTAAACAAGTGAGGAAACATAGGCAATAATCTAAGGGAAGAAACTTAACTGCTTGACTACTTTCACCAGGACTGTAATTTGCACATTGCATAAAACGACATAGTTATTTTTTACAACTCTGCAAGGAGAATGTAGTTTCTGTGAGAATAATTTATAAAACTTTGTAGAGAAATAAATCAAAGAATCAAATTCTATCTCAGGCAATCTGATTCTCATGCATTTAATTTAATCTTTGCCAAGGGAAATAAATACAACCTTTGCAAAAAGAGGGAAAGAAATTTTGGGAAATGCGTTCAAGGTCCACTTACATACCACCACAGTAATTTGAAAAGGAAGATTTTTAATATAATTATCATTTTGAAATTTATTCAGAACAAAACATGAGAGACTAGATGCAGAAAAAAATTAATTAAATTATGTTGCAGTATTTATATTATATTTAATTGGTTTGGTGGCAGTTAATCCTTATTCTGCCATTATAAATGAGCACACAGACACATGATGGATTTTAACAAGCCTTGGCCTGAATTGAGCAATCCTGGCCCATCTAAAATAGCTCTTAATTCTATTACCCAAATATGACCCCATATATACATACCTCCCCTTGGACTGCCATTCTCCATGCTATGCTGATGTTCCTGGCCATGTGGAATGAGGTTCCTTTTTCTAACCCATGGTGTGCATCTTCTTTCCTGCTGTTCCTGGCTGGAATGCTTTAATCCTCGGTCCAAAGTGCAGGCTTCCTGTTCTAATTTAAGGAAGTCCAACCTTTCTCTATCTTTGCCCAATCTCAGGCCTGAGCATTTTATTTAACCAATCAGAGTGAATATAAGTAACAGACAGCAAACAGGACCAATTAATTAACATTTAGAATGCTTAACACTACCCCAACAATTCCCTCCTTTTGTCTAATAAAAAGGCTAAATGTTTTAACTCATACTAAAAACAATAAGAATAAATATGAAACAATCAAGAAAACATATATAAAAGTTACACACATAATGGTTAGCCTATTTGTATCAGACAATCTTAAAGAAGAAAAAATATATCTATCTTGGTGTGTCTAAAGTTCTGAACCTAAATAATTTCTATCATGTCCTATATTTATAAACCTAAAGATTTTATTTAGACTTGAAAATATCCTTTTAAATCCTAAACAACTCAAGTTCAATTGAGATTTTATAACTATTATATCTTCAACCCCATCAAAGACATAAGAAGGGATAAATTTATTATTTGAGTGAGTAGGAGCCATAGGAGAGCAGCTTCCAAAAAGAAATATAACAGTTTGTTGCCTAGATAGTCCCAAATATCTGATATCATTGGAACATCATCTTCAGCCTTCTGGCCAAGCATTTTTCACAGATTAAATTGTGCAGCAGGAAATAAGGATTTTCCCATTCTGTCTCTACAGAATCAGGACATCGACTTACCTGCATTTAAGCTCTGGTTCGTCTTTGAACTGAATATAGTCTGTTGAGAGAGCAGAGGAATTTTTACCCAATAAGAATTATCGCCTGATGGGAGATTTCTTTTTGAGGAATTATCTCCTGATGGGAGATTTCTTTTTGATGCTCATGTCTTCTTCCAAGTCAAATGGGAGCTGTCAGGAGCTGACTGCCTTAAGTCAAACAATCCTTAATATAATAATAACATCTTTAAATGCCATTTTCTGTAAGCCTCTGAGGGTTTTGAACTTCTACTATTTTATTTATAAATATATCTATCATCTATCTATCTATCTTTGAACAAGCAAACTGTATATTTTAACCATTTACTATCTGTTTAACCTATCAAGTCTATTTTGTGATAAATTAAGACTACTGTTTGACATGACCAGAAGCTTGACTGGCCAGCAATCAACCTGTATTACCCAGACTCCTAAATAGATTGCAATAGCAACCCATAAAACCTATACTTTTTTGAAAAATAATTTGTTTTTTATTTCTTCAAGTTACATCTCAATCACAATCCCCTCCCTACTCCCCCCTCCAGTCCAACCATCCCACCCTCCTCCCCCTCAACTTCCCTTCCTCTTCCCTTTTTTTTTTTAGTTTAAGGTATTTCTTCCCCCCCCACCAACAGCGCTCCCTCTCAGTCCAACAAATGGTTCTTTCTCTTATAACAATAAATACAATACAAAACAACAGAAATAAATAGGCCAAAATTATGAGAGTGATATGGCTTAGCATATATTCCCAACGTCCAGTCCATAAGAATTTGGCCCCTGACTTTAACATTCTACTATCTAACCATCTCCATGAGTTTAAAGTTCTATATCTAACTCAGCTTTCATCTAACTTGCCTCACAATTTATGGTTGAATTGGTGGTAAGCCTTTCTCTAGGCAAGAAAAACCCTTCCTTCAACTGTAGACAGATTGCTGTCCAAAAAGGACAAAATTTGGAAGCAGGTAAGTCGACAGCCTAGCTCTGCCAAGACAGGGTAGGCAAGTCCTTCATAATTCCTGTTCTACAATCAATGTCTGTCAGAGAAACGGGGCCAAATGGCTGAAGATTGATGCTGAAATGTATGGAGAGAAAATGGGAACTGTCCAGGGAGCCACTGCTATGTCATTCCTTAGTTTTGGAAACTGCAGGCCCTGCACTTCCTATATAATCAGATATATTTATCCCTCTCAGGTCTCTGGGGTGGTTGAAGAATGGATAGCTAGAGTCTCATAGTTAAATTTTGAGTTGTTTAGGAATCAAGAGGGTGTTCTGGATCTAAAAACCTATACTTTTAAATGAGTTGTATAGTCACAATACATTATATAAGAGTTGAAATATACATGTGTCTAAATATAATATTCTATACCAATGAATCAAAATTTTACCTTATTTTTGTATCAATATACAAAATTCTACACCAATGTAAAGAAATATAATCTTATATGAGAATAACAATAGTTTTGAGTTTTAGAGCAGATTCAATATTCTATCCTTATATCTTATCATTTCTACATTATATACATATATCCCTCTTTTTCTTTTCAAGTATTTTCCCCCTATATAAGAGAGAAAGAAGGATAGAGAAAAGAAAAAGAAGTCCTTGAATCTAATCTCCTATATCTTCCTTAACAAGACCTTTTAACAATTTGTAACAATTCCCCCTAAGCAACATCTATCATCTCTTTTATCTTTTCAAGTCTTTTCCCCCATATAAGAGAGAAAGAAGGATAAAGAAAGAGAAAGAAATCCCTGAGCCTAAACTCCTACACTTTGCTTAACAAGACCATATAAAAATTTGTAACCATTCCTCCTAAACGACATCTAAAACCCATCAAAGAACCAAAGAAGCATATTAGGGCCACATTTTTTACCACATGAAGCTTAGTGAACACATCTCAGCAGAGAGATTGTTTCTGAGGCCCAAGGTCTTCTAGATGTTATGTGTAGAGTCTAAAACATCCACACACACAACAAGGAGTGCCACAAACTGCAGACCTTTAAGATTGATCTGACTTGAGTGACAGCGAGTGAAGTAACCAAAGAAAAACTGGGATCTAAATTAAAAAAAAAAAAAAAGCTGGGATCTCATGGGCCATGAGCTCTGATAGAGGCACACCAACAGCCAGAAAACTCAAACTCATCCAGTATATTACATAGAGCGGGGTGAAGAGGTGGGTTTATTATATATGGATGAGCAAGAAGTGGGTTAGCTCATCTCTGTAGAGTTTTAGGGGAACAGTCTCAGGCTGCAGTCATTCAGAAAGAGAAAGCTACAATTAGTAATATGCACATACTATGTCAACATTTCATGCTTGGACCACTGGGAGGTCTTGATATTCTACTGATCCTGACTTTGGAAAGGTTGTGCCATTCTCATGGATCTGAGACTATGATGTCCTTGACATGGCCATGCTCATGGCCAACAGTACACATTTATTCAGTATTTCATCCACTCTCCTCTTGGTTATAAGCAGCATTCCTCATGAGAGAAGTATCTGTGGTGTATCAGAAAAATATGGCTTGGGTTGCACACCTTGGGGACTCTGAAAATCACAGTGAAAAAGCCTAGGTAATACCTCCAGTCCTGTCCAGTGTTTTGACATTGCAGCACCACATTATCTTTCACACTTGCAAATCACACAACGGAGTTATAAAACAAAATAAAAAATATAATATCATATTGTTTTAAGTAAGTTCATAATTTTGTGCTGGGTCATGCTCATTTTCAATCTTGAGGTACTTGGACGATGCTGGCTATAAGGCAGATTGACTTTTAACAACCTTTCTATTTTTGGTGGTCCTGCAAGATTTTTTAATATTGTGCCAAATTGTAAGCATGTCTTTTCCAGGACACAGCAAACATACCATAAAAACAAGTTAAAAAATGGTTTGTTTATGGCTAAGAGATACCATATTGATTCTTGATAGAAAAAACCTGAATATTTAAACTCAAATTATGTAAAGTAAGTTATTCATCTGTATGTTACTTCAAATAAAAGAATAATATAAAATTAATGACATATAACAATATTTATGATTCCCCCAATGCCTAGGGTATATATTGATACCTTTACACTAACTCATGTATACCTGTCAAGTATTATTTAATAAAAATGTGTTTACATGACTGAAGAGTGACTTAGAACATATTATGTGTTTTTTATTAGCAGTGTCTTGGTAGAAACATATTTTCTTCCATTTCTGAGTGTAGAATATAGTCAATGAGTACAATATTCATAAAAAATTCACCATTTAGATCTTTAAAATTGTTCTCCTGCAACTAACACGTGACTCAGGATCAAGACTATACTACTTTTTTTTTTTTTCAGAGGATGGAGGTTTGATTCCCAAGAGCCATGTCTGGCTGCTCCCAATGGCCTATATCTCCAGCTCCAGAGGAAATGACATGCTCTCCTAGCTTCAATAGGTATCTGCATTCATAACTGCATATACCCTCACACATAAAAACACAGTTAAAACACATGTTTTCCTTGGTTTTAAGAGTGGAGAGAATTTTCTTTTTTTCACTCTATGTATGCACCAACTGTTAGATTATTTCCCCTCCTGTCTCATTTTCTGAGTGGTCAGAAAAGGAATAAGCAACCTGAGATGTGTGTGTGTGTAAATGTATTTTCCTTTTCATCTCTTCTAAGAATGTGGAGTATTGCTGAAACTTTGACCCCACTGACATCAATCCAAATGTGTAACCAAAGTTTGGTTAAAAATATGTATTCTATTTTACTGTTACTTATTTTCTAGAACCTTCATTTTTCTCCATCATAACCAGAATACTCTACTTTAGAGGAATGTATTATTTCACAAAAAGGAGGTAAAAATTAATGGGAATGGTGAGTTTCCAATTTATAACTAATGACTTAATCTTCAACAAGATGATCTGGATTTTAAGATTAGCAAAGCCTTGGGCTGGAGAGATGGCTCAGCCGTTAAAGGCTAGGCTCACAACCAAATATATAAGATTAGCAAAGCCTTTCAGAGTATTTCTCAGTGAAAGATATTACTGATCATTTCTGTATTTGGAAAAAAGCTCTATAAGAAAAGTAGCTGTAAACAGTGTGTCACAGAGTGGGAGAGAATCATGTTTATAATGCAACCTCTGTAGGTATGAAAGGAATGGCAGAGTGGGCTGACTGTCCAAAGAGTTTCTACTCACATTCATCCATTTTTTTCTAGAGAGATGTCTACATTTTAAGACCAAAGTTGATTTATATGGCTCATTCCTGTTTTTATTTTCCCATATTCAATGAATCTGGGATTAAGTGGCAGGATATTGTGCCAAATTGTAAGCATGTCTTTTCCAAGACACAGCAAACATACCATAAAAACAAGTTAAAATGCTTTTTTTATGGCTAAGAGATACCATATTGCTTTTTCATTTCTTTTATGGATGCAGATACCTACTGAAGCTAGGAGAGCACGTCATTTCCTCTGGAGCTGATTTAACATTTTCCAAATAAGCTAATATCGTAAATGAGCCACATGGCTTGGGCACTGGAAGGACCTTACTATAGAACAAATTTTTCTATTTGTATGATTTTATACAACCAAATCCATAAAGTAGTACAAATAAAATATGTTTCAAGAATATGTTTTTATTTCTTTTTTATTGTTCTTGTTCAGGATTAGAATTTTGTCTGATGTTCAGCATTGCCTTTAATAGACAAAAATCTACTGTTCTCACTAGATGATACCTACACTTTAAAAATTCATGTTGGCCAGTGCCCAGGAAAAGGGGGAGAAATTTCACCATTCAGAAAAACATGATTGATTTACTTGCTTATTCAAATGGTGAAGTGCAGTTGTCAATAAAATTCAGATGCCTTCCTGTAAGACTTATCAAACTTTTCCCTTACATCTTCCTGAGATTTGAAAACTGGTCCTTGCACAGGTTAGTAAAATTTTCTACCTCTGATATATAGCCCTAACCCTCAAATCACAGACTTTTCCAACATGTCATAATGACTTTTAAAGTCTGTAACATTTTTGGTAACTTTAGCTATTAATATTTTTAAGGTAAAAGAAAATAAATGATTTGTTCCTGTCAAAAATTACATTAGCTTACACAGGGTCATATGAAGAATATCTGTTAATACATTTGAGTATTTTCAAAACTTTTTAATATACTATAAAATTCAAATAGTTATTACTGAAGAGAAAAATGCTTCTTATCAACAGATGTACTATGGTAATAAGAAAAACCACAAAACAAAAACAAAACAGCAACAACAACAAAAGTTCTGTGTAAGGATACTTCAGTTTTATTCTATATCATCCTCCAACTATTTTAAAAATGAGAAGTTTATTTTTAAAAAAAAAAAGAACACACACAAGGATTCTTAATGGTCTGTGACTTACAATTCTGGTCAATTCCTTTAATTTTGCTTGCATAATTCTTGGTATATCATAAAATATTTCTTTGTATTACCTGTAAGCATTTCTGATTAAAAAGTCAAGCAAGACATTAGATTATAAGTACTCTTAAAAAATAAATAAAGTACTTATATAAAAAAATAAGTACTCTCCATTTACTGTAGGATATTTATTTTCTAAAAAGTCATTCATTTTATGTCTCAGAATTTTTTAATTCAAATTCATGCCATCTCAAGGCTAAAGTAATTTCTGAATTTGGAAATCTTAGTTTTAGATAATGGTCAGGAATACCAGTGAAGAGATTCTAACTTGATTTTTTAAATTAAGCCATGACAGCAACTTGGTTTCCACTATTAAATTCATGCTCTGCTGACCTGTTGAGAAAGCAACTGTTATAATTAAAATTGAAACGTTTTCCTGAAAGGGATCCAACACAAATAACTCTTTGAAGGAAGTGAGTGCTTCAAACAGTGACATGGGTATTGATTGCAGACTATTCCTACCAAGTCAAAAAATGTATGATGATAGGACAATTTTCTCTAGCTTGCAAGAGACACTATAGAAATATATTCTTTTAGCAAAAGTTCTCATTGCATCCAACACAAAATTTGCACAATATTTCAAATAAAAGTTGCTCTTCCTACAGATAGCCTTTTAGTTAGCTTGAATTTGGTGTAGATAAGGTTTTATTTTTTCTCTCTCAGTTCTGAATTTGGTGCTAGTCATTGCAGTTTAACAACACTTGTTTTCTATACAAATCTTAAAATACTTATTTTCCAGTCAAGCCCTTACCTATCTATAGAAGTTTAGTGGGCAGCTCACTGTGGGCATGGATATCTAAAATAGTCTAAATTAATTATTTAGAAAACGCACAATAGGGACTAGAGTACTGACTCAGAGAGTAAGTGCTTGTATACAGTATGAGGACCTAAGTTTAGATCCCTAGCACAAACCTACACAAAGACCAGGCCATTAGCAGCAAGTGCCTGTAATCTCAGGACGGGGGAGGCAGAGATAGGAGTATAACTGGGTGCATTATCCATGCTGTCTACCAGACTGGCCAGCACTTTATCTTATAGTTTCTGTTGCTGGCCTAAAACATCACTATCAAAGCAATGTGGGAAGAAAAGCATTCTGCCAACTGAACTGTGTCCCTGGTACCTAGTTCCTTGTTTTCAGTGGTGTTATTGTCATTGTGATCTCTTAGCTGATTGTCCATCTGTCCTACTAATCTAACTATTCAGGTTCTCCTAGCTAGTGTGTGAAAGAAAGAGTCTCAGTTTTGGTTTGTATCATTTGCTTTCATAAGTTAGCCATTGCTCTAACAAGAAATTGTGTAAGATTTATGTTGTTAAATCAGAATGTATGAGGAGGTTTTGTAGCAAGAAAGGCAAGCCTATACCTGCAGAATGCATTTGTTTTACTGAGAATTGGTGGATCACATTTGTCAGGTAAAAATATCTCTAGTTGACCTCTAGCTTGGATTTTACATTTTCAATGATATATCCCCACTATTTAACCAAAAATGATATTATACACAGATCAGTTCTACTTGCTTGAATGTGATGGCAATATGCAACTATCACTGTAGATGGCATGTCATTGGACTTGGTTCTAGCTTTCTGTTTCAATAGTTCATTCCTTCATTCCAAATAGTTCTAAGAAAGTATGACAAGACATTTGAGAGCTATTCAGACCTCTGTGGGGAAAAATGTCCAGACCACTCACATAAGTACAGAGGATTTTATTGCCTGGTGACATTTAGTGAAAAAATAGATTCTATGGCTTGTGTCATGCAATTCAGACTAAAGCTCAGCCTATAGCTTCGACTTCAGCAGACAAGGTCTCAAGACAAGGTCTCAAGACAAGGCTGTCAATACAAGCTTTTGGCTGAGTGAGAGAAAGAAGTCTCAACAGACAGGCTGTTGAAAGCATGTATTGTGAGCAGACTTGGCTATTGGTCTGTCACTACACAGATTTCTATGGGATTTACAAATTGCACAATTTAGACTTTCACACTGTAGTGTCTATTCAATATTGTGACTAAAAATAGCTTGAATAAATATGAAATTAAGAATGTAGTACAAATGAAGTGATGAGTAGAAGTTACAAGGTAGATATATTCATAGTTAACAGAACTCCGGGTCCATGTGATCAAGTTTTGGGACAGTAAGAATGTATAAGATAAAACTGTCAATTATAGGGGGAAGGAAGATGGCGGCGACCTACACTGACGCATTTTGAACGCGGGGAAAAAAGAGCCATAAAAAACACAGAGTTATTGGGCACTGTGCAAAAACCGGAGGGGCTAGACCCCCGCCCCCCCCGGGAACACTCACAGCTCCCAAGGGACTGTTAAAAGTCCCAGGGTGTCGCGTCCCCCCTTGTCCAGCAAGGATGACGCAACTCACAAAAGCTCTTCTCCTGCAGTTTATTCAGGTCCCTTGAAAACAGTCTTCCGAATAATGGGGCAGACCCAACCCACAGGCTAAATACTAATTAAACAGCCAGTCAAGTAAAGCCAAGTGGTGCTATCTTAGAGGTCTACGTATGCGGAAGCAAGCCAGATCAGCGGTCTTTGCCAAATATGAACTTATTATCATA
>CAJQZJ010033026.1:3968851-4000148 GCA_907164525.1 Lophiomys imhausi | reverse complement strand
TCGGGCTGGTGGAAGGCGGAGACCAGCGCCATCTTTAGGGCGTGGCACTTCGCAGCTCTCTACACCAGGGTAAGGCTCTCTCCCCATATCTCGCAGACACGGAAGCCACTTAACTCGGGATTCAGGAACTCCCATTTGGAGAGGCGCCTGGAGAATCGAAGAGTCCATTAGGGGAGCCCGGGGATGGCTGGACAGCAGAAACCTCAGCAGAGAGCACAATCAGGCACCAAGGAGGACGAGTGACCCAGTTGATTCTGCCTGGCAGACTTCCTCAATAGCTGTCTCCATCGGGGGCCTGCAACCACCACGGCAATCCAATGTCGCTGGGACCGTTCAGCTCTACACAATGCCCCGGCAGGAACCTCAGTGAAGCCTGCAAGATCATCTTCTCCCTACAAACCCCTTAGGTCATCTAAACAGCTGAGAACAGAAGGACTGAACATAAAAGGAGTGTACTAACATTTTTAACCATTTTTTCCATTTGAGTTCGGGTCCCAAACAGGTCTACTACGACCCAAATCAGCAGGAAGTCACTTTAAGAGAGCGACGTCCCATGCCCAGAGGGTGGGGAAGGTGTTTCTCTGCCCTTCTTTTTGGTTATTTGAAGGATAACTGAAAACTCCGATATTTAGGGGAAGAGATTACAAGATGATAAATGGTCCTGTTATGGGTTTTGGAGGTTAGCCCCAGGGACTTCCTACTTTTCCTTTTCTGTATCCTTCTTCCTCTCCTATGTAGGAGTGCATAGGCATGAGAAAAATGAGATATAGACATAGCACAGGAAGGTCCAAGAAGAATGGGCAGATTATTGAATATGCCCTTATACCTTTGTATATTGATACAAAATTAGTAGTTTATTTTGCTAAAGTGGTATTGACCATTGTTTATTGTGCAAAAATAAGATTGTATTGGATTACATCGGTATTGATCTTTGTATATTGATACAAAATTAAGATTATAGTTGGCCACAATGGTATTGACCCTTGTATATGGACATAATATTAAGTTTGTATTGAGCTACATAGGCATTGATCTTTGTGTACTGATACATAATTAAGAGTATATTTAACCACAATTGAATAGATCTTTGTATATTGATACGAAATTAAAGGTAACGCTTCCTAATGGTTTCATACCTAGAGATACTTAAAAATAAAATGTGAAGCTCTGGCCTCTTGATACCAACCATCTAAAACGCTCTAGGATAGTTAAGTAAAACAAACTCCTAGTCATGCAAAAATGTCACTTTGTTAGCTACTATGAAAGTCTATCACAGATATTCTCTAAACTACCCAGTAATCAAGTTGCTAAGAGACAAGCAACATTTGCTTATCTAAATATGAGAGATGAATAGGGCATCTTCTAAAACCCCAAGAGATCTGCAGAATATGGCATTCAAAGATGTTATCTTAAATCAAGATTTTCATTTTTTTTTTGATATCGAGACATATCAGCGCCTGAGAGCACCCCCTATTCTACTCCAAGTAGAAGATTAGCATCGAAGAACCTCCACAGTAAGATGGTTGAATTAGTGGCAAGCCTATCTCTTGGCATGAAAAAACCCCTTGCACCAACTGCAGACAGACTGCTGTCCAAAAAGGACAAAACTTGGTAGCAGGGAAGTCGACAGCCTAACTCTGCCAAGACAGGGTAGGTAAGTCCTTCATAATCCCTGCTCTACAACAAATGTCTGTCATAGAAACAGGACCCAAAGGCTGAAGACTGATGCAGGAATATATGGAGAGAAAATGGGAACTGTCCAGGCAGTCATTGGTATGTCCTTTCTTAGTTTTGGAAGCTGCAGGCCCTGCACTTCCTATATAAGCAAATATATTTATCCCTCTCAGGTCTCTGAGGTGGTTGAAGAATAGACAGCTAGAGTCTCATAGCTAAATTTTGAGTTGTTTAGGAATCAAGAGGGTGTTATAGATCTGAGAAGATACTCTTAAAAGTGTGTTGCAAGTTAGTATGAATGTTGAGTCAGATATAGACCTTTAAACTCATGGAGATGGTTAGATAGTAGAATGTTAAAGTCAGGGGCCAAATATGTATAAACTGGACATTGGGAAGGTATACTGGACCATTTAACTCTCATAAATGTGGCATATTTATATCTGTTGTTTTGTATAATACTTACTGTTATAAGAGAAGGAACCATCTGTTGGACTGAAAGGGGAAACTTCTGGGGGGAAGAGGGAGGAAGGGCGGGATAGGAAGGGGTAATAGGGAGGGGTTTGTGACTGAGATGTAACTTGAAGAAAAAAAATAAAGTATTTATAAAGTGAAAAAAAACCTGTCAATTATAAAAAGCAATTCAGCACTTCGATTTATGTTTCATATACCAGTCTAGAAACATATTATGGTTTTCACAATTGCCAGCAAACATAAAGTAGAAAAATAACCAGTTAAGATATTATTTAGGAATATGAATTACATTGAATCCATGACCTTAAGAAATATTAGAAAGATATGGTGACAAAACCAAATATTTTAGTACACATAATTTGTGTTTATACATTAGTTCTAATAAAACACATAAAGAGATTAATTATCTCATAAACAAAAGAGTAATAGTAATATCTTCCAATGTATCTCTGAGGAATATAAATACAGAATAAAATACTAACAACTATAATTCAATAGTACATCAATATAGACCAAGTGCCAGGGGATTTACACCTGAAAAATAATGTAGTATGCCATTTTGACAAAGTAAAACATAATACTACATTATATAATCAATAGATGCAGAAATTGGCTATATTTGGCAACCATTTATAATAAAAATTCTAAATAAAGCACAAGTAATAATTTGAATTTAGGCTTCAAGATATATGGTGTCACATACACCTTGGAAAATCACTAGCTATGAATACCAATTGTTCAAGTCTGCTCATACTACTGTGCAATGTTTGATCATATAACTAAAGTTGTCTCTCTCAATGCAAACTCTCAGGATTTCCTGTTTTAAAGCATCAAAAGTCAAAAAATGCAGTACCCATTTTACTTAGGCTTATAACTTACATTTCCTTTACTGAGGTAATTCCCAGATGATGATCAATGTTTACAACATGCTTTGCAGAAATTTGCACAACTCTCCTTGTATTTAGGATGTGAGTAAATCCAGTTTGATCTGTTCTGACTCAAGAAAATAGTTTCATGATATGAAGCTTTATAATGAAACACAGATATTATTCTAAATCACTAATATGCACTGTGTATTTTCCATTTGTTAAACATAATTTTTATTATAATTTATTTTTTATTTCTTCAAGTTACATCTCAATCACAATCCCCTCCCTACTCCCCCTTCCAGTCCCAGCCTCCCACCCTCTTCCCCCTCAACCCCCCATCCTCTTCCCTTTTTTTTAAGTTTAAGGTATATCTTTTCCCCCCCAACAGCTCCCCCTTTCAGTCCAAAAAATGACTCTCTTATAACAATAAATACAATACAAAACAACAGAAATAAATAGGCCACAATTATGAGAGTTATATGGCTTAGCATACATTCCCAATGTCCATTCCATATGTATTTGGCCCCTGCCTTTAACATTCTACTATCTAACCATCTCCATGAGTTTTAAGTTCTATATCTAACTCAGCTTTCATACTAACCTGCATCACAATTTTAAAAACATCTTAGATCCAGAACACCCTCTTGATTCCTAAAGAACTCAAAAATTTAACTATGAGACTCTAGCTATCTATTCTTCAACCACCTTAGAGACCTGAGAGGAATAAATCAAGAAAAAAGGAAAAATTATTGAATATGCCCTTATACCTTTGTATATTGATACAAAATTAATATTATATTTGGCTAAATTGGTATTGAGCTTTGTATATTAATACAAAATTAAGATTGTATTGGGCTACATAGGTATTGATCTTTGTATATTGATACAAAATTAAGATTATATTTGGTCACAATGGTATTGACCCTTGTATATTGATGCAAAATTAAGATTGTATTGGGCTACATAGGTATTGATCTTTGTATATTGATACAAAATTAAGATTATATTTGGCCACATTGGTGTTGATCTTTGTATATTGATACAAAATTAAGGGTAACCCATTTTAAAGGTATTGTACCTAGTAATGCTTAAAAATGCAATGTGAAGTTTTGGTCTTTTGCTACCAACTGTCATAAACTGTTTTGGATAATTAAGAAATGCAAACTAGGGAGAAATAACAACAGACATTGAGGAGATCCAGAGAATATTTGGGTCCTACTTTAAAAATCTATATTCCACCAAATTTGAAAACCTAAGCGAAATGGACAATTTACTCAAAGAAATGTAAATTAATAGTCATGCAAGCTTGTCATTTTGTTAGGTAGTATGACAGTCTAACACAGTTATTTTCTAAACTAATCAGAAATCAAGTTGCTAAGAGACAAGCAACATTGGCTTATCTAAATGTAAGAGATAGATAGGGCGTCTTCAAAAACCTCAAGAGATCTGCAGAATATGGCATTCAAAGATGTTTTCTTAACTTAAGATTTTTTGATATCGAGACATGCCAGCTCCTGACAGCACCCCCTATTCTACTCCAAGTAGAAGATGAGCATCGAAGAATCTCCAGTGTGAGACAGTTGAATTAGTGTCAAGCCTATCTCTTGGTAAGAAAAACCCCTTGCTTCAACTGTAGACAGAATGCTGTCTAAAAAGGACAAAACTTGGAAGCAGGTAAGTCGACAGTCTAGCTCTGCCAAGACAGGGTAGGCAAATCGTTCATAATTCCTGCTCTACAATCAATGTCTGTCAGAGAAATGGGGCCAAATGACTGAAGATCGATGCTATAATGTATGGGGCGAAAATGGGAACTGTCCAGGCAGCCAGTGGTATGTCATTCTTTAGTTTTGGAAGCTGCAGGCCCTGCACTTCCTATATAAACATTATTTTTTTGTACTTAATATCCCCAAGAGCCCTAATATGTAGTTAAGATGATTTTGCTCCCTTTCCAGAAACTTGTGGTTCAGAATTTGTGGTGCTGGTCAAAACACAGAGTATATCAAAGTACCAGAGTGGGAAACAGAGCAGGCACTAGAGTGTCATTGTGGAGTGCACTGTAGAAGTTGGGACTTGCTATTTGCAAAGCAATTTTAAAAGTCAATTATAAAAGTGTGCATCTGTGTAGCAAAAAGCTCCTGTCCTGGGGCATTCATTACATTTTCAAATGAAGACTGAATGTTAAGGGGATTGTGGGACATTCCTATGCATATGTTGTTTTTCTGAGAATTTTGACTTTTTTTTCCAACTTAACTGTGTTTTTCAAAGTCAAATGAGCGTAGAAATGCATGAAGTCCTATTTATGGAGTCTCAACTAACTTTTACAAAGAGTTGCAGTCTAGGGAATTCAGAGAACTAAAATCATCCATAAGGGCATTAGAAAGTTTTGTGACAGAGGAAATGAAATATTCACACATTAAAATGCTGCAGTCAAAATGGAAAGAGAGACTTAGTCTAAGAGATATGTATATTGAAATCAGTAAAGAGGCCAAGGAAATCACTCATATTTATGAGTGATATGACCAGAGAAGCATCAAGGTACATTGAATTTTAGCAGCTAGGAAAAACAGAGATGGAATTCCTGATGTGAACAAACGAGAAGCGATGATAGAGTTGATACAGCCTCACTGAAGTATTTTATTTGTGTTTAAGGAAGAATTCATGAAACTTAATTTTTCGTTTCGTCAGTTTCTTACTTGAACACACGTACAGTCATCACATCCCCCTTCCCACTGTGTTTTTTTACCCCTCTCCAAGTTCTGTTGACAGCCTTCTATTCACCAGCTAATTAGTTCCCTTCCTATTTCATGTGGATTTGTGTGTGTGTGTGTGTGTGTGTGTGTGTGTGTGTGTGTGTGCAAATCATGTTTCTAATTACAGTTTGCATAGTTTTGCTTCATGCCAGTTTTTAATATTTACTGGATTATTTGGGAAAATCTCAGTTCCTATACAAGGAGAACGATCACAGAAGAAGCCCCAGTCCCTTATTAATCAGTATCATAATTTTGTAGCACTGTAGACTGAACCCAGGCCAGACTCTGCACAGCAACCTCTCTTCCACTGAGCTCCATGTCAAAGACCTTAAAATTTAGAGAGTCTTGCTTTGTACTCTTAATAGCAATGGACATTAACAACTCAATACTCTAACTGGTGGTTTGCTACTTTATGGGTTCTTCTTTCTTCCACTCTTGTCCACCATTCACTTCTTCCCTTTCAAACTCCCAACACTAGATAGGAGAGAAAAAAGGATACAGGAAAAAGGAGGTGTTGCTATCCTTAGACTATTATTTCCTGCGGATTAGGGGCATTAAGTTCCTTGGGTCAAGTTTGAGCTTCAGAGTCAAGATATCTAATTTCTTCTACTTGTTTCTTTGCACATGACTACTTGACAAACAACAATCAACAACATCCAACCACCAACCAGTTACCCACCTGTCAGAGCTCTAGCATTTATATATCCTCTGAAAATTTCCCAAAATTCCAAGTGTCACATACTCCCAGGAACTATCTGCAGCTGGCAAAACCATGTCCCTGCCAGTGAATAAGACAAAGCCCACCTATATCCTCACAATTGGGATTAAAACAAAAACACATTACCATAACATTTCTGTGTTTTTTTTTTAAAGAAAACAGAATTCAAAAATTCTCACTACAAAATGTCATAAAAGAAATTCAGACATGTAGAGATTATGCTCCAAAAGCCATGTTTGTTTTATTACTATACTGGAATGACTAACCTAGGAGAGTTTGGTTCACCTGCATAGGAAAGTGAAAGAATTATCCCTTTGAGCTGATATTTGAAGGGGTAAAGTCCATTATCTAAGGTTTTATGCAGAAAGGTGACCAAATGCTAACATTTGGGTAAATATGTTCTGTGTCACATGTTCTAAGTTTAGCCTTTTCTCTATTGTCAGCAAAAGACAATGCATCAGAGAAACCAGTCTACTTCCCTGTAACATCAAGTTCCCTTGTGCTATTTTCTCTATGGATGAATAACAAAAGAAATTATACTCATGGCTTCCCCATAGTCAATATACCTGGGGATCCAAAGCAAGGCCAGCTCAGCTGCCTTTGTGTGACAACAGGCTTCAGACACAGCTATTGTCAAAACCAGTGGTGATAGATGATTTCCTCAAAATATTTGATTATGTTTTGATGATGCAGGATGGTCTAGGAGCAGAAGCCAGAACTGGTAATGAACATGGTATCATCAGTAGATTTACTATGTGCTGAGGGAACTTCACTCACAGAAATAGGAAGAAAGTCAGAATTGGTGATCAGGCCAGTTTGCCTGAACTTTTTAATGAGAACCCCTCTGTTTCCAGAGCTCTGTGCCCTCACTGTGGTCATTCTTTAGTGCTTCAGTGGTCTTACTGAAAATTTTCACACAGTATGTTTTTAACTTACATGATTCTGTATTTTTGCTAAGATCCCATGTTCCATTCAGGAGAACATTTGTATCATTCATGTCCTTTATCGGTACAGCAGTGCCTAGTGCACATTAATCCAGGAGGCTCCATCATCTACCTTCTTTCTGTTTGTTTTTGTCCATCAGCACACACATTCACAGATGGAGAAAAAGGGTCAACATCTCCAAGTCTGGTTTAATGATTGCATGACTTGTTTTTAGACTCTCTTCTATCCCTATACTCCAAGGGGTATGAGGGCAATATAGAGCAGTGAAGTTCTACTGTGTCATTTAAACAGCTATAATATTATTTTAGAATTTTCATGCATGCAATAATTTGATCAAATCCACCCATTTTCTCACGTCCAATTACTTCTCTATCTTCTTATCAGTATTTCCTCCCAACCTCATGCACTGTTTTTTAAATCCACTGAATCCACTTCATGCTCACAATATGTATATGGACATAGAGGCATCCACTGATGCATGAATAGTCTCTCAGGGGATGCATCCCTGGAGAAAATTGACTCTCCCTGTTCCAGAAGCCATCAATTGTCAAAAGCTCCTCAGATTGTGTCAGGTCAGAACCTTATCAGCCCCTTCCCCAACAATGCTGAGGTTTGGTATGACTTGATCTTGGACAGGTTTTGTGCATGCAGACACAGCTGCTGAGTTCATGTGTACAAAGACCTTGTCATGTCCAGAACCTTTTCACTAACAGATGACATTTGTCAAATCTGTGCTTTGCCAGGACTTTGAGGAAAGTGCCCGGAGTGTGCTGCTCTGTTTATTGCTGGGTTATTTGAAGTTTCAAACATAAGTTTGGTTAAGATTCTGTCTGAAGTGCAAACAAGTTCAGTCACATTTCCTAATCCTTGGATTTTCAAAAGGACTTCATGGATGCTGTTGTCATTCTAGCTCTCAATGGAGAGTCTGCATAAGTAAGTCTCTATTAGAGTCATGGTCTCTTCCTTAGTGTCATTTCAGTGATCTTACTGTCATAGCACCTGTGCTTGCTTTCTGATGCTTGGGGAAAATGAATCAATTGCCTACTTCTAAGTCACTTTCTAGAAAAGTGACTTAGTATGTTATTAGGTCTTTAATTAAAGAGACCTTCCTACAATGGGTATTTATAAACAGAATGGCTGAATTGGATCTCTATTCTACTGAGTTCTGAAGAGATGCAGTAGCAGGCATTTG
Organism: Lophiomys imhausi; assembly: GCA_907164525.1. NCBI lineage: Eukaryota > Metazoa > Chordata > Mammalia > Rodentia > Muridae > Lophiomys > Lophiomys imhausi. Next base: position 3,991,529 of record CAJQZJ010033026.1, on the reverse strand, counting down.
GCAAATACTTTCTGTGAACACTGTTGAATTACTAGTTTGTGATTTTAGAGGAGTAAAAGATAACTTTCAGTGTTCCTAGGCCTTGAAACAGAACTACAATGCATGCTGTAATTTTTTTCAGGGTGCTTTTGAAACACAGCTTTAGTGTAACTACGAGAGGTCATTGCAGAAATTTTATGCTGGTTCTGTTCTATAATTTTAGACTTCCCTTTGGAGCACAGACTTCTGCAGCAGCAAATGAGTATTTCTCAGTTTTTACTGTGGAGTCGGGTGCTTGATAATGCTTTTAACATTTGCTCTGCTTCCCCTTAGTGTTTTGTGAATTAACTCTTTAAAATCTGAAGTCAATTCATTTGATATAATATGCCTTAGTTGAGGCTTGACTTTTATATATGAAATATATTAGTGACCTATCACTTCCACAAGCTCATTGTTTAAGGACCGAGATTTAGAAAATGTGAGGTTCAGAAAAAACACAAATAGATTAACTTCATCTGTTATCCCTTTATTGTTTTCAGTATCTTGATCTCCTCATTTCAGTATCTTGTTATTTTATACAGTTTTTAAAATTTTTATTCTTTTTGTCACATATCTGTCATTACCCACATCCTCCTTCCAGTTTCCTTTTATTCCTTCTGTATTTTACTATCTATTTCATGTGAAATGCAACATGGAAAGTAGAAAATGTTCATTTTGAGACGCCTCCTGCAGCCAGGGCTTTTTGTGCAGGGCATACTCCTTTGGTGCACTGTACTAGACCTTTCCTTTTCATGCAGGGATCAAAAGCTGCAGTGGAGGAGCAACTTCCCAGTATGTAGATGACCTAATTCATTGGATGACAGCCATGGGGACATGCAGCTGGGAAGGTGTGGGCAACTTCCCTTTAGGGTTCAGAGAGTCTTTAGAGTTTTCACAGTGAGTCTGTGAAGAAAATTAAAGGCTTTTATTTCATCTGACAAGAAATGCATATTGATGAAAGATGAGAGAAATCTCTGTCATCCAGAGGGTCATACAGGACAGCCGGCCAGGCAACCCACAGGAGCCTCTCAGAGCTGTGGTAACTGTAGTCGGGCTTCTTGGCTTGATAATGCTCGTGCACGTGCACTTGACTTACTTTGTATTGTGTTCTCTTAATGTAAATGGTCTTATGCCTCATTGCTTTATATCTGGAAACTTTCTGACATTAAAACTTTTCTTCTTAAAAATGTAAAACTATATTATTTATATCTTCTGGCTAGCTTTATGTTAACTTGACACAAACTACAGTCATCTGATAGGAGGTAACCTTCATTGAAAAAAAATCAGGCTGTAGGCAAGGCTTTAGGACATTTTGTTAATTAGTGATTCATGGGGGATGGCTCAGCGCATTGAAAAGGATGCCTTCCTTGCCTGGTAGTCCTGGGTTCTGTAAGAAAAACAAGCTGACCAAACCATTCTGAGCAAGCCAATAAGCAGTGCTCCTTTCTGGCTTCTGTGTGAGCTCCTACCTTCAGGTTCGGCTGTTTGAGTTCTTGTCGTGACTTCCTTTAATGATTAACAATGCTATGAGCAGAAGCCAAATGAAACCTTTCCTCTCCAGATAGCTTGGTTGTGATGTTTCATCATGGCAATACTAGCCATAAATACAACATGTTTATTTTGTCATCATATAGGTGTGTACACTCAAGCATGTGTGTTGTCACATGATATGTGGGTGCAAGTCACAGAACAAATATGGCTCTTTTCATCCACTATGTGGATCTTGGGAATTGTTTGTTTATTTTATTTTCTTGAGATAGGTTTCTTTGTGTGGCCCTTGCTGTTAAAGTAAATGTTTAAAAATTTTACCTGTATTTATATTATATTTCATTGGTCAGAATTGTTAATCCTTAACCCGCCATTATAAATGAGTACACATAGACACCTAATGGATTTTATCAAGCCTTAGCCTGGATTATGCAATCTTAGCCCTTCTAAGCTAGCCCCTAATTCTTTTCCCCAAATATGACCCCATATGTTCATACATCCCTTAGGCTGTTATTCTCCATGCTATGCTGATGTTCCACACCATGTGGAATGAGGTTCTTTTCTCAAACCCGTGGCCTTTGTCCTCCTTACTGCTCTGGCTTCTTCTACCCAAGATTCTCTCTGTCTTCCCCAGAAGCCTGTGAACTTTGTCCCACTTACTCTTCTCTCTGCTCAATCATAGACCTTGGCATTTTATTAAAGCCAATCAGAGACAATTATTAGAAAGCAAAGCAATATAGAATTACTTGCTATACAGCAAGCAGGTCTCTGGGAGTAGGTTAATTAACATTTAGAATGGTAACAGGTCACTGTACTACCTGGCTTTCCTGGAACTTGCTCTGTAGACGAGGCTGGCCTCAAACTCACAAAGATCAGCCTGCTTCTGCCTCCTCAGTTCTGAGATTAATGGCATTCTGGGTCTTGGGGTTTGAATTCAGGTCATCAAGCTGTGTGGCAGGCACCTTTGTTCACTGGGCCATCTCAACAGCCTCAGGCATTTTCTATCCAAACTTTATTTTCTTGTATTTGGAAGATTTTATTCTCATTTCCATCTCTCCATCAAATACTTTTCATTCTATACCTTGTCTTAGGTAGGGTTACTATTGTTGTGATTAAATATCATTACCAAAAACAAGTGGAAGAGTAAAGGGATTACTTGGCTTATACTTACACATCATCATCAAAAGATGTCAGAACAGGAACTCAAATAGGGCAGGAAGTTAAAGGCAGTCGCTAACAAAAAGTCCATGGATTGAACAGGGAGTTTGTTGCTTACTACCTTGCTCTTCATGGATTTTTCAGCAGTTTTCTTACAGAAATCAGTCCAGGGTGACACCACCCACAATGAGATGGGTCCTCTATCTTCAATCACTAATTAAATAAATGCACTAGAGGTTCACCTACAGCCTAATCTTACAGAGGTATTTTTTTCACTTGAGGGTCCCTCCTCTCCAGTGACTCTTTCGTGTGTTAAACTGGCACGAGACAAGCCAGCATATACTTCAACCATGAGTGTACAGTCTCTGAGTCTGTTCCAACTTATTCCAGCCCAAGTCTATGAAAAGTAGACACAGGGAAGCTCTTTGATGTTGTTTGGCACTTTGTTGGCTCTAAGGTAAACAATGCTAATGTGATTGAAAGATGAACAGAAAGGAACAGGAAGCACTCTACTGTCTCTGTTAATTTTACATCATTGCATTACCAAGTTGTGGAAAAAAAGAGTGCTGTAAAAAAATAAAACAATACTGCCAGCAATATTTTCTTTCTGAATTAGGTATGGAAACTGAACTTAAAAGTATTTTAGTGTTATACCCTTTTTCATTAGAATAAACTAAGAATTTAAGGATTACTAAACAATTGAAAAATGGGTGAAGACTTATTCTCCACAGCCCACGCATAGTCACATGGATGCCTACTTTCCCTGAAAAGTCAAACTAGTCATGGCATTTAGACTGAACATTCTTTGACTTTGCATCTGAAAACATGACCTTTACACTGGATTATTAAACAGACTATAGTCCTGAAAACAAAGCTATTTCTCTGCTAGATTTCAAAGTGAAGATACTTGGAAATGCCATGCACACGTCTTCTGAGGGAATAAGATAACTTAATATATGCTCCACACAGCATGTGCAAAAACCTACATGTAGTCAAAAAATAGCTACTCAGAAGGCCAATAAAGCTGATCATCTGATCATTTTTCTGACACTTCTACACCTCAAAGCTTTAGGATTATGTATCAAAGCAATTATTGCCTAATTATGATCGGTGTGGCCAAAGTGATAGAGTGTTTAACAGTATATTTGTTGCTTATCTAAGCCATGTGCATTTACTTTTGGTATCCTTTTTTTAATTTCTATTTTTTAGATGATAAATGTTACTTCTCCCTTTCATTTCCTCGCTCCAAACTCTCCCTGATAGTCCCCTTTGCTCTCTTTCAAATTTATGTCCTATTTTTCATTAATTTTTATTACATGTATTTATGTAATATGCATAGACATATATATTCCTAAGTGCATTCTTTTCAGTTTTTATAACATTACTTGTATGCATATTTTCATATTGATTGTTTAGTATTGGACAACCAATTAGTATGTTCATTCTGGGGAAGACTATGCTCCATTCTCAGCATCCCTTATTTTCCTGTAGTAATTTATATTGGGTTGTGGCCACAGGGTATATTCATAATGAATTCTGGAAATAGAAATCTTCAAAAGAATCACTTTTTCTGACTAAAATAGTATGTTCATACAGAATTTTATTTCAATGAAGCAAGATACATAGCTATAGAAATAAAACATGAGTTTTTAGTTGTTATAAATATATGTTGCATATGGCTTAACCAGCTTTATAAATAAGTGAAAGAGTTATGTTGTAAACAAAGTACATTAAAACAAACTAGAATTAACATTTGAATGGAAAAGTAATTATAGTAAAAGACAGTTGATAAAACTTCAAGAGCAAATTTGTATGGGAACATTGTAGTAAGATTCAAAGACTGTGATACATATAGAAGTCAGAAAAGAAGGGATGACAGAAAATATATGAACACATGCTAGAAGGATCTTTTATATATGGAAGGTAGAAACAGATAGATGGTAGATAATAGGTAGGTTATAGATGTAAGGTAGGTGAATTATAGTTTAACTATAGAAGATAGATGCCAACAGATGATAAATTATAAATCACAGATAGATGATAGATATATAGATAGATAGATGATAGTTAGACAAAAATATTGAGCTTAGTTTTCATGGTGGTTTTAACAAGTTAGGAAAAAGCATTATTAAAATACAGAAGATTGTGACACAACAAGGCAAGTCTTCTTGAGGACAGACCCTGAGTTTAGTTCTGAGAAAACAGAAATTGCATTGAACTTTCATCAACTGTATTGTTTGAAAGGCAAGGTGACTGTGTTTTTGACATGTTAGTACTACTTTTCTTGAAAATGTGCAAATTGGGAAATGTGATGCTTAGAATAACCTGGACAAATCCCTTTGTTAAATCTCCAGCAATATAAAAAAATTCATAGTCTTCAATATCTTTTAATTTATGATGATTGTAACTCATGACTATTTAGAAGTGAAATACCATAGCTAGTTTGGGTAAGGATAGAAAAATTGATTGAAGATTGTATTCTACATGAATTGCAATTGTGACTTGTGAATGTAATTTCCTATTTCTTGTTTCAACCTCTTGCATTCCTAATGAGACCTGAAAGCTAGAAACCCTTTGACTATGACTTTTCCTGGCTAAAACTGACTGTATGGAAATCTATTTCCATGAAAAGGGGATGCCTTTTACTTGAGAAAGAAAAACACAAAGCACATGTTTTTTTCTTGCTTCTGCTATTAGGAATCACTTCTGGATTATATACATAGTAAATCAAAGAGGATAAGGCACACAGGTGATATAATTTATGTCTCCAAGGTACATTAGCACATCTAGGAACATAATGGGGTTTCAAATATTTAATAAAGATTCATTTCATTGAATTGTAGAAACTTGATATTTGATAGGATTTGAGCATGACTGAGGACCTCTGTTTACCTTGAGTATTCCAAAGATCCCAATTAAAATCATCAAATCACTGGTCAACCATTTGTTCTTAATTCCATCATGACCATACTTTCCTCTAATATAGCAAAGCAAAATGAATTTCTATCACCCTGATATATAATCCTTTGTATTAATTTTGTTGGTGTGTGAAAATGTCTAATAATACAATATTTTCTTATGTGAAAACTTACAGTACAATCTTCTCTTGTTAAAAATGGTCACTAGATATGTCCTTTATATTTATTTATTTATTTTTACTCACATGATATATATGTACTTGTTCTCTTTCCTTTTTACATTCGTTATATAGCTTATGAAAACTTTAATGAGTTAAGCAAACAGGTAATTAATTTTTGAATTGTATATTCATATATTAGAGTTTTCTAAATCTAATTTTGCCATATTTTATACCAGTTATGTCTCATACTCATTTAGCAATACCACATTTGGCTAGTTCGCATTATGCATTTGGGGCTGTATTCTCATTTCATTGTGTTTTAATTTAAATTTCAATTGTTTTATTATGGCAAAAGGCTATAGCAATTTAGGTATTCATAATTTGCTGTGCTTAAAGCAAGTCTCCCCTTCTAGAATAATTTGCATAATTGAAAACCATACAACTTGTACTTAGCAATTAATAAACTACTAAGAGAATAACAATACTTAATGAATAAATGATTTCTTCCAATACGAAGATAATTATGTAGGAATACTTTAGCTCCAATTCTACTTGTTACTATCTTGAATTTTCTATGCATCTGTAGGTTGTAATGATCAATTACATATCCATTACTGAGGAAGAAAGGCAATGGAGAAAACAAAGCTCTTAGTTCATGATAATCTACATGACATAGAAAATTCTAAACCATATTTGTAGATTTTAGACAATATAAATTAGTAGGTGATTAATAAGTAATGTACATTGGAACTCATTTTTATTGTGCCAGCTAGCACAAGGTATCATCCATTTTGCCACACACTACTGGTGTTAATGTCATTAGTCTGACGTTGTTCAGATCAAGGTTAAGTTGATAAAGACCCCAGATTCAAAAAGCTACCTTGAGAATAATACCTTTCTATGTATTGCCTTGCTCCTCTCAATAATCGTGCCATTTCCCCCTCTTGGTTCCTATCATTGACATTGTTAACTTGTTGTGTTTCACCTGTTTGTCTTCTGAAACTGCAATTTAATTAATTACTGTAGTTATTAGTAAGTATAAACTGTAAGATTAAGCTGGAGGAGCAGCTGGTGGCTTACCAGAGGAGTGAGTATGCCTTAACCGGTTGCCTGATTTATCCTGGGGAAAGAGTCCTGGGACCAAGGGTGGTCTACACCACCTGTTACCTAAATTCTGTTAACTAATATAAGTTGTTATATTAGGCTGGTAGAATTATCAGCAGCTTGGCAGGAGATTTGCCTGGGTTCGAGGAGAGTCTAGGAGTCTGGAAGTCCGACTGCCCAAGATTGCTTGGAATAAGCCGCCACAGTCTTTTCCCCAATAACTAAATACACTAAGACCTTTTAATGTTTTAACACTTAGCCCTTAGCTGGGCAGACTCTCAATTAGGTACTCTAAATTAGGATCACCTAATCCCAAACTTCCATGTGCCTTCCATAACCTTCCAATGTTCTCAAGATGTCTGTCTCCTTCAGTGTCCCAGCAGAAAGAGAGGGAATCTCTGTGTGTGCTCAAGGATCCTGTCTAATCTCAGGAAGTCCCACCTTCCTATACTCTTTCTTCCCAGCTAATTGGCCATAGCGACTTTTATTAACCAATCAAGAGAATGCCTCAGAAGGGATGGTAAACAGACCTCAGCATTGAATTCAATCTATAGGAAGCAATGATATTAGACCTTCCCTCAACATCTCCCACTTTAAGTCTAACAAAAGGCTCCTTTTCTTAATAACAACAAATACAATAAACACAATACAGTAACAATAACAATAAATACAATAAAACAATACAATTAAAACAATTATGAAAACTAAAAGGTGTGACATACATTCTCAATGTCCAGTCCATATGTATTTGACTAGTCAACTAGGAAATATATTCTATTACATATCTCTCTTGATGAATTTAAAGATCTATACCTAATTCAACTTCCATCCTAACTTACATTATTAATTAAACCATCTTAACCTGAAAACATCCTTTTAATTCATAGATGACTTAAAATTTACTGTGATTCTATAACTATGTAGTCTTCAATCACATCAGAAACCTGAGGATAAATATATCTGAATAGATAGGAAGTGCAGAGCAAGTAACTTCCAAAACTATGAAATGACAAACAACTGACTGCCTAGACAGTCCCCAGTTTCTATGACATTGGAGCATCATCATCAGCCTTCTTGCCAAGCATATCTCACAGACTTAGTTGTGGAGTAGGAAATAAGATTTTCCCATTCTGTCTTTGTAGAAGTAGGCCATCAAATTACCTACATTGAAGCTTTGGTCCATCTTGGACTGTATATAGTCTGTTGAGAGAGCAGGGGCATTTTTGCCCAGTAGAATTATCTCCTGATGGGAGATTTCTTTTTGATGCTCATTTTATTCTTTCAAGTCAAATGGGAACTGTCAGGAGCTCTCAGGCTCATGTCAAAGAATTTTTAAAATAATAAAATTATTTTTTTAGTGTTAAAATGTTTATTACTTTTTTTTATAATTTATTTTTTTATTTCTTCAAGTTACATCTCAATCACAATCTCCTCTCTACTCCCCCCTCCTGTCCTACCCTTCCACCCTCTTCCCCTTCAACCCCCCCATCCTCTACCATTTTATTTTTAGTTTGAGGTATATCATTTTTCCCCCAACAGCTCCCCCTTTCAGTCCAACAAATGGTTCTTTCTCTTATAACAATAAATACAATACAAAACAACAGAAATAAATAGACCACAATTATGAGAGTTATATGGCTTAGCATACATTCCCAATGTCCAGTCCATATGCATTTGGCACCTGACTTTAACATTCTACTATCTAATAAAACTATCTTTAAATGCCATATTCTACAGATCTCTTGAGGTTTTTGAAGACCATCTATCCATCTCCATTGAATAACCAAATGTTGCTAGTCTCTATCAATTTAATATCTGATTAACTTAGAAAACATCTGAAATTAACTAACTTAATTATCTTAATGAAATGACAAGTTTGAATGGTTATCATCTTGCATTTGTTAATTATCCTAAACACTTTGTGATAGTTGCTGCCAAAAGGACTAGAACTTCACATTGTAAATTTAAGAATTACATAGGTACAATACCTAATCAAAATATAGCCTTAATTTTGTATTAATATACAAAGATCTATAGGAGTAGATTCAATAATCTACCCTTTTTCCTATCATTCTCATATGTCTATAACCTTAATTTTGTATTAATAACAAAGGTCTATAGGAGCAAATTCAATAATCTATATTCTTATCATATAAATTTAATATTACATATCCATATTCCCCCTCTTTTTTCTTTTCAAGTCTTCTCCCCCTATATAATAGAGAAAGAAGGATAAAGAGAAAGAAATCCCTTAGCCTAACCTCCTACACCTTGCTTAACAAGATCATATAACAATTTGTTACTATTCCCCCTAAATGACATCTATAACCCATCAAATAACCAAAGAATCATCCACTCCACTTTTTAGGAATGGGACGTTGCTCTCTTAAAAGTTCTTCCTGCTGAATTGGGATGCAGAAAACCTGTTTAGGGGCCCAAATAAAATGAAAAAAAAAATGGTTAAGCAAGTAAATTGTAACATTTGTTATCCAGACTCTATGTGCTCAGCAATTTGAATGTTCTGAGCAATTTGTAGTTCGAAGCTGGACTTTGGTAGGAAAGTTCAGGGGTTTATTGATGTCCTGTCTGGAACAGTCTTTGAGGCTGGGCCATCTCAGCAAGCTGTTTGAAGTTGTTCTGGATGCAGATTTTGGAGGAAACAGCTATTGAGGCAGTCTATGAGGCTGGATCATTTGGGTTAATTGTCTTGTCTTCTTTGGACTCTGGTCCCATTGTTCTGAAAATATATAATTTCTCACAAGTAACATATAGTTCTGCAATTACCAAAATGCATTGGGTGTGCAGGATGCACAAATCAATTAAAGACTATTTTCTGTTCTTTGAAAAGAAGAAAACATTTATAAGTCTCCATTCATGCCATAAAAAGATGGCATGTAATGTCTTTCCTAGGGCAAATTGTTTTTTGGCAATAGAAGAAAAAAATTTTTGATCTTTCAAAAGAAATCTTGAAAATTTGAAACTAAAATTTATCTTTAAGTGTATATAAACCATAATAATCTTAACTTTCTGTCAATATCTAGTATAACAAAACAATCTTAAATTTCTATCAATATCTATTAATATAACAAAATAATCTTAAGTTTTTAATAATAAAGGAGACAAAGAATAAAGTGAGGGAAAGAAGAAAATCCCTGAATGCAATCCTTATTTTTTCACAACACATAACATATATCCATTCATCCTAGACGATAACAAACAATCACAACACCTAACATAACACACAACAAAAACTTCCATCCAATCTCTTGGGAATGGAGTGTAAATATTTTTGGGGACCCTTCAAAAAATGAGATATTGGCCAATTCCCCGGAAAGTTAGCTATAGCTTTTGTTGTCCAGTCTCTGTAGGATCGATCATTTTTGAACTAGCGCTTTTAAAAATGATTTGCATGCAAAGTTTTTAAGAAAACAGTGATTGAAGCAGTATGTTAGGCTGAATCTTCTGGCCTATTTGTCTTGTTATTATCATTCAGCCCTTGGTTCTGAAAATAAATTTTTCCTTTACATTTGAAAAAGTAAAAGGCATAGAACAACTTTGTAAGTCCATTTTAAAGCATAAACTCTATCCATGCTGGATAAAAGATTGGAATATCATGAACACAATACAGTTAATAAAATACTCTTACTATGTGTAGACATTCATGTTTCTGCTAATATGAGGTTCTCCCTGGTAAGATCTAATTTTTTTAAGTTTTGTTGGTAACCATATTTTTTCATTCCCTGTAGACACATAGGCATAACCACATCCCCATCTTAAAACAATTGCAAGTTTCCACTCTAAAGTTAAAATATCTTTATATATATATATATATATATATATATATATAGGTTGATTTAATTTCTCAGTTTTTTGTACAACCCAATGTCTCTTAACTGCATTGGTACCCTTTTCACAAGCATTTAGGAAATTCAAAATTAGCAAAGCAATGTGTAATCTATTCCTAGGATTCTTTAATTCTAACTTTTGTTTAAAAACCATCTCTTTTAAGGTATGATTATTTGCTCTTTCTACAATTGTTTGTTCTGTAGGTTTGTGTGGTATACCAGTATCATGCTTTATATTATAATATGCAAATAATTGCTTCATTTTATTAGATACATATGCAAGAGCATTATCAGTCTTAATTTGTGCAGGTACACCCATAAATGCCATTATTTCTAATAAGTGTGCAATAACACAATCAGCTTTTTCAGAACTTAAAGCAGTTGCTCATTGAAACACTGAGTGTTTATCAATGGTATGATGTATGTATCTTTATTTTCCAAATTCTGCAAAATGAAAAACATCCATTTGCTAAATTTCATTGTTTTTAGTACCTCTAGGGTTGCTACCAGCAGGTAATGTAGTTTGGTTATATAGAGAACACATAGGACATTTTTAAATTATTTCCCTGGATTGTTGCCAGGTAATAGAGAATTTTTTCCTTAAACCTGAGCTGTTAACTTAATGTTTCTCATGAAATTTTGAGGCTTCCAACACATTTCCTATGAGTAATTGGTCAATAGCCTCATTTCCTTGTGCCAGTGGACCTGGAAACCTGTTTGAGATCGAATATGGGTTATATATAATGGGTTATTTCTACTACTGATGACCTTTGCAATTGTATAAATAAAGAAGTTAATTCTGTATTATAGGGAATAAATTCAGCAGTTTCTACATGCAACACAACTCTTTCTGCAGGTAGAGAATTAGTAATTATGTTAAGAGCCTCAGAAAAATCTAATAACACCATAAAGATTGCATACAATTCTGCTTTTTTGAACTGAGGTATATGGACTTTTAATTACCTTGCTGATTTTGTCTGTCTCATAACCTGCCATTCCTATCTTGTTAGCATCAGTATAGAGGTTGGTGAATTAGGAATTGGCATTCCCTTTACAATATGGGGAACAACCCAATTAGATCTTTTTATAAATTGTATATGTTTGCTTTTTTGCAAATTTGTTGTTAATTTCTCCCAAATAATTACTGCAAGCTCTTTGCCAATCTTCATTGATTACCCACAATGACATAATCTCAGCATTAATTAAGTGGCACTACTATTTCAGCCTGGTCCATTCCTGTTAATTGATGTAGTCTTATTCTACTTTTTACAATTAATTCAGATATCTTTTCTATGTATGTCTTTAACTTTTTACTTTGTTTATGTGGTAAGAAAATCCATTCCATAGTACTGTCTTCCCATTGCATAATAAGCCCTGTAGGAGAATGAGTTGATGGTAAAATGACCAAAATGCAATCAAGTTGGAGATCAATTCTATCTATGTATGCATCTTGCAATCTTTGTTCTACCAACAGTAATTCCTTTTCTGCCTCAGCAGTTAAACTTCTTGGACTGTTTAGATTTGATCCCCTTGTAATGTTTGAAACAAACAACATAACTCATAAGTACTTAAGCCAAGGGTGGGCCCTAGACAATTTCTATCTCCCATTAATTTTTGAAAATCATTAAATATTTTTAAATTGGTCTCTATGGATCTATACCTTTTGTGATCTTATTCTCTGTTGACTTATTTTATAACCCAAATAGTTTATTGAATCTCCTCTTTGTATTTTTTCAGGAGGAATTTTTAACCCCCATAGTGGCAGTAGTCTTTTATTTCCTCAAATAAGTTCTCTAAAATAACTACATCAGAATCAGCCAACAAAACATCATGCATATAATGATAGATAATAGACTGAGGAAAGTGCTTATGCATTATTTCTAATGGTTTTTGTATAAAATATTGACACAGAGTTGGACTATTCAACATTCTCTGTAGAAGTACATTTCAATGATACCTCTTGATTGATCTACTATTATTAAGAGGTACAGTTAGCAAACCTTTCCCTATCATTCTTATGAAATGGAATTGAGAAAAAGCAATCTTTTAAATCAATCATTATTTTTAAAAAATAATTTATTTTTTATTTCTTCAAGTTACATCTCAATCACAATTCCCTCCGTACTCCCCCCTTCAGTACCACCCTCCCACCCTCTTCCCCATCAAACCCCATAGTCTTCCCTTATTTTTAGTTTAAGGTATATCTTTCCCCCCCCCCAACAGCTTCCTCTTTCAGTCCAACAAATGGTTCTTTCTCTTATAACAATAAATACAATACAAAACAACAGAAATAAATAAGCCACAATTATGAGAGTTATATGGCTTAGCATACATTCCCAATGTCCAGTCTATATGTATTTGGCACCTGACTTTAACATTCTACTATCTAACCATCTCCATGAGTTTAAAGTTCTATATCTAACTTAGCTTTCATACTAACTTGCATCACAATTTTAAAAACATCTTAGATCCAGAACACCCTCTTGATTCCTAAAGAACTCAAAATTTAACTATGAGACTCTAGCTATCTATTCTTCAACCTCCTCAGAGACCTGAGAGGGATAAATATATCTGATTATATAGGAAGTCAATCAATTTTAAATGCCATGACTTTGGTAATAGAGAAGGTAAAGGTATACCAGGCTGCAAAGAACCCATAGGTGGAATTATTCTATTCACAGCTCTTAAATCTGTTACCATTCTCCATTTACCAGATCTTTTTACCACAAGAACAGGAGAATTCCATGGGCTGGTAGACTCTACTATATGACAAACCTCCATCTGTTCAATTGCTCAAGAGCCTCCAATTTTTCCTTTGTTATGGGCCACTGCTCTTGCCACACCATTTTATTTGATAGCCATTTTTAGGGTAGGGCTATTGGAATTTCAGCAGTGGCCCCTAGTCTAAATTTGGAAACTTAGTACCTGGGGTGTCCTGTGTTTTGGACACTGGAGATATCTTGCAATTGTTGTTGAGTACTCATATCAATCCATTCCTCAAAAGTATCCATCATTTCATCATTTGTTATTTCTGGCATTGCAGTAATATTGAGTACCCCATTGTTGTAAGAGATCCCTTCCCCATAAATTTATGGGTACATCACCCACATAAGGTCTCAACTTCCCTGTTTGCCCTTCTGGTCCAAAACAGTTACGCCATTGTACACTTTGTTTTACATGTGATATTTTACCAATTCCTATAAAATGTGTAGGAACCTTTTGAAGTGGCCAGTTTGGATTCCAAGACTCCAGTGAGAGGACAGTAACACTCTTCCTGTGTCAAGCAATACTTCTATTTCAATACCATTCATTTGTATTTTTAATTTTGGTCTCTCATCACTCACCATTGTTTGCCAATACACACATTTTTCAGCATTTTCAACTTTTCCTGTTCTGGCTATTGGAACAACCTTTCCCTTGGAGTAAGGAAACAGCAGCACTTGGGCAATTTTGTCCCCTGCATTAATTGTCATCTCTTTCTATATGGATGTCATAATTTTAATTTCTTCCTTGAAGTCTCCATCTATAATAACTGGATTAACAAAGAACCCTTGACAGATTAATCCATTTTTCCAAATATTAATCCTATTGTCCCTGATGGTAAGGGACCATAAACACTAGTGGTTAACATATAATGTTCATCTATTTTGAATAATGGTTTAGATTAATCTGTGGTCAAATCAAAAGCTACAGTACCTTCAGTAGCCTGTAAAAGATCAGAAATAGTTAATTTTGTTCTTCCTGCCTGTTTGTTTCCCTCTGGTTGGATGATGGACGAAGGTTCACATTGTTTTGGAGGTCTTGAACCGGTAGGCCCCTCCCCTCGTATCCCTGCAAGAGGTTCCCTCTGACATCTGTTTCAGCTCTACAATCCCAGGACCAGTGTTTACCTCTTCCACAATGAGTACAAAATCTTGGAGACCTTTACCTTCTATTGCTATTAAAAACCATTTGTTCCCTTTTATGACCATGTTCTGCAGAGTCCAAGCACCTATTATTTCGAGTTCTGGAGGTTTCAGCCTTATGATATCTTTGTAAATATCCAAGTTCACCATTTTTAAAGCACATATTAAGACCCCTAGCAACGGCTTGTGCTATGACATTGGTCTGATGCTCCTGAAAACCAATATCAGCTGTTTCTCTTATCCATTCATCTGCTGGGCTCCTCGAGCTTTCAATGATCTAATTGCCTTTGACATTCAGCATTTGCATTTTCATGTGCCAAGGCATTTATCAAGTCCTGTCTGGCATCAGTGTTATCTACATCTCTCACCCCAGCTGAAGTCAGTCTCCCTAAAAAGTCTGAGGTTTCCTGAGGATCTTGTATTATCTTAGTAAATGAAGTAAATCTTTTCCCAGCCTCAGCAACCATATCCCAGGCTCTCAGAGCTGTAACATGACATTGTTCTATCACAACATCTTCAAATTGAGTCTGCAACCGTATGTCAGCATAAGGTCCCTCACCAAACATTAGGTGAGTTGTGATATTTATTCCCCTTGCCAAATTTTGTTGCTCTAATTTTGTGGCTTCATGTCTCCACAATGACAACCATTGCAATTGCTGGCTACCTTCTAGCAAAGTTGATATCAGTTCCTTCGAATCTTGGGGAATGATTCTATTTTGTATAGCCCAATTATTTAACATTTGTTTAATGAATGATGAATGCTTTCCATAAGGAATAATGGACTCCTTAAATCTTTTTAAATCCAAAATATCTATTGGACACCATGTTCCTGATTGAGTTGATCATTATTATTACCATGCCTACACTGAAACAACTGGAAAAGCTGATGGTGATTGTTTAGTATGACGCAGCTCCTCTGTGGGTGCACTTGGTTCCACATTAGCACCATTACTTCTACTGGTACACAAGGTGGCTGTGGAGACCTAGCTAGAAAAGAACTTGGCATTTTCTCATTCCAGTCACCTGCCCTGGCAGATTTTTCTTAAGATCCTCAATCTGCATTTCTATACTTTTTAATTGTGTAACAGACATCTTCCTTATGACAAACCAATAAAAGAAAAAAACATAAATAGCATAAATCATACGGTCTGATTGAAAAACAGTATAGAGGTCAGCAGTAAACATTGCCATATTATCAACAACTGGCATCATAATTTCAAAATCTGCAGTTTTCTCTATAGTTTTGAAAATTGAATTACCCATAATGCCTTACCACGTTGGGCGCCACCTGAAACCACAATTTAATTAATTATTGTAGTTATTAGTAAGTACAAACTGTAAGATTAAGCCAGAGGAGCAGCTCACGGCTTGCGAAAGGAGTGGGTGAGCCTTAACCAGTTGCCTGATTTATCCTGGGGAAAGAGCCCCAGGACCAAAGGTGGTCAACACCTGTGACCTAAACTCTGTTTACTAATATAAGTTGTTATATTAGGCTGGTAGAATTACCAGCACCTTGGCAGGAGATTCGCCTGGGTTGGAGGAGAGTATAGGAGTCTGGAAGTCCTAAGGCCTAGGACTGCTTGGAATGAGGGCTTATAAGCCACTGCAGTCTTTTCCCCAATAATTAAATACACCAAGACCTTTTAATGTTTTAACGCTTAGTCCTTAGCTGGGCAGACTCTCATTTAGCTATTCTAAGTTAACCTGGATCACCTAATCCCAAACCGCCATGTGCCTGCAATAAAGTTCTCAAGACATCTGTCTCTTTCTGTGTCCCAGTGGAAAGAGAGGGAATCTATGTGTTTGCTCAGGATTCCTGCCTAATCTTAGGAAGTCTCGCCTTCCTATACTCTTTCTGCCCAGCTAATTGGCCATAAGTGACTTTTATTAACCAATCAAGAGAATACCTCAGAAGGGGCAGTAACCAGATCTCAGCATTGAATTCAGTCTATCAGAAGCAATGATATTAGAACTTCCCTCAACAGTCCTGTGTGGCTTTTGTCTGTTTTGGATTCTACAGATTAAATATACAATGGGCCCACATATACATAAACAAAAATACCGTTGCACATACACTAATGGAGAATCATAAGTTTACACATGCAAATAAATAAGCACATGCAGAAATATATACACATACACATAGAAGCATATGGAAATATATGCACACACACATATACACGGGCACATGGAGAAGTGTATACATGTACATAACTCAGATAACAGATAACAGGCAAACCTGTTCACATACAGAAATATAAGTGCCTTCAGAAGCAAACACACAAAAGTGAAATCAGATACATATGCATATACACAAATGCATATGCACATACACACAAAATTTTACATACATACATACATACATACATGGTTTACATTGTGCACACACAAATATGCATGCCTGTACACATATACACATAATTCATGTTCACAAAAACACACATAAACATAAACACACATGCATAGACATAAACAAAAATACACACATACACAACAAACACATATATAAAATTACACACACATACATGTGCACACACAAATGCACACCTAAACACATATGCAGATGCACTAACACAAATATAAATTCACAGATATGTACAATACATGAATACACATGTACACATCCAAATGCATGCTTATACCCTCAAATATGTAAATATGCACATATACAATGCACGAATATACATGCACACACATACACATGCACATGCACATAAAAATATACATGTATATAAATACATAAATAAAGAAAACATGTATACAATGCATGCACACACAATCATACACATATACTCACACATTCACATGCATATATTTAAATGCACATATACACCTGCACACAGAGTCAACTAGCTACTGTATCTAGCCTGATGACCACACCCCTTTCCTAACTGACCTGTGTGCCTTCCCTTTGTAATCATTTATTTTCCATCCTTACTCAACTGTGAGTCTTTAAATATTGTTTTCAGTAATGATACAAAGTCATATGTGTCCTGTAACCTAGAGGAAGATGTGTTCTAGGTTGTGCAGAATCTCATGATAATCAGTGTATTTCCTGTTCTTTAGGTCCAGAATGATCTTTCTCAAGATTGGCAGAATGTCTCCTTTCATCATTAGTTTTTAGTGCCTCAAATGAATACTATATATTTATGCCATTTCATCTTCAAGAGGGACTCACAACCTAATAACACTTGAAAGGAGCATTTATCCCTTATATACTATGACAAAATTATTAAAAATAATGAGTTTTCTGTACTTTCTGTTTGATAATATATATAAATGCTCATGAGAGATTATTATTACTGATAAACCTGGATGTTTTGCAGCTCAGTTTTAGTCCACAGATGGTTGAGAGTATAAAACTTCTCTAAGAGTAAAGAGAACAGATGCCAGAAGCTCATTTGCATGAAGATGAGAGGATTTTTGGAGTGCAAGTGAAGTGGTAATTAGGTCCATGGGAAGGAATCAGCACAGGGATGCCTCCTCACAGCTTATGCTTGAAGTTGCTGAGTACCTGGGCATTTGTTGATGCATCTTTCTCTCCTTCAGGAGAAATCCTGGCTCTTCACAGCCTTTGGCTACCTGGAGAAAATAGAATTTTCATCTGTTGAGGATGCAGGCTGTTCTCTGAACTTCAGATAGATATATTCATTAAGTCAGTGATCTTTGAAAATATTTATATAAATACTTAAGGGGATATGAAAATCAAAACATTTCTGAGATGAGCAAAAATGAGCCTTACTACTTATATAAACTTCTACTTGAACCCATCATTTATCTTCTATGTTGGTTTTCACAGAAGCAGGGTGTGAGAAGACAGGAGTTGTTTTGCAATTAAATGAGTTATTTAAAAAGAAACTTTTATGTGACAAAAGAGGGAGTTAAGTATAAAATGTTATATTAGGAAGAACTTAGCTTTTCATAAAAATATAATGTCAGAACGATATTTGAATCTCCCATTTCCCATAGCACACTGACGAATAGAGGCAAAGAGTATAAATTCTAAACAAGTAAATCAATAACATATGTTAAATTTTCAGCACCAGTAATAATTCCAGGACTTTTGTGGAAATACTTTAAGGGAAATCCATCCTTCCCTATATGTGTGGACAATAATTCTACCAGTAACATATATGTACATTGAATTGTGAATAGAGGGCCTCTTCATTAACACTTTGTAGTCAGAAGTGAGGAAAAAGATTTGGGAGAACATCGAAGGATGCTCATACATTTTGTGTTCCCAATAGCTAACTTACTGGACTGTGTTATGGAAAAAGCTGACTAGAATGGAAAATAATCTGAGAACTAGTCTGTAAATACATATAGATGAGCAGTCTCACCGGTCATTGCTGAGCTTTTTTTGTGAGCTGGCAGCGAACCAAGTTATTCCATTTTTCATTTCATGTTCATTCGGTCATAACTGCCATGAAATTAAAGTATAAGGGACAATTTTCAAACTTCTTTAAGTACTTTCATATACAACATTTAATAATGAAGTAGCAGATGTTTTAAATCATTTTTTGTTAACCACCATAAAACATGGAAGGCAGAGATATTAAAAAATATTAAATTAATGATTCAATACAGGCTCACTTTAGAAAATTAGAATAAGCAATGACCTTCAGCTGCATGGAGTAAATAAAGAGTATTTTCAGCTCTTGGGGATATAGACTATTCTCTGAACACAGACAGAAGGATTCATTAAGTTGGTATAGTGAAATACAATGCACACAGCACACTCAGTCAATGAGTGTTTAACTGGTATCTATTATATGAGAAGTGAAATTAGATATTGAACATTAAGATGCTTTTGTAGCTAGCATGAAACCAATATAGAATAAAATCTGTTAGATTCTATTATGTAAAAGTGTTTCTTATTCAGCAACTCTTATCAGATGTTGGATATTAGAATTTTGAAACTCTGAACACATCTGGTATCTTCTGACTTAGAATATATTGAAACTCCTATTAAACAATGCACACATTGACTTTGAAAAAAAATCACTGGAATAGCCAGATCTGGTGGTAAACAGCTTTAATCATAGCACTTGGGAGGCAGATGCAAATGAATGTCCATGTGTTCCAGGTCAGCCTGTTCTACACATTAAAATCACTGGAATAAAAGATATCATCAGAAGGAGACAGTGCATTATATCATTCATGGAAGAATAATCTTCCTCTTTGTTGAAAATGAAGATGTTTTACTTTCCATACTGTGTGTGTTATGTATGTCTCCCTGTGACTCTGTTTCTTTCTGTGTGTCTCTCTGTTTCTGTCTCTTTGTATCTCTCTCATTTTAGGGAGTGGGTGTGTGTGTGATCTATATATTTAATGCATTCAACAAATTCCTGATAGATGCCACTTAAAGCTGAACCCATCACCAACACTCTTTACAGAAAACCACACAAGGTCTCTAAGCAAAGCCCATAGCGTGTTATTTAATAGCAACCTATGCTGAATCCTTGTACCTCCACCATGGACAGAAGTCCTGCCTGCTGCAAATCCTAGACCAAAGCACACACCCTACTTAACAAACACGACATTCTATCCCACTATTGTCCAGGAAGCCCAGGACAGAATCTGGCTTACAAATAGAAGCACAATAAAATTTCACCAGGTAAACCTCAACAGGCTTTCACAACTTGGTTAAAGAAGTTTCGATGTGGAGGGTGGTTTATTTAAAATACAGTTCTCCCTATTGATGGTTTGTTTCATATCTCTGTTCCTAAATTTTCTTATCCTCATTATTCTTAATGCACAAAAAAAGGTTTCTGAAATTCTCCTGTGGAAGACAGCTACTTTTCACAGCTAATGATTTGTTAATTAATTAATCTGAAGAAATCCCACTCAATAACATTTACAAAATATGTTTTAGTTATAATTGGAAAGTATTTGAAGTTTTCTTAATAGCTCATTCTTATACATGAACTCAGATTATTTCAGAAAAATCACCTTTGGTAAGGAAGTGACAGGAAACTATGATTGATAATATAGCACATGGATTTAAAGTTAGATTTTCATCATTATTGTTTTTTTTCCTTTATTTTTTATTTCTTCAAGTTACATCTCAATCGCAGTCCCCTCCCTATTCCCCCCTCCAGTACAATCCTCCCACTCTCAACCCCCCATCCTCTTCCCTTTTTTTTTTCTTTTAAATTTAAGGTATATCTTATTTCCACCTACAGTTTTCCCTTTCAGTCCAACAAATGGCTCTTTCTGTTATAATAATAAATACAATACAAAACAACAGAGGTAATTAGGCCACAGTTATGAGGGTTATATGGCTTAGCGTACATTCCCAGTGTCCAGTCCATATGTATTTGGTACCTGACTTTAACATTCTACTATCTAACCATCTCCATGAGTTTAAAGTTCTATATCTAACTCAGCTTTCATACTAACTTGCAACACAAATTTAGAAGTATCTTCTTAGATCTATAACACTCTCTTGACTCCTAAACAACTCAAAATTTAATTTTGAGACTCTAGCTATCTGTTCTTCAACCACCTCAGAGACCTGAGAGGGATAAATATATATCTGATTTTATAGGAAGTACAGGGCCTGCAGCTTCCCAAACTAAGAAATGACATAAAAGTGGCTGCCTGGATAGTTCCCATTTCCTCTCCATACATTACAGCATCGATCTTTAGTCGTTTGGCCCCGTTTCTCTGACAGACATTGATAGTAGAGCAGGGGTTATGAAGGATTTACCTACCCTGTCTTGGCAAATCTAGGCTGTCGACTTACCTGCTTCCAGGTTTTTTGCTTTTTGAACAGCATTCTGTCTACAGTTGGAGCAAGGGGCTTTTTCTACCAAGAGATAGGCTTGCGACTAATTCAATCATTGCCTACTGGAGATTCTTCAATGCCCATCTTCTACTTGGAGGAGAATAGGGGGTGGTGACAGGAGTTGATATATCTTGATATAAAAAAATCTGAAGTTATGAAAACATCTTTGAATGCCATATTCTGCAGATCTCTTGAGGTTTTTGAAGAGGCCCTATCTATCTCTTATATTAGGGTAAGCAGATGTTGCTTGTCTAGTAGCAGATTTATTTCTGATTAGCTTAGAAAGTAACTATAATAGGCTGTCATAGTACCTAACAGAATGACCGGCTTGCATAACCATTAGTTTGCATTTCTTAATTATCCTAAACAGTTTATGACAGTTAGTAGTAAAAGGCCGAAACATCACATTTCATTTTTTTTCTTTACCTCCTAACCCTTCCATCCCATTTCTCTGGGGTGGGGTGTCCTTATATAACAGTCCCTCATCTCAGTTGAGAGGTCGTATGAGGGCCAAGAGCCTCTTCATTCATTGGGGATCTACGAAGCTGTGAAAAGTGTCTCATTGCCCGGGAGAGAGAACTACTAAACAAACAAACCAATAAGCATACAATAGATAGAAAAGACTAAAAAAATAGAAAAAAATATAACTAATATATAAAAAATAAATAAAAAGTAAAAATTAAAAATAAGAAGTCTATGTCCAAGTTCCCTTTGGTGTGTTAGTTATAGTATTGATACCTTCTACTACATAGCTAAAATCCTACTATAAGTGAATAGATGCCATATGTGTCCTTCTGAGTTTGGGTTAGTTCACTCAGGATGAGCTTTTCTAGTTCCATCCATTTGGCTGTAAATTGCATAATTTCATTGTTCCTGATAGCTGAATAATATTCCATTGTGTAGATGTACCACAGTTTTTAAACCCATTCTTCGGTTGAGGGACATCTGGGTTGTTTCCAGTTTCTAGCTATTACAAATAAGGCTGCTATAAACATAGATGAGGAAACTTCCTTATGATTCCGTGAGGAGGCATTTGGGTGTATACCCAGAAGTGGTATGGCTGGGTCCTGAGGCAGAGCTATTCCAAGTTTTCTAAGATATCGCCAGACTGACCTCCATAGTGGTTGCACAAGCCTGCACTCCCACCAGCAATGGAGTAGGGTACCCCTTTCTCCACACCCTCGCCAGCATGTGCTGTCATTTGAGTTTTTGATCCTAGCCATTCTGACAGGTGTGAGATGGAATCTCAGAGTCGTCTTGAGTTGCATTTCTCTGATGATTAAGGATGTTG
>CAJQZJ010033026.1:3936213-3953851 GCA_907164525.1 Lophiomys imhausi | reverse complement strand
CATGCCAAGAGATAGGCTTGCCACTAATTCAACCATCTCACACTGGAAATTCTTCAATGCTTATTTTCTACTTGGAGTAGAATAGGGGGTGCTGTCAGGAGCTGATATGTCACGATATCAAAAAAAATCTTAATTTAAGACCACATCTTTGAATGCCATATTCTGCAGATCTCTTGGGGTTTTTGAAGATGCCCTATCTATCTCTTATATTTAGATAAGCAAATGTTGCTTGTCTCTTAACAACTTGATTACTGAGTAGCTTAGAGAATATCTGTGATAGACTGTCATAGTAGCTAACAAGGTGACATGCATGCATGACTAGGAGTTTGTTTTTCTTAACTATCCTAAACAGTTTAAGATGGTTGGTATTAAGAGGCCAGAGCTTCACATTTCATTTTTAAGTATCTCTAGGTACGATACCATTAGGAAGCGTTACCTTTAATTTTGTATCAATATACAAAGATCTATTCAAATGTGGCTAAATATACTCTTAATTTTGTATCAATATACAAAGATCAATGCCTATGTGGCCCAATACAATCTTAATATTGCGTCCATATACAAGGGTCAATACCATTGTGGCCAACTATAATCTTAATTTTGTATCAATATACAAATATCAATACCGATGTAGTCCAATACAATCTTATTTTTGCACAAAATCAATGGTCAATACCACTTTAGCCAAATATACTACTAATTTTGTATCAATATACAAAGGTATAAGGGCATATTCAACAATCTGACCCTTCTTCTTGGTCCTTCCTGTGCTATGTCTATGTCTCAATTTTTCTCAAGTCCGTGCATTCCTACATAGGAGATAAAGAAGGATACAGAAAAGGGAAAGAAGGAATACCCTGGGTCTAACCTCAAAAACCCATTAAACAGGACCATTTAACAACTTGTAATCTCTTCCCCTAAATAACAGAGTTTTCAGTTGTCCTTCAAATAACCAAAAAAGGGGGGGGGCGGAGAAACACCCTCCCCACCCTCTGGGTATGGGACGTTACTCTCTTAAAATGACTTCCTGCTGGTTTGGGTCGTAGTAAACCTGTTTGGGGCCCGAACAAAAATGGAAAAATGGTTAAAAATGTTAGTACAATCCTTTTATGTTCAGTCCTTCTGTTCTCAGCTGTTTAGATGTCCTAAGGAGTTTGTAGGCAGAAGCTGAACTTCCAGGCTTTACTGAGGTTCTGGCTGGGGAAGAGGCATTTAGAAGATGGAAAGATCTCCCAAGCTCATGGATAGGTAGGATCAACATAATAAAAACGGCTATTCTACCAAAAGCAATATATAGATTCAATGCAGTTCCTATCAAAATACCAACACAATTCTTTATAGACCTGGAAAAAGCTATACTCAACTTCATATGGAACAACAAAAAGCCAAGAATAGCTAAATCAATCCTGTACAATAAAAAAGCATCTGGAGGTATCACCATCCAAGATTTCAAGCTGTACTACAGAGCAGTAATAAAAAAAACAGCATGGTACTGGTATAGAAACAGACCAGTGGATCAATGGAATCGAATTGAAGACCCAAACATGGACCCACACACCTATGGCCACCTAATCTTTGACAAAGAAGCCAAAACGGCACAATGGAAGAAGGCAGCATCTTCAACAAATGGTGCTGGTCCAACTAGATGTCCACTTGCAAAAGAATGAAATTAGACCCATACCTACCACCTTGTACAAAACTTAATTCCAAGTGGATCAAAGACCTTAACATAAGGCCGGCCACACTAAAGATACTAGAAGAAAAAATAGATCTAGTTTTTTAACCCATGGTTTACTCTAATCTGTAAGTAGGAACGTGAAGTACTTTTAGCAGGAGAAGGTAGCTATTAACATCTAGTAAATAGAATCAGATATAAAGTCTTTTTCTTTTATTTATTTATTTATTTATTTATTTATTTGTTTGTTTTAAATAATTTATTTTTTATTTCTTCAAGTTACATCTCAATCACCATCCCCTCCCTACTCCCCCGTCCAGTCCCACCCTTCCACCTTCCTCCCCCTCAACCCCCCCATCCTCTTCCCTTCTTTTTTTTGTTTAAGGTATTTCTTTTTCCCCCCAACAGCTCTCCCTTTCAGTCCAAAAAATGGTTCTTTTTCTTATAACTATAAATACAATACAAAACAACAGAAATAAATAGGCCACAATTATGAGAGTTATATGGCTTAGCATACATTCCCAATGTCCAGTCCATATGTATTTGGCACCTGACTTTAACATTCTACTATCTAACCATCTCCATGAGTTTAAAGTTCTATATCTAACTCAGCTTTCATACTAACTTGCCTCATAATTTTTAAAATATCTTCTTAGATCCAGAACACCCTCTTGATTACTAAACAACTCAAAATTTAACTATGAGATTCTAGCTATCTATTCTTCAACCACCTCAGAGACCTGAGAGGGATAAATATAAGTTCGGGCTGGAGAAATGGCTCAGCCGTTAAAGGCTAGGCTCACAACCAAAATAAAGTCTTTTTCTTAAAGAAACTAAAGGACTCCAAAGGCCACAAAGACTAGATGAGTCAGCACAGAAGAAAGTCCTATTTGAGATGCCTTGAGGGAGGACAACAGTGTCTGTTGGCCTCCTGACCAACACAGGTGCTGTGTGGAGAAGAATGAGCTCTCCCAAACTGTCCTTTGAGAAGAAAAAGAAAATCCAGCAATGTGTTTAGCAACATGGGAATGTGGAGACATATACGTTTTTATAGCCTTAAATTCAATATCATTTTGAATTTGGCTTGTTCACAATGCTAAGAAATTAGTTACACTTGTTTAATAGAGGAGTTAATTATTGTTCTTAATGTCAGGGGCAAGATTTCAAGTGTAGAAACGCAGATCAATTTTTCAGTCATATTCATGAATATAAACTCTTTATAGATATTTTTGGAAACTGAACATTTGATTTTGAAGCCTTGGAATGAGATATTTGAGTTCTCCAATATGTTAATAGATGTGCAATTTAAGTTTCTTGAGAAAAAGACAAATAAAGGAGAAACACTAATTACAAATCTGAAACTTCTAATTTAAAAAAATAATAGAAGACATTAATATGGAGATTCACAATGATGAACAAATGCAAGTGACATACCGATGAAACATCTTCACATAATAGCACAAATGAGAAAAGCTCTGACTTTGTGAAAAATTTGAGAGTATACAGAGAAGAAACAAAAAACACCATATACAAAAAAGAAATTATCACTTAATGTGTATACTTAAACAATAACAAAGTATAATATAAATTAAAAAATAATATAAATAACAAAGAAATAATATAAATCATTAAAACACAAGGAAATAAGTTAATGAATAAATGAATATTATAGAAATCCTTCTGTTAAATTAAATATATTTCTCTACATGTAGAAATTTGCAAAGGCATCAAATAAGATATCAAATTTGAGTCTTTTTATGTTATTTAAAAGATAATACATGTCTATCATTTCTTAGTTTTGGAAGCTGCTGGCTCTGCACTTCCTGTATATTCAGATATATTTATCCTTCTCAGGTCTCCGATGTAATTGAAGACTACATAGTTATAGTCTCACAGTTAAATTTTAAGTTATTTAGTAATTAAAAGGATGTTCTATGTCTAAGAAGATGTTTTTAAGTTGGTAATGCAAGTCAGGATGGAAACTGAGTTAGGTACAGAACTTTAAACTCATCAAGAGAGATGGATAATAGAATAATAATTTCAGTTCCCAAATACGTATGGACTGGACAGTGGGAATGTATATTATAACTTATAATTTTTATAATTGTGGCCTAAGTATTCTTATTGTTTTGTATTGTATTTATTTTTATAAGAAAAAGAATCTTTTATTGGACTGAAAGGGGGAGCTGTTGAGGGGGAAGAGATATGCCTTAAATAAAATGCAGATGGGAAAGTGAGAAGGAAGAGGGTAGGAGGGTGGGACTTGGAGGGGCAGGAAGAAGGGAACTATGATTTAGATGTAACTTGAATAAATAAATATTTAAAAAACATAATTACATAAAATCTACCTACAAAAAACCAGATGATATAATAGAATTATTCTAAAATATCTGAATAAAAATTACTGTAAATATATCATAAATTATGAAATAAGTTATGGAAGATTTCCCAAATCTTCTCAAGTATTGACCACAATACATGGAGAAGTGAGATTTGGAAATAGGTCTTCTCTTACATATGCATATAAAATCCTTTATAAAATTTTGAAAAGTAAAACATATCGGTAACAGGAATAAAATAACATTACTGGAAAAATTTCATTCCAAATAAAACTCACAGCTTGTCATCACATTAACTAGTGTGATTTAGAGTGTTGCTTTAAAGAAACATGATCATTTCAGTAGGTTCAAAGCAAGTGAACAAACTAAACTTTCTTATGATACACTTTCGGAAGAGCTGAACTTGCAGGAATTGTCCTCCTTTCAGCATATTCATGACAAACACACCAGGATCAGAGTGAATCAAAAGAACCCAGCATGCCTGACTAAAGTTTCAGAGACTCAATGGCCTATTGTAAACTACACATAGGTAAGAAACAGCATGAAGTCTAAATGCCTTCAGCCCCAGTCTGACTTAGGAAGTCAAGAAAAACAGTAAAAGTGGAGATAACGTTAGAAATTAAAGTTATGATGTTGAAGCTGCTTCTCAAACAAAAACTATAAAATGATTTTGGATAAGATATCTTAAATTATTTTACTTGACATGTGCAAAACAATAGCTATGAGAATTATAAAATATCACAGAGTAGCTCATGCATTTTCAGACACCTGAAAAACGTAATGAAAAACAAGTAATGTAGCTTCACTGAAAAGTCAAAACTAAGAACAAAAATACAAACCAGATCAACAAATGGAGAGGCGAACCATTTACAGCATGGAAAAAATAATTTTAAAAATCAAGTGAATAGCCCTCAGTTGAACTTTACATAATTTACAGTCTCAGATGAGGTCCTAAGAGATTAGATTTCACAGTAATGAAAAAGATGAAACATTTGTATATCAAATCAAAGGGCAACATCCAGATACTATCTCAAGGATAAACAGTGTGTTGGTCACTGACAGTTATGAAGATCACTATAAATGTAGTATATTCATGTTCTTGCCACAATGATATGCTTGTCAGAGTAAGAAATTTAAAATACCAGCAACAATGTCATCCACAGGGGATCCACTATTCTATGAGTATGGGGCGTTTTTGTGCAGTGAAGAAAGGTTTCTTTTGTCCTTTGATAAACCAGAAATAATTAGATACTAATATGGAAAAAATACTCACCAAACTAACCTAAGAAATATTATAGATTGAAATGTCCTACATCACAATTGCTAAAATCTTCATATGCAATTTTATAATCAATGTATAAGAAAAACTCATTGTAAAAGTAAGATCAATAAATGATGATAAAATGCCCACGCACACAGTTTAACTAGTAGATGGCAGATAAGAATGCAGGAAAAGAGGACTTTTGTACTGAATCATATGAAGACAGAGGAACATGGATGTGCACTTGTGCAGGGGTGGGGCCCAGTAGTTCCTATATCCCATTACATTTCCTTCACCCATTTCTGAGGACCCCATTATTGTATTCTTTTCTCCACAACAGCAGAAATGTTTTGGCAAAGAGATTTAGCCTAGCTCCAGACATCAGAATTTCTTACAAAACATTAGATCCAAAATTTGTCCCCCGTGAGTGTGAGAACATCTACATCAGAGAGCAGCAGTGAGTGAGACAGGCTTGATTCCTGGGTAAGGGTTTTTATTTTTATTATTATTTTTAGTTCATTGATTAACTGCTTGATTGAAGTTTGAGACAGGATCTAATGTTGCCCAAGTTATTCTCAAACTAGCTATGTAGCCAAGGATGTCCTAGAACTTCGATCTTCTTGGCTCCACATCCGAAAAGGTTGGATGGTAGGTGTGCATCACCACAGATGGCCTGTGAAGCTGTACGTTGGGCAGTGTAAGGTTTGCCTCATTTCCTGGTGGGAGAGAAATAGCCTAAGAATAAATAACATCTTCCACGGAGAATGTCAGCACTAGGGCTGGGGCAGGAATTTGTGTTTTTCAAAGCAGACTTCAAATTATTTGAGATGTCACAGCCCTAAGTCTAAAGGGAAGGGAGAGTGAACTTGTGCCTGGAGATTGTTTCTCTTCACCATTGTTAGGGGAGTTAGACCCCCTGCAGTCTCCTGGGGGAGGATTCTATCTCTTTCAGCTTCTGTCACCTTTGTTGCTATAGTAACCATTGTTAATTTTATCTGGGAAAAGGTAACATTTCAACCTTTTTTTTTTGACACAAATTGGAGCTTCTGATTGTATTATCTCAGTAGGAAGTCTGGTAACTGCTGCTGACCACGGTGTAGTGGTCTCAGCAACCGAACCAGGTTTCAAGAAGTTTTCAGGTGGGGAGCGGATTCGGCGTGACAGACAACACAACTCAAGAGAAGTTTTAGTGCTGCTGCAAAGTTTTACTTTTTTCAAAGCAGAATTTATATAGTAAAATCAGGAAGTGTGATCATAGTTACATAGCCAAAAGCATAAACATATGTTGCTAAGAAATACCTGCTGATCTTGGAAGGAACATTGAGCTTCTTGGTGGCCCGATTGACTGTGGTCAATGGACCGGACAGTTCCTAACCATTGTGTTTTATTCTGAAACAGACCAGTATTTCAATGCCTTTTTTCTAAATCTCTTTTTACTTCCTCAATTGTTTTTCGTAACCATGAACGCTTATTTGCTTTCCCTTTTACACTAGCAAGTATTGGAATGTTTTTGATAGCTTTAACAATATCTCCTAAGTCTTTTCATGAAACCTAAGCTATTCTTTTATCATCATCTATCATTTTCATAGGAACACCAGGTACATAGAATTTATTTGTTAATGTTCTCCATTTTCTTTTGTATCTTGGCTGAAATCCTAACTCTTTTTCCTGTAGAAGATTAAGAGCTTCATGTACTAGCATATTAGAATTGTTTTGTATTATTTGTACAAACTGCTGCAAAGGACTATTATCTGTATCTGAATTATTTATAGTTAGTATAATGTTTGGGTTTCCTGAAACATCTAGTCTTTCTTTTTGTGGGGCTGTTGTCATCTGTTCAGGGGTAGAAAGCATATTTTAAGTTCCTTTTTTAAGTACTGCACTTCTTGGAAATCTTGTATAAGCTATGAGATAAAGTAAGCATCCAAAAG
The DNA here is from genome assembly GCA_907164525.1 of Lophiomys imhausi. Lineage (NCBI taxonomy): Eukaryota > Metazoa > Chordata > Mammalia > Rodentia > Muridae > Lophiomys > Lophiomys imhausi. The sequence goes on along the minus strand of CAJQZJ010033026.1, from coordinate 3,946,645 downwards.
TGAAACCAAGCCCTCTGAACATCCCCAACCTTTCCAGCTCCCCAGGAGACCTGATGATTCGCCCCCACAAATATCCAGGCTTCCGTCCAGCACCCCTTTTGGCTAATGGGTCATTCTTCAGGGCCTGGAAAAGCCCAGAAGAACCCCCCAGCCGTACACAGCGGTCGTAGCCTGCACTGCTGGCAAGGCGGGTGTGGCAGGTAACCCATTGGAATTGTATTGTAGGACAATTAAAAAACACTGATGCTTAACTGAAAGTTCCTCAAATAAGAGTCTGCCTTCAGGAATGTGTGCTTACAGGCTTCCAGTGTGAGAAATGTTATCATTGCTGTTCACTAGTGTTGAATCTACCCAGTAAGCCCTTGCTGTGACTACAGAAATGAGATATGCCAAACTGTGCAAATCATATCCAAACGAACTGACCTGAACACAGACCCGGGATCTTTTATGGCAATGGTGCCAGGGAATGTATGTATCCACACAGCTAACTAGAGTTTACTGGCCAGTAAGGGCACCATCATCAGAAGTTCCTAATGAAAGAAAAATCTGAAGTAACCTTTCCCACTATGACTACACTGAGATTCTGAGGGTGTGGAAAAGAGGAATTTGTTGAAAATGGTCAAAACGCCCTCTGACTGTTACAGTAGTTGTGAACACAGTAGATAGAAGTAAAACTGGAAAGGTAGGTAGAACCCATTTAATCATATTTTATATCAGCACTCAAGTGGTTTAATTATAATAATATGAACTAGAGTCTGTTGGGATGACTCATACATGTAATCCAGCACTTGAGGTCAGCATGGTCCACATGGTAAAGCCCTGTCTCAAATAAGTGCATCAATGAATGTGAGTGTGGTAGACTTAATAGTCAGTTTATGAAACTGTACTGAAAAATTGCCTAGAACAGATTAGCCTGTGTGCCTGTCAATGGGGATTATCTTGATTAGAAGTTGATCTAGAAGACTTTTTATTTTATTTTTATAGAATTTAATTTTATTTCTTCAAGTTACATCTCAAAAACAATCCCTTCCCTACTCCCCCCTCCTGTCCCAACTTCCACCCTCTTCCCCCTCAACCTCCCCATCCTCTACCCTTTTGTTTTTAGTCTAAGGTAGATCTTTCCCCCCAACAGCTCCCCCTTTCAGTCCAACAAATGGTTCTTTCTCTTATAACAATAAATAAAATACAAAACAACAGAAAGAAATAGGCCACAATTATGAGAGTTATATGGCTTAGCATACATTCCCAATATCCAGTCCATATGTATTTGACACCTGACTTTAACATTATATTATCTAACCATCTCCATGAGTTTAAAGTTCTATATCTAACTCAGCCTTCATACTAACTTGCATCACAATTTTAAAAACATCGTCTTAGATCCAGAACACCCTCTTGATTCCTAAACAACTCAAAATTTAACTATGAGACTCTAGCTATCTATTCTTCAAACACCTCAGAGACCTGAGAGGGATAAATATATCTGATTATATAGAAGTGCGGGCCTGCAGCTTCCAAAACTAAGAAATGACATACCAGTGGCTGCTTGGACAGTTTGCATTATCTCTCCATACATTACAGCATCAATCTTCAGGCGTTTGGCCCCGTTTCTCTGACAGACATTGATTGTAGAGCAGGAATTATGAAGGACTTACCTACCTTGTCTTGGCAGAGCTAGGCTGTCGACTTACCTTCTTCCAAGTTTTGTACTTTTGGGACAGCAGTCTGTCTATAGTGGAAGCAAGGGGTTTTTCTTGCCAAGAGATAGGCTTGCCACTAATTCAACCATCTCACACTGGAGATTCTTCGATGCTCATCTTCTACTTGGAGTAGAATAGGGGGTGCTGTCAGGAGCTGACATGTCTTGATATCAAAAAATCAAGTTAAGAAAACATCTTTGAATGCCATATTCTGCAGATCTCTTGGGGTTTTGAAGATGCCCTATCTATCTTTTATATGTAGATAAGCAAATGTTGCTTATCTCTTTCTGAGTAGCTTAGAAAATAACTGTGATAGACTGTCATAGTAACTCACAAAATGACACGCTTGCATGACTATGAGTTTGTATTTCTTAATTATCCTAAACAGTTTATAGCAGTTGGTATCAAAAGGCCAAACTTCACATTTCATTTTTAAACATTACTAGGTACAATACCTTTAAGAAGTGTTACCCTTAATTTTGTATCAATATACAAAGATCAATACCAATGTGGCCAAATATAATCTTAATTTTGTATCAATATACAAAGATCAATACCTATATAACCCAATACAATATTAATTTTGCATCAATATACAAGGGTCAATACCGTTGTGGCCAAATATAATCTTAATTTTGTATCAATATACAAAGATCAGTACTGATGTAGTCCAATACAATCTTAATTTTGCATTAATATACAATGATCAATACCAATTTAGCCAAATATAATATTAATTTTGTATCAATATACAAAGATATAAGGGCATATTCCATAATCTGTTCTTTTTTCTTGATCTTTTCTATACTCTGTCTATGTCCCATTTTTTCTCAAGTCTGTTCACTCCTACATAGGAGAGAAAGAAGGATACAGAAAAGAAAAAGAGAGAAGTCCCTGAGTCTAACTTCCAAAACCCATTTAACAAGACCATTTAACAGCTTGTAGTCTCTTCCCCTAAATAACAAAATTTTCTGTTATCCATCAAATAACCAAAGGGGGGGGGGACACCCTCCCCATCTTCTGGGCATGGGATGGGACGTAGCTCTCATAAAATGACTTCCTGTTGATTTGGGACGTAGTAAACCTGTTTGGGGTCCAAATAAGAATGGAGAAATGGTTAAAAATGTTAATAGAATCATTTGATGTTCAGTCCTTTTGTGCTCAGCTATTTAGATGTCCTAAGAAGTTTGTAGACAGAAGCTGATCTTCTTGGCTTTACTGAAGTTCTGGCTGGAGTAGTCTGTGGAGCTGAATGATCTTAGCAATTTTGAGTTGTTGTGGTTGTAGACTTTTGAGGAAACAGCTATTGAGGAAGTCTTCAAGGCTGGATCATCTGGGCCACTCGTCTTTTTTGGTGTCTGGTCTGTTTTCTGCTGAGGTTTCCGTTGTCCAGTTGTCTCTGGATTCCTTGAATGGATGCTTTAAATCTCCTGGAAAGATAAGAACAGAGCTCTGCCCTAATCCTAACTCTGGGACAATTACTTTTTTTTTTGGGGGGGGGGGCTTTTAATATTTTTCCTGGAACAAATTTGGTTTTTTGACAATATATAAAGTATTATCTTTCAATCTGGATTAAAGAAGAAATTATTTTGTTATTTTGGAGCTAACCAAACTTTTAGTGTATATATTTTGAGATCTCAAAGGACAATTTTTTTGCATTGAGCATGCCTTATGTAAGAAGCTTTTAAACTTAAATCCTTCCAAATCCTCTGTGCCTGTCTCTGCATTGTAAGTACTGGGATCAAAGACCTGTGGTTCCCAACTGAAGGGATTAAAGATGTGCTCTGCACCCCTGGATCGAAGTTTTTCTCTATTTAGAGCTTGTTTTGTATCAGGCTGACCTTGAACTCTGAGATCTGTCTGTTTATGTCTCTAGTGTGTGTTGGGATTAAGGTTGTGTGACCTCTTCTTGGTGCTGCTGTCCAGGTCACCAAACTCCTGCCATATATTCAGTAAATACATTAGTTCACCCAGCTTGGTTTCCATAGAATGGTGTCTTTGGCCTGTCATCATCCCTTCTTTCTGGGATGAAGATTATAGAGTTCCCAGGAAAATATTCACAACAGCATTACTTTAAAGAAAGGGATAAAAGCGGAACAGCATGGCATGGACACAGGCAAATGGACTCAACGCGATGTGGACACAGGCAGCAGGGTGCAGCATGCAGCTTGGCACAGAACCAGGACCATGAGGAGCAGCACAGCGGGGAACCTAGGCAGTGGGCAGAACCCAGGAAGAGGAGTGAGCCCCAGAAGTGGGCAAGAGCCATTCAAAAATCCAGTAAGTAGACAGGCTCAGGCCCAAAGCAGAGGTCAGTGGCAAGGGACACAGACTCTGGGTCCAAAGGCGAGGCCAGCAGTGTGGGGCAGAGGTCCTGGGTACAGAGCAGAGGCCACTGGCACAGGGTACAAGCCAGGAATGGTATTGGAGGTCTCTCTACTGGATATACAATCACTTGGAAGAACACTGCACTTAAGGCAGAGGGCTGCTTTAACTGTATCAGTACTGTCTCCCACAGGTCTGATTACTGCAGGGTCTTGGGAAGTAGTCCCAACTGCCAGATAGAGGTACCTCCTGGCAACCTGAGCGCCCAATATTCACATGGCCACTGGAACACCCTAAAGAGGCCCAGCAGTGCCACTGAAATGGTCCAGAAGACACCAGGAGCAATTAGCTTAGGGTAAACAGATGGCTAAAGGTCAGCAAAAGAACAAAACTGATGAAAATCAGTGAAATATGACTCCAACGAAATTCAGTGAGGTTAAAACAGCAAGCCCTGAAAAACCCACCACAGCTGAAACACATGAAAATGATGACAAATCTATACTTAGGAAAAATGATGGAGTCATTTCAAGAAGAAATTAAATCACTAAAAGCATACAAAAAATCCTTGATTTTACAAATAAAGCATTGGAGAATACCATTAGAGACCTCCAAGCCAACATAGCCCAACATGAACAGGAAAGAGACAAGGCAATGAAAGATTCAAAAGATTTGAAAGATTTGCAGACAAAGACAAGCAAATTGGAACAGGAAACATATAAAATGAATGAAATGGCTCAAGACTTGAAATTAGAAGTAGAAGGAATAAAGAAAACACAATGAGAGTTAATCCTGGAGGTGGAGAATCAAGGGAAGAGAACAGGAACTACAGACATGAGTATCAAAAATAGGATACAAGAGATGGAAGACAACATCTCAGGCATGGAAGATTCGATGGAAGAAATCAGTACAACAATCAAAGAAAATGAGAAATCTGAAAATATTCTCACCCATAGCATCGAAGAAATCAAGGACTCAATGAAAAGATGGAACCTAAGAATTATAGGCATAGAGGAAAGAGAAGACCCCTGACACTAAATCTAGGAAACATCTTCAACAAAATCATAGAAGAAAACTTCCCAAACCTAAAGGAAGAGATGCCAGTAAAATTCCAAGAGGCATACAGAACAACAAACAGATTAGATCAGTAAAGAAACACATCTCCTCCTCTCGCCACATAATAATGGAAACTCCAAATGTACAGAACAAAGAAAGAATATTAAAAGCTGTAAGAGAAAAAGGTCAAGTAACATATAGTGGAAGACCCATTACACCTGACTTCTCCTCAGAAACTTTAAAAGCCAGAAGGGCCTGGGCAAATGTCATACAAGCCCTGAGAACATAGGTGCCCAGCCAGACTAATATACCCAGCAAAACTCTCTATCAATATAGATGGAGAAAACAAGATATTCCAAGACAAAATCAAATTTAAACAGTATCTACCCACAAATCCAACCCTACAGAAGATTTTAGAAGGAAAATTACAACCCAGAGAACATAACTACACACAAGAAAACAGGAAAACAAAAACTCCACTGCAGCTAAGCCCCCCCCCAAAAAAAAAACCACAACCACTACCTACACCAAAATAATAGGAAATAACACTCTTTGGTCATTAATATCCATCAAAGTCAATGGACTCAATTCCCCCGAAAAAGACACAGGCTTACAGAATGGATCTGTAAACAAGACCCATCATTTTGCTGCATACAAGAAACACATCTCACTAACAAAGATAGATGCTACTTCAGAGTAAAGGGCTAGGAAAAGGTTTTCCAAGCAAATGGACCCAGGAAGCAAGCTGGAGTAGCCATCTTAATATCAAATAAAATAGACTTTCAACTGAAGTTAATCAGAAAAGATAGAGAAGGGCACTACATACTTGTTTAAGGAAATATTCATCAAGATGGCATCTCAATATTGAATATCTATGCCCCAAATATAAGGGTACCTACATTTGTAAAAGAAACTCTTCTGAAGCTTAAACCACACATTGATCCCCACACATAAGTAGTGGGAGACTTCAACACCCCACTCACAACAATTGACAGGATATTGAGACAGAAACCAAACAGAGAAATAATGAGTCTAAAAGAGGTCATGAACTAAATGGATCTAACAGATATCTACAGAATGTTTCACCCAAAAACAAAAGAATTCACCTTCTTCTCAGCACCACACAGAACCTTCTCCAAAATCGACCATAGAGTTGTCCACAAAGCATACCTCAACAGTACAAGAAAAATTAAATAACCCCTTGTATCTTATCAGACCACCATGGAATAAAGCTTGACTTTACAACAAGAGAAATGACAGAAAGCCTACACTCTCTTGGAAACTGAACAAGTCTTTACTGGATGACGACTGGGTCAGGGAAGAAATAATGAAGGAAATCAAAGACTTCTTAAAATCCAATGACAATGAAGGCACAATATACCCAGACCTATGGGACACAATGAAAGCAGTGCTACCAGAAAAGTTCATAGCACTAGGTGCCTTCAAAAAGACAATTGTGACAGCTAATATTAGTGAATTAACAGCTGAACTGGAAGAACAGGAAAAAAAAAAAGAAGCAAACACTCCCCAAAGGAGCAGAAGGCAGGAAATCATCAAACTTAGTGCTGAAATCAACAACTTAGAAACAAAAATAATAATGCAAAGAATCAAAAAAAACTAAGAGTTGGTTCTTTGAGAAAATCAACAAAATAGACAAACCCTTAGACAAATTAACCAAATGGCAGAAGGAAAAAACATAAATCAACAAAATCAGAAATGAAAAGGAAGAAATAACAACAGACATTGAGGAAACCAACAGAATCTTTAGGTCCTATGTTAAAAATCTATACTCCACCAAATTTGAAAACCTGAGCAAAATAGACAATTTTCTTGACAGATTCCATCTTCAGAAGTTAAACCAATATCAGGTTAATAGAATAAACAGCCATATGACCCCTAAGGAAATAAAAACAGTCATTAAAAATCTACCAACCAAAAAGGCAAGGGCTAGATGGCTTCAGCACAGATTTCTACCAGACCTTCAAAGAAGGGCTAATACCAACACTCTTCAGACTCTTCCACAAAATAGAATCAGAAGGAACACTGGCAAACTCATTCTATGAGAGTACAGTCACCATGATTACTAAACCACACAAAGACCCAACAAAGAAAGAGAACTCAGACCAACCTCCCTCATAAATATAGACGCAAAAATACTTAAAAAATATTGGCAAATCGAATCCAAGAACGCATCAAAATTATCATACACCATGATCAAGTAGGCTTTATCCCAGGAATACAGGGATGGTTCAACATACAAAAATCCATCAGTGTAATTCACCATATAAACAAGTTGAAAGAAAAAACTACATGATTTTCTTGATAGATGCTGAAAAGGGATTTGACAAAATCCAACACCCCTTCATGCTAAAAGTTCTGGAGAGAACTGCCATACAAGAGCCATACCTAGAAATAATAAAGGCAATATACAGCAAGCCAGTAGCCAACATCAAATTAAATGGAGAGAAACTTGAAGCATTTCCTCTAAACTCAGGGATAAGACAAGGATTACCACTTTCACCATATCTCTTCAACATAGTACTTGAAGTTCTTGCTAGAGCAATAAGAGAGCTAAAGGAGATCAAGGGGATACAAATTGGAAACAAAGAAGTCAAATTATCACTATTTGCAGACGATATGATAGTATATATAAGCAACCCCAAAAATTCCACCAGAGAACTCTTACACCTTATAAACACCTTCGGCAATGTGGCTGGATACAAAATTAATTCAAAAACATCCGAAGCCCTTCTTTATACAATAAACAAATGGGCTGAGAAAGAAATACGGGAAACAACACCCTTCACAATAGCTATAAACAATATAAAATACCTGGGGGTAACTTTAACCAAGTAAGTGAAGACCTGTATAACAAGAACTTCAAATCCTTGAAGAAAGAAATTGAAGAGGACATCAGAAGATGGAAAGATCTATGATGGCCAAGGATTGTTAGGATCAACATAATAAAAATGGCCATCCTGCCAAAAGCAATATACAAATTCAAGGCAATTCATATCAAAAAACCAACACAATTCTTTATAGACTTGGAAAGAGCTATTCTCAATTTCATATGAAACAACAAAAAGCCCAGAATAGCTAAATCAATCCTGTACAATAAAAAAAAAAAAATCTGGAGGTTTCACCATCCCAGATTTCAAGCTGTAATACAGAGCAATAGGAATAAAAACAGCATGGTACTGGTATAGAAATAGACCAGTGGATCAATAGAATTGAATTGAAGACCCAGAAATGAACCCAAACATCTATGATCACTTAATTTTTGACAAAGAAGCCAAAATCACACAATGGAAAACGGACAGCATCTTCAACAAATGGTGCTGGTTCAACTGGGTGTCCACATGTAGAAGAATGAAATTAGATCCATACTTAAAACCTGTACAAAACTTAAGTCCAAGTGGATCAAGACCTTAACATAAGGCTGGGAACACTAAATCTATTAGAAGAGAAAGTGGGGAAAACCCTTGAACTCATTGACACAGGTGACAACTACCTGGACAGAATACCAACCGCTCAGGATCTAAGACCAACAATCAATAAATGGGACCTCATGAAACTGAAAAGATTCTGTAAGGCAAAAGAAGCTGTCATTCAAACAAAACAGCAGGCTACAGATTGGGAAAATCTCTTCACCAACCCCACATCTGACAGAGGGCTAATATCCAAAATTTACAAAAAACTCAAGAAATTAAATGCCAAGAAACCAAATAATCTAATCAAAAAATGGGGAACAGAGTAAACAGAGACTTCACAAAGGAGGAATTCCTAATGGCTGAGAGACACTTGAAGAAATGCTCAGCATCCTTAATCATCAGAGAAATGCAACTCAAGAAGACTCTGAGATTCCATCTCACACCTGTCAGAATGGCTAAGATCAAAAACGCAAATGATAGCAAATGCTGGCCAGGTTGTGGAGAAAGGGGAACACTCCTCCATTGCTGGTGGGAGTGCAAGCTTGTACAACCACTTTGGAAATCAGTCTGGCGATATCTTAGAAAACTTAGAATAGTTTTACCTCAAGACCCAGCCATACCACATCTGGGTATACAACCAAATGATTCCTCACCATATCGGAAGGAAGTTTCCTCATCTATGTTCATAGCAGCATTATTTGTAATAGCTAGAAACTGGAAACAACCTAGATGTTCCTCAACTGAGGAATGGATAAAAAAAAAAAAAAGGTACATCTACACAACTCGGCCATCAGAAACAACGAAATCACACGATTTGCAGCCAAGTGGATGGAACTAGAGAAGCTCATTCTGAGTGAGCTAACCCATACTCAGAAGGATGCACATGGCATCTATTCACTTATAATCAGATTTTAGCCATATAGTACGGGATAACTATACTACAACCAATGCACGAAAGGGAACAGACATGAACATAGACATTTTTTCCTGTCAATGAGACACTTTGCCCTAGTGGTGCTGCCTTGTAGGCTCCCAGTGTATGAGGAGGCTCTTGGGCCTCATATGACTGCTGAACTTGGGGGGGAGACTGTTATGTAGGGACACTCCATTCTAGAAGAGTGGGATGGAAGGGATAGAGGGTACAGAGTGGGAGGGCGGGACTGGGAGGTGTGGAAAGAGGGCACTGTGATGGAGATGTACCTGAAGTAATAAATAATTATTAAAAAAAGAGAAAGGGATAAAATAACAGCATAGTTTCATATGCATGGCTCTGAGTCCATATGCAACAGACCTACCAAAGCAATCAAAAAATAGAACATTTCCACAGGCAACATGAAGAGAACTTTAACTAAATTTTCAATAAATTAAAAATTGTTTAGAAATACACAATTTCTTGAGGGTCTGGAAAATGTGATTTTTTCTGGGAAATATTGTTTGTTTTTCATTCTTGCCCTTCTGGAAAATTCTTTTGTGTTTAAGCACAAGAGATTGAAATTTACATTCTAGGGACACATATTCTCAAAATCATGGAATATTATGTGGGAGTTTAAGAGTGCTTTCCTTTTAATAAAATTTGAATTGTAATGACTCACAAAAACACTTAGAAAAACTTAGATCTACATAGCATGGAATAGGGAAGTCATTCAAAGGAGATCATCCATTGACCTTCACAACAGGGAAGCTCATTATTTCATTGTCTCCAACAGGAGCTCATTTCTCTGCTTCTCTCTGGAAGGATTTATCTCCACTGAAAGACTTTCATGTCATCACAACTTCTCAGGAAAATATCTTTCCTTGTTAATCCAAATCACCAGGTTTGTGATCTTGCTAAGAGTTTTTATTTTATTTTGTTGTTGTTGTTGTTTTTCCTTTATTTGTTATTTCTTCAAGTTACATCTCAATCGCAGTCCCCTCCCTATTCGC
>CAJQZJ010033026.1:3904445-3935143 GCA_907164525.1 Lophiomys imhausi | reverse complement strand
TCGTGTTGGTATTTTGATAGGAATTGCATTGAATCTATATATTGCTTTTGGTAGGATGGCCATTTTTATTATGTTGATCCTTCCTATCCATGAGCATGGGAGATCTTTCCATCTTCTAAAGGCCTCTTCCATTTCTGTCTTCAAGGGCTTGAAGTTCTTGTTGTACAGGTCCTTTACTTGCTTGGTTACAGTTACCCCCAGGTATTTTATATTGTTTGTGGCTATTGTGAAGGGGGTTGTTTCCCTTATTTCTTTCTCAGCCCATTTGTTTGTTGTATAAAGAAGTGCTTCTGATTTTTTTGAATTAATTTTGTATCCAGCCACTTTGCTGAAGGTGTTTATCAGCTGTAAGAGTTTTCTGGAGGAATTTTTGGGGTCGCTTATGTATACTATCGTATCATCTGCAAATAGGGATAATTTGACTTCTTCGTTTCCCATGTTTATCCCCTTGATCTCCTTTAGTTGTCTTATTGCTCCAGCAAGAACTTCAAGATTTATATTGAAGAGATATGGTGAAAGTGGACATCCTTGTCTTGTCCCTGAATTTAGAGGAAATTCTTCAAGTTTCTCTCCATTTATTTTGATGTTGGCCACTGGCCTGCTGTATATTGACTTTATTATTTCTAGGTACGGCCCTTGTATGCCCGTTCTCTCCAGAACTTTTAGCATGAAGGGGTGTTGGATTTTGTCAAATGCTTTTTCTGCATCTAGCGAGATTATCATGTAGTTTTTTTCTTTAATCTTGTTTATATGGTGAATGACGTTGATAGACTTTCATATGTTGAACCATCCCTGCATCCCTGGGATGAAGCCTACTTGATTATGGTGTATGACACTTTTGATGTGTTCTTGAATTCGGTTTGCTAGTATTTTATTAAGTATTTTTGCATCTATGTTAATGAGGGAGATTGGTCTGAAGTTCTCTTTCTCTGTTGGGTCTTTGTGTGGTTTAGGAATCAGGGTGATTGTGGCCTCATAAAATGAGTTTGGCAATGTTCTTTCAGATTCTATTTTGTGAAAGACTTTGAAAAGTATTGGTGTTAGCTCCTCTTTGAAGGTCTGGTAGAATTCCGTGCTAAGGCCATCTGGCCCTGGGCTTTTTTTGTTTGGGAGATTTTTAGTGACTGTTTCTATTTCCTTAGGGGTTATATGGCTGTGTAATCTGTTTATCTGATCTTGATTTAGCTTTGGTAGGTGGAATCTATCAAGAAAATTGTCCATTTCAGTTAAGTTTTCAAATTTGGTCGAGTATAGATTTTTAAAGTAAGATCCAAATATTCTCTAGATTTCCTCAGTGTCTGCTGTTATTGCTCATTTTTCATTTCTGATTTCATTGATTTTTGTTTTCTCCCTCTGTCTTTTAGTTAATTTGGCTAAGGGTCTGTCTATTTTGTTGATTTTCTTGAAGAACCAACTCTTGGTTTCATTGATTCTTTGTACAGTTCTTTTGGTTTCTAAGTTTCTGATTTCAGCCCTAAGTTTGATGATCTCCTGCCTTCTGCTCCTCTTGGGAGTGTTTGCTTCTTCTTTTTTTTTTTTTTTTTCAATTCACCAAGTTTAGCTGTAAATTTTCTAATATGAACTGTCACAATTTCCTTTTTAAAGGCACTTAGTGCTATGAACTTTCCTTGTAGCACAGCTTTCATTGTGTCCCACAGGTTTGGGTATGCTGTGTCTTCATTTTCGTTTGATTTTAAGAAGTCATTGATTTCCTTCTTTATTTCTTCCCTGACCTCTAGTGAAGAGTTGTTCAATTTCCATGTGAGTGTAGACTCGCTGTTGATTCTTCTGCTATTGAAGTCCAGCTTTATTCCATGGTGGTCTGATAAGATACAAGCGGTTATTTCAAATTTCTTGTATCTGTTGAGGGTATGTTTGTGTCCAACTATATGGTCGATTTTGGAGAAGGTTCCATGAGGTGCTGAGAAGAAGGTGTATTCTTTTGTGTTTGGGTGACACGTTCTGTAGATACCTGTTAGGACCATTTGGTTCATGATCTCTGTTAGACTCATTATTTCTCTGTTTGGCTTCTGTCTTGATGATCTGTCCATAGTTGTGAGTGGGATGTTGAAGTTTGTCACTATTAAAGTGTTTGGATCAATGTGCGATTTAAGTTTCAGAAGTGTTTCTTTTATAAATGTAGGTGCCTTTGTATTTGGGGCATAGATGTTCAATATTGAGATGACCTCTTGGTGGATATTTCCTTTAATGAGTATGTAATGCCCTTCTCTGTCTTTTTTATTAACTTTAATTGGAAGTCTATTTTGTTTGATATTAGGTTGGCTACTCCAGCTTGTTTCCTGGGTCCATTTGCTTGGAAAACCTTTTCCCATCCCTTTACTCTGAGATAGTGTTTATCTTCAATAGTGAGATGTGTTTCTTGTATACAACAAAAAAGATGGGTCTTGTTTACGGATCCAGTCTGTAAGTCTGTGTCTTTTCATTGGTGAGTTGAGTCCATTGATGTTGATGGATATTAGTGACCAGGAGTTGTTATGTCCCATTATCTTGGTATAGCTGGCTGTCTTGTCTTTCTCTTTTGTTTAGTTGCTGTGGAGGTTTCTATTTCCTCTGTTTTCTTGGGTGTAGTTATCTTCTCTGTGTTGGAATTTTCCTTCTAGGATCTTCTGTAGGGCTGAGTTTGTGAGGAGATATTGTTTGAATTTGATTTTGTCATGGAATATCTTGTTTTCTCCTTCTATGTTGATAAGAGAGTTTTGCTGGATATAGTAGTCTGGCTGGGCACCTATGTTCTCTCAGGGCTTGTAGGACATCCATCCAGGCCCTTCTAGCTTTTAAAGTTTCTGAAGAGAAGTCAGGTGTGATTCTTATGGGTCTGCCATTGTAAGTGACTGGGCCTTTTTCTCTTATAGCTTTTAATATCCTTTCTTTGTTCTCTACATTTGGAGTTTCTATTATTATGTGGCGAGAGGAGTTTCTTTTCTGATCTAATCTGTTTGGTGTTCTGTAAGCCTCTTGGATTTTTACTGGCATCTCTTTCTTTAGGTTTGGGAAGTTTTCTTCTTTGATTTTGCTGAAGATATTTCCTGGACCATGGAGTCGGGAGTCTTCTCTTTCCTCTATGCCTATAATTCTTAGGTTCCGTCTTTTCATTGAGTCTTTTATTTCTTGAATGTTGTGGGTGAGAGATTTTTTAGCGTTCTCATTTTCTTTGGATGTTGTACTGATTTCTTCCATCGAATCTTCCATGACTGAGATACTGTCTTCCATCTCTTGCATCCTATTTTTCATACTCACATCCGTAGTTCCTGTTCTCTTCTCTTGATTCTCCATTTCCTCTTTTAACTGTGACTGTGTTTTGTTTGTTGTTTCCATTTCTATTTTCACGTCTTGAATGGTAGTGTTCATTTTGTACATTTCCTTCTCCAGTTTGCTTGTTTTTGTCTGAAGATCTTTCATTGCTTTATTCTTTTCCTGTTCAAGCTGGGTCACCTTGGCTTGGAGCTCTTTAATGATGTTGTATTCATTGTTTTGACTTGTAAATTTGTGGCTTCTTTGAATTCCTTCATAGTTTTAAGTTCTTCTTGAAGGGACTTTATCACTTTCCATAATGTAGAATTGTCATCGTTTTCATGTGTTTCAGTTGTGGTGAGGTGGTTCGGGCTGGACAGAATAGCGTTGATTTCTCTTGTTGGAGACATTTCGCTCTCTTTTTTTTTTGGTCTGGGGCCTCTGTCCATGTGGAATTTTTTTTGGTGTCTTCTGGACTTGGGTCCAAAGGTGGCACTGTGGTGTAGGAGTAGAGTTGCCTTACTCCACCCCTTTAAGGTGAGTCATTCAGTCCCGCCTCCCAGGTGGAGACCTAATTAATTCAGGTGGTGGAGCTGTGTACAAGTAAGCTCTGGTTCCCAGCCAGAAGGGCCTGTACTAGTACATAAGTGCGATATACAACAGTTTCAAATATCTCACAGTTTTCCCGGGGTTGGTTCCTGTAGCGGGTAAATCTGCAGTTCAGCTCCAGTAGCCTTGCCACTCCCTCAGCTTTGAAACTGGTCAGTGATGTCACAGACTGCATTCTGTGGTCTGAAGGCACTTTGCAGTGGATCTCTGCTCACTTCCAAGGGTCGCAACCTTTCCCCAGATAATTGGATCATCTGTGTGAGACCTGGGAGTGCCTAGCAGGGTGGGGATTATCTCTGTGTGGTTTCTGAATCTGCTGGCTGGGTATTTGGTTGGAACTTACTGGGGGTCTCTCCTTTTGGGGGATGGGTTATCCCGATTCCTGGGTCCAGAGGCTTCCTAGCATGTCTGAGAGTTGGAAGGGGAGTCCTGCCCAGGCATCTTCCATGGTCCCTATGTAGCTGGGTGCGAGTTAGAAGAGGTAGTGCCCTTTGTACAGCATCCTGCAACACTTGCAGCCTTGTGACTGTTGAACCCGAAATCAAAATATGTCCGTGCCGGCTGCCACCATCTTGGATCCCCTTGCTAAGAGTTTTTAAATACCTTTATTTTTGTCACAAAACAAAACACTTGAACAATAAAATTTATTGTTTTGGTGGCTCCAAGTTGTCATCCAAAGGAGGAAATGTAGAAGGCTCTTGTCAGCAGAGCAGGAATCATAGAAACCACCTTAGAAATCTGTCTATAGCAGCACCCAGGGTTCACTGATGATTGTGTTCACTGATGTTGTGTTCACCAGTAATTGAGGAGGTAGATGAATCTCAACCTTAATCTTAGAAAGATCAGTGTTTGGTCTTATTAATGTGCTCATCTTTTATCTTTTAGGTCATGTGTTTTTCTGAGTGAAAGAAATAGATTCATCAAGAAGAGACAAATATTGTTGTTTTCAGTGGAGAAATCGGAGTAGTCAGATGGCACACAAATTTACATATTGCTAAGTGTTTGAAATAAACACCTACCTGGGGAGGTACTGATTTTAAAACATGTTGTGATCTTTGAAATAAAATTTTACACATCTTTAATTCCAGCACTCGGGAGGCAGAAGCAGGAGGATCTCTGTGAGTTCAAGACCAGCCTGGTCTACAAAGTGAGTCCAGAACAGTCAAGGATACACAGGGAAATCCTGTCTTGAAAAACCAAATAAACAAAAAAGAAACAAACCTCAAAGGACCAAATGAGAAGTGTCTAGCCAGGAGATATGCTTTTGGTGGTTATCAAAATATATTATGGTTATTTACTTTACTAAGTAAAAACATAAGTAAACTGTTACTTAGAAACACAGGTGGATTCAATAAGTTTTCTTACCTGCCCAGAAGGTGATCAAAATCAATGTGAATTTTATTTTATCTTTATAAAGTAGCTTGTAGTTTGCTGTAAAGAGCAGAACTAGGTTTTTTTTAAATTATTCTAATTGTTATTATTGTTTTTAATACACCTCTTACTAACGTGAGTGTTACCCATGGTTTAGACACTAAACACATGAACAACCAAAAGGAATTGGCTATTTTATGTGATCATATTTAATGAGATGTGTGAGAAGAGTTTAAATGTTACGTAGCAGCTCATAAGCTGTAAATGAAGCCAAGTGACAACTGTCATCTTTTATTAACATGAATGTGTGTAGAATTTTAACCTCCAAGTATTGGTCTCTGATCATTAATATGGGATACTATGGAAATAATATGGTCCCTTTATTAATAATCATTTAATGTTGCTGAATAATGGAAAAAGAGTTTGGTAAGAAGAGAGATTTGGTTCAGGATATAAGTGAATACTGTATCATGCTTGTGTAGGAACTCACCTACTTACTGAGAATATCAAGACCTGTGACATTCCCTCCTAACCACTGGTGTATATATATTTATTGTTTCTTGATTACAGTTTGAGCTATGAGTAAAATTAACATTTGTGACTGTGTATATGTTTACTACACTCATAGGTATCTAAAAGCTTGTTGAAAAAAATGACATCTTTCCCTAAAGTATAAATTTGACTAAAGCATCTACTTAGACTCCTTCTGGCCATGAGGGTGTTACAACTGAGCAACCTTCTAGCATCACATGTTACTGTCAGTTTTCTTCCTGTTGGATCAATTAATTTTGAAATTGGTGTCATTTTTGAGGAATCTAATGCTATATCTTCAAGGTCTTCTTTTTTTTTTTTTTTAATTTAAGGTGTAGCTTTCCCCCCAAACATCTCTGCCTTTTAGACCAATAAAAGGCTCTTTTACATATAACAATAAATACAATACAAAACAATAAGAACAATTAGCTAACAATTATGAATTGTGAAAATTATAAGGTATAACATACATTCCCAATGTACAGTCCATATGTATTTAGCAACTAGTAATAATATTCTATTATCTATCTATCTCAATGAGTTTAAAGTTCTGTACCTAACTCATCTTGAAGATTTTAAATATTTCTTTGAGATTAAATACTCTGAGCATGTTTTCCTATCAAGGGATTTATATATATATATCCATTTACTTGGATTTTTTATCTTTATTAATTCTTCTTATAAAAATAAATGTAGAACAAAATTAACAGAATTGGAATGTGAAAACAAGTATTGGCACTACTTAGATATCTTGAGTGAACCTGTATGGTTGGGTGAGCTGAATTATAGCAAAGTATAAGATTTTATGTGTGTGGGACATCATAGCAAAACCCACTGTCTTGTACACCACATTTAAACATGTGTGAAAATAAAAGATTGTACTCATGTTCCAGTGGTTGCCATCCCACCCATGCCCACATAAAGATCCCAGGTCCTCTATAGTGGGTGAATAAGCAAAAGCAAGAAGACATGAAAATGGGTTGAGAACACACTCCTGGGTAGCCATTTCCAACTTAAGTGATAGACATTGAAGAGATAGAGATGTTAATCACAATGGCTTGACTGTTTAATAACAGTCATTTAATAATATGTGAGTTTATGTTGCTACCATGTGGCTATCTAAAGTCATTCTCTCAATAAAATATCCATTCTACTTATTCTAGGAAATTAAAGCTGAGTTAAGATGTCAGTACCATTTGAAGTTTTGAAGGTGGTCATTTAGTGTGCCTTTATTGAAGACAGTTTTATTAATTTCCAATCTGATTTTACTTTTCAAGTATTCACCATAAAAGATGAATGTTGATTTCTCGAGGGCATTTGTCTTGGACTTGTTATAACTTCATGAATAGCTGGCTTGAGCTACTTCCCATATTTTGAAAAAATATATATATACCTTCTCAACTAGCTCCCCCTCTTTACCAATTCCTTTGCTTCTGTTAGGACAATCCACTGCCTTGAGAGAGCCTCTCCCTTTAGGCCATAATTCTTTAGCAGTTTTTGAATTTACCTCCTCATTTGTTAACTATTTGTGATTAGCTGACTTATTTTCCAGTATACTGTCCCTTTCTTTCACTGAATGTTCTGTTAAAACATTCATTCTGTTTTTTCCTTTCATTTAAGCTGCTCAATATATTTTTTATAGTATGAGTTATTAAAAAATGACTTCTATTTTCTTTAGGAAATTCCACATAAAAGTTCTACCATTTATTTTTCTTCAAATTTTACCATTGGTATTTTAATATTCACTCCTCAAAGTTGCAGAAACAAGTTCATCTTTAGGTTTCTACTATCCTTTCTCTTAATTTAACTTATTGATGTATCTGGAGGTTCCTGCTCAAAAGAAAATAGTATTTATAAATATGGAACATTGGGTCTGGAGCAATGGCTCAGTGGATAAAACGCTTGCCATGCTATCATGAGGATCAAAGTTCAAATCCCTAGAACCGACAAAAGCCAAGTGTGCTAAGGAAGGCAGAGACAGGAGAATCCCCAGAGACTTTGAGCCAGTGAGCCCAGTGTCCTAACATAATGAACCATATAATTAAATAATGCTTATATTGAATGACTGAACTCTCCCAATCCATATTTACGTTGGAAACAGTACAAGAACTAGTTAAAATTTTATATTTATATATGTGTAAGTATTCATATAAACATATAAACTCCAACTCTACATATATATACACTTGACATTAAGTTATTTTTCTAACATAACACCTGATATTCAGAAGGAGTTACTTCTGGCCTGAGGCCATCACAATATGTAAAAATATCAACATATTTCAATCACCTAATTACTTTAGAAGACTGGGACTGTTAACATAATAAAATATTTCCATGGTTTGTGTTCTTGTCTAGTGAATTGAATTGGAACTATGAAACTTGCAAAGAGCAGATGGTGACTGGAAATTCCTCATTGCCTGTAACACTATAGGGTTTGATATTCTAGCATACCTAAAGCCAGAAGTGTATTCTACATTGAAATATATCTCATTAAAATTAGAGTACATATAAATATTAAAGATGTGTTTATAAAAATATACACACATTCAAATAAATTTTAATCGTATTAAAGCAAATGAAATTATTTTGCAGTTGTTTGAGTTGTATTGTTTTTCCATAATACACTATACTCTGTCAATTGTTCAGTTGTTAATTAGGACATCAAAGCAGTGTGGTTTGTGGCCAGGTGTTGGATAACTTTTCCATTTAGTTATAAATTTTCTGTTACATTGTGTAGAGCAAATAAAATTGTACCATGTGATAAAATAAATGCCATTAATTAAAATAAACATTTCTGTGTTAATTTCAAAATCTCCTTCCAGGCTGGATATGCCTATGTATTTTTCTTTGATCTCACAATTACTCTGGTCTAACAGGAACTGTATGTCCTTAGAGTTGGCAATATGATTTTGCCACTGCTAAAATTTCTGTGGTAGAGCATAACCAGAAGACATAGTTGCTGTTGAAGATTACATAATTTGCTCAAAATTATAGTGTTTTGTTTTGTTTTTCCTTATTGAGTGGTTTTTCAAGACAGAGTCTCATGTAGGTGAGGCTGACCCCCAACTCTGGATTCTCCCTTTTCTGCTTCTGAAGGAAGTGCTGTTGATTACAGGGGTGTGCTGCCTTTTCTGGCTGCTTATTATTGACAACAATCAATCTTACAAATTAAATATTAACAAGCCAAACTCAGCATATCCCTTAACATGACTGTACCTTCGGCAGCATTTTCTGCTTGTGACTACTGGCATCCCCTATGGACGGGGAAACACATCATATCACAGTTACTTTATGAAATTTATAGGTACAACTTTTCCAAATGCCCTTATGACATGCATGTTCTCCTTTTTTAATTTCAGGAGAATTCACATTTAGAGCTGCCTTCTTCAAGAGACAGCATCCTCCCATTTGAGCCGGCTGCGAAATTGAGTCAGATGGAAGATGATTGTTCTGAAAGTCTCAGAGAGAAAGAAGCAGTTTATGGCTACATGTTGTAATTTTTGGTTTGAAGGTAAATGTTGCATGAAAAAATTAGATTGGGTTATGAAATTGTATTTTCCTTTTCCTCCAAGTTAGAGACAAACATTGCTTCTACAATGTACAGATTTAGATCAGAGTGTGCATTATGTGCATGTGTGTGTGTGTGTGTGTGTGTGTGTGTGTGCAGATATGTGTGTGTTCCAAACTCTCAAATATACTGTTTAATTCTACTGTTCTCACTAAAACCATATCCACTTCCATTCAACCATCTAATCCCAAACACACACACAAATAACTGTAAGATAGCAATATAATATATTTTGTACTAGAAGTTGCAGAAAGATGGCTGAGCAGTTATGTATGATTCAGTTCTTTCAGAGGACACAAGTTCTATTCCCAATACCTAATCATATCAATTGATTCACAATTGCTGTTATCCCAGTTCAAGAGGATCAGATGCCTCTGGTCTCTGCAGGGCACACCCACTCACAAGCATGGATGCACCCATATACAAAATTAAAATTAAAACTAAAACTAAGAAATTTAACACATATTTATGCCATATATATGATACATATATATGATACATAAAATCATACATATATATTATGTATGATACACACAATCATATCATGTGACAAGAACTCTTTAGCAGATTTTTCTGTTTTCTTTCCCCTAAAGACATTAACACTAAACCAGCATTTATCATTACTCCAAAATGTTCACTGTGGAGCAATAGTCTGATGTATAGTGATATTTTCTAATTAACACCAAAGTTAAGAAACCAAAGAACAGTAAAGTTTTGGATTCTTCATGGTTAGTTCGTAACTGACACAGAGAGGACATAAAGGAGCAATGAATTTACATTAAGCATCTTTCACGTCTTCTGCCATTATATTTATAGCTCTTCGGCCAAGCACCCCTGAGAACAAAACTATTGAGAATGTGTTTGTCCCATTCTTGACTTTATGCCTGTGCATATTTCCCTTCTATAGTTGCTATTTGTGATTATCTCAGATGTTCAAGCAACCCAAAAGAGATTGCAGACCCTTTTGAAAGACAAAGTCTAAACTGAATTTTTCTCACAAACAGAATCAAGCGTCATCTGGAGGAAAGATAAAGACGAATCTGAAAAGATTTGGCCACTGCTAAAACCTCCATGGTGGGGCAGAACCAGAAGACATAGTTGCTGTTGGACTAAATTTTCTGAGAGAAACCATCCTAGGTTGGCTATTATAATACTTTAGCCTGGAGGCTCCAAGTTAAATGACTCTAATAGCAAAACTTAATTGAAGCTTACATGGTCTTCCTAATATGTAAGTGATTTAACAAAAGAGAGTTGGAAATGTTGGGGAAAAAAAGTGAAAACAGTAGTCAGACATAATACTCCCCAGCATTTATGGTTAAATAAAATGAATAGATAAATACAAAATTTCCAGAAATATGAGCATTTACAGCTTTTATTAACTCTGGGATGCAGTGGCCCGGCTTCAGTGGTAATGGAAGGATGGTAGTGAAACACTAGTGGGTTTTTGGTGACAATAATGCAGGATGCATTTGTGGTGTGTTGCCACTCACTTACTACTGATTTCAATTGCCATCAGATGTAGTAAGTGGGCTACTTAATATTGTTGATGTTGGCTCTGGATGTTGTAGGCAGCGCCACAGATGCAGTATTTAGAAAACAAACATTCTGATAGTTCTGCCATCTGGGAATTTCAAAATGGAGGCTTATTGCCTGCAAATGCCATCAGATGCAGTAAGTGGTCTACACAATGTTTTTGATGTGGGCTCTGGATGCTGTAAGCAATGCCATAGATGTGGGGTTTGGAAAACAAGCATTCTGATTCTGACTTTGATCCTGATTCTGACTCTGCAGTCTGGGAATTCCAAAATGGAGGCAGCAGCATGCTTTAAATGTGGTAAGGACAAATCCCAAGTTTGAGTGCCTTCTTATATTCCTACAAGGGAAGAAGAAAGTTCATATCTGTCATGGCTCTCAGTATGAAGGCCCTGATCCCATGAAAAAGACTCAGCTCTATAACTTAATCACCTCCCACTTTCTTCACCTGAGGTGGCTGGGATACAAAGGAGTATTTTGAGAACACTCAAAGGTCCAACTTATCCAGCAGACTCTATACACTCAACCAGTGATGAGAATATCTTTGATAATATAATGAATCTTCACAAGGGAACACTCTTCAGCAACTATACAGTTAAACTGATATTTGCTCAAGGAAAACCAATTTGACCAGATGTATGAATGAGTCTACAGCCTGGGGAAGAAGATACGCAGGAGGAGGTCTGGCATTCTTTGTGAACTGAGCTCTTGTCCAACTGATGGCAAGCTCTAGAGAAATGTACATATTTTTACAACCACAGATCCTAATCTAACTGGGTACATGAAAAGTAACTAAACAATTGGTCCTTCAAGATAATTGAGTTTTGTAACTACAACTTAAAACATTGATGTGAGACTAAAAATTGAAAGTTGGAGCTAAATTGGATAATCTCTATCTATGATCCCCTTTTAATTTTTGAAGCTTGAAAGAAATTATTCGACAATTTCAAGATTTCTACGTGTCTACCTAATTGATGAAAGAATTGTGGAAGTCATGCTGTAATGGTATTGGTGATTCCATCACTTCCTGAGTTTTAGCTCATGTTCAATATCAAAACCTTGGCTCAGATCCTTGAAGGGAAATACAATTGTAATTCCTATAGGTACATATTTTATCATTTTTGTGCCATAAAAGAACACATAATTTAGGGATATTATCATTTGTATTTTACTGTTTATTATAAGATGTTCTGTTTTGAGCTAAAAATCATTGGCATAACTAACTCTTGTGAGACAGATTTGTGGTGTTAGGTAAAAGGTGTTTATACTAAGAATAGGTTAGCACAATGAGTTGTACAGACAGAAGATATCAATCCAGTGAAATGAAAAAAGCTCCTGTGGTTTTTACTCTTGTATTGGAATAAGATACCTGACCCCTTGCTTACCTGGCCAAGTGGGCAAACTCCACAGTGTTGCAGACTGCTTCTTCCCCTCTGCCTCTCACTTCCCTGGTGCCACCTCTGGCTGCAACCCCAGACCCAAGCAGCCATCAGGGATCACCATGTGAGGCTCCTCTCCAATCCCTTGCTTGCTTGGCTATGAGGACAAACCCTATAGTGAAGTCTGTCCCTTGTCCTCTGTTCCCTAACCCTGGGTGCCATCTCTGCCTGCAACCCCAGATCCAGGCAGCCATCAGGGACCACCAGAAATCTGACATCAGATCCCACCAGAGGCTGGAAAACATCAGGGGACTAACAGTTTTCCCTGTATTCCCAGAGGCCTACTGCCACCCAGGAAAACCAGAGGCCAGCTGCCATCCAGGCCTACCAACTCTACCTACAATCCTAGAGGCCTACTACCATCAGGGACTTCTAGGCCTTCCCAAAAAGGAACAATCAGGTGGCTAAAGGACAGTGTAGGAAGACAAACAAAAAACCCAGGGCCATATGGCAACACTAGAACCCAGGTATCCTACTACAGCAAGCCCTGGATATTATAAAACACCTAAAGTGCAAGAAAATGACCTTAAATCTGATGTTATAAAGATGATAGAGACCTTAAATTGGAAATGAGTAAATCGCTCAGAGAAATGCAGGAAAATAAAATCAAACAGATGAAGTAAATGAGTAAATCCCTTCAAAAAATACAATGAAAAAACAATCAAAAAGAAAAGAAT
The DNA here is from genome assembly GCA_907164525.1 of Lophiomys imhausi. Taxonomy (NCBI): domain Eukaryota; kingdom Metazoa; phylum Chordata; class Mammalia; order Rodentia; family Muridae; genus Lophiomys; species Lophiomys imhausi. Next base: position 3,922,160 of record CAJQZJ010033026.1, on the reverse strand, counting down.
GTATAAGATCTGAAAATGTAAATAGAAGCAATAAAGAAAACACAAACTGAGCCAGTCTTGGAGATGTAAAACTGGGTAATGAGAACAGGAAGTACAAACACAAGCATCACCAACAGATTATAAGAGATGGAAGAGAAAATCACAGGCCTAGAAGATGCAATTGAAGAAATCAATACATTAGTCAAAGATAATGTTAAATCTAAAATGTTTCTGGCACAAAACATTCAAGAAACCTGGGACAATATGAAAAGACAAAACATAAGAATAATAGGAGTAGAATAAGGAAAAGACTCCCAGCTCCAAGGCCCAGAAAATATTTTCAGCAAGATTATAGAAGAAAATGTCTACAATCTAAACAAAGAGATGCCTATAAACATACAAGAAACTTATAGACTACCAAATAGATTGGACCAAAAAACAAATTCCTCCCTCCATATAATAATCAAAACACTGAATATGCAGAACATAGAAAGGATATTAAAAGCTGCAAAGGAAAAAGGTCAAGTAATATATAAAGGCAAATGTCAGGAGACGAATGCTCTTGAGACTACTTCCTTCATGTCCATCTGCTATTCCTAGGCCCTTCAGATACAGTGTTAAAGCACTGCTAGAAGTTTTTTAAATAAAGGACTCAGGAAATAAGTAAACTTCCTGAAAAGCTATCCGGCATTTTTTCAAAGTCTATGCTGAAGATGCACCCCATTCTTTCTATTATTACTGACATGATGTAGAGATTCCCTCATTGCTAATTGCCATTCTCTTGGTTTGGCCAGACTTCACACAGAGTCCTATAAATTTGATATTATTATTCCTGGTAAGAGTTTTAAAAACTGCCTGATTCACTCCAAACAAGTTTAGAAGTTAAAGAAGTTAGTTGATAGAAAACATATAGCTGTATATAGAAAATCCTCTTCCCAAACATTGTGTATTTCATTGGGAGACAGGCCTGAGACAGATTTATGACCTCAGATAAGCTTTCATGCTAGATGTTAAGACCAAACTCCAGATGTGCCATAAAACCAATTAAGTACCCTGTACTTCCCATGAACTCAAGAGATAGTGAGGCTACCAAGGAATGCCTAAAGCTAGTAAAGATCTTAATGACAGAATACACAAACTGTTTTATTGTAATTCTTTATACCTTGTCAAGTTTGATGTAATATACTGAAATCTTAAACTTCTGTATAGAAAATTAATATTTAACTAAGTACTAGAAGGTGTGATTGTTAAGTGCCCTCACATTGCAATGGTTTTATCTGTCCATGTGATAAATGCCCTTTAACCATGAGGTAATTCTTTCTTTGATGTAGAGAGCCCTCTTTCAGAGTATAAAAGGAATAATCATCACAATAAACTTGTCGTTGTACCCTAGCTTCGTCCATTCTCTTTTTCATGTGAGTGTGTGATGTGAGAGCCCCCCTGTTCTCATTCATTTCTTATTATCTTCATATAATTCGTGGACCAGGATCAAAAATATTGGCACTTCACCATCAGTTTCTGAGACAAATTGGTCAAAATGTACTTTAGTCCACTGAATACTCAGTGGTTGGCCTACCAGCTAGGTGGCCAATGTGATTGTGATAAGTAACAGAACAAAGATCTTGTTCACAGCTTCTGAGGCTGCTATTGAGGAGCCACTTGGTCCAAAGGAAAAGGAATGTCACTTTAAAAACTTTCCCAACCAATTTGCAGGATGGCCTGTTTGAACTATTGTGATCACTGTCTCCCTCCCCTTCCCCTTTCTCCTTTCTAAGCTAAGCAACATTATTGGCTGACTCTTGCAGTCTTCGAATTAAAAGTTTTTAAAAAGATAGATGTCAGTCTCTGAGAGTTGTGACTGACCCTCCAATGACACATCCACTCAAGGTATCCTGTGGATGTCAAAGGCTGGAACCTTTGACAGGCAGACCTACCAGAATTATACCCAATTTCTTAGCAGAGTCTCTTAAAGCCAGAAGAGCCTGAGCATATATTTTGCAGACCCAACAAGATCACAGATGTCAGCCCAAATTACTCTACCCAGCAAAAATTTTAGTCACCATAGATGGAGAAAAAAAGATAATCCATGATAAAACCATATTTAAACAATTTCTGTCTATAAATATAGCTCTACAGAAGGTACTAGAAGGAACATTCCAACCCACGGAGGCTAACTACACCCAGGAAAACACAGGAAATAAATAACCCCAAAACCAAAAGAAGTTAAACATACACTCACACTCTACCACGACCAACATGAAAATAGCAGGAATTAATAATATTCATTGGTCATTAATATCTCTCAACATCAATGGAATCAATTAACCAATAAAAAGACACAGGCTAACAGAATGGTTTCAAAAACAGGATCCATCATTCTGCTGCATACAAGAAACATATATCAGTAACAAAGATAGACATTATCTAAAGGTAAAGTGCTGGAAATATTTTCCAGGCAAACAGACTCAACAAGCAAGCAGGAGTAGCCATTCTTCTATTTAAAAAATTACTTTCAACAACTTAAATTAATCAAAAGAGATAGGGAAGGAAGGACACTTCATATATATTAGGGGAAAGATCCACCAGGATAACATCTCAATTCTGAACATTTATGCTCCAAATCCAAGGGAATGTTCATTTGTAAAAGAAACATTACTAAAGCTTAAATCACACATCAATCAGCACACATTAATAGTGGGAGATTTCAACACCTCACTCTCACCAGTGGACAGATCATCAAGATGGATACTAAACAGAGAAATAATGAAACTAAGAGAAGACATGAATCAAATGGACTTAACAGATATCTACAGAACATTACAATCAAACACAAAAGAATATATCTTCTTTTCAGCATCTCAAGGAACCTTCTTCCAAACTGACCATATTCTTGGTCACAATGCAAGCTTCAAGAGATACAAAAGGTTGAAATAACCCCTTGTATCTTATCAGATCACAATGGATTAAAGCTGGAATTCAACAACAACAGGAATAACAGGAAGTCTATAAACTGATGGAAACTAAACTAATAACTACTCAAAGATCAATTGGTCAGGGAAGAAATAAAGAAAGAATAAAAAAAAAACTTTCTAGAATTAAATGAAAATGAAAGCATACCATACCCAAACTTATGGTACACAAAGGAAGAAATGCTGAGGGGAAAGTTCATAGCACTAAGCTGGAGAATCTCATAGCAATTTAAAAGCACATCTGAATGTTCTAGAACAAAAAAAAAAAAAAAAAAAAAACAAACCCACCCAAGAGGAATAGATAATAAGACATAATCAAACTCAGGACTGAAATCAATATATTAGAAACAAAGAGAACAATAAAAAGAATCAATGAAACCAAAAGCTGGTTCTTTGAGAATATCAACAAGACAGATAAACCTTTAGCCAATCTAACTAGAAGGCAAAGAGATAGTATCCAAATTAACAAAATCAAAAATGAAAATGGGAACATAACAACAAACACTGAGGAAATCTAAAGAATCATAAGGTACATCAAAGCCTGTACTCCAAAAAATTGGAAAATATAAATGAAATGGATGGTTTTCTTATGGATTCCACTTACCAAAGTTAAATCAGTAGCAGATAAACAAATTAAACAGTCCAATAACCCCTAAGGAAATAGAAGCAGTTATCGAAAGTCTGCCAAGCATAAAAAGCCTGGGGCCAGATGGTTGTAGAGCACAATTCTACCAAACATTCAAAGAAGAGTTAATACCAATATTCCTAAAACTACTCCACAAAATAGAAACATAATCAACTTTACCAATTTCATTCTAAGAAACCACAATTATCTTGATACCTAAAACACACAAAGACTCAACTAAGAAATAATTTCAGACCAATATACCTCATGAACATTGATGCAAAAATACTCAATAAAATACTTGCAAACCAAATCCAAGAACAAATCAAAAACATCATCTACCATGATCAAATAGGCTTCATCCCAGGGATGCAGGGATGGTTTAACATACAAAAAAAAAAAAAAAAACATTAATGCAATCCACCATATAAACAAACTGAAAGAAAAACATCACATGATAATCACATTGGATGCTAAAAACCCTTTGCTAAAATCCAACACTCATTCATGATAAAAGACTTGGAGAGATCAGGTATACAAGTTCCAGTCCTAAACATAGTAAAGGCAATATGCAATAAACTGATAACCAACATAAAATTAAATGGAGAGAAACTTAAAGCAATCCTACTAAAATCAGGGACAAGACAATGCTGTCCACTTCACCCATATCTCTTCAATATAGTACTTGAAGTTCTAGATACAGCAATAAGACAATTAAAGGAGATCAAGGGGATACAAATTTGAAAGGTAGAAGTCAAATTATCCTTATTTACAGATGTGACACCCAAAACTCTACTAGAGAATTCCTACAGCTGATAAAAACTTTCAGCAAAAAGGCTGGATACATAATTAACTCAAAAAATCAGTAGCCCTCCTTCATGCAAAGATTATCAGGCCAAGAAAGAAATTAGGTAAACAACTCCCTTCACAACAGTCACAAACAATATAAAATGCGTTGGTGTAACACTAACCAAGCAAGTGAAAAATCTGTTTGACATGAACTTTAAGTCTCTGAAGAAAGAAATTGAAGAAGATATCAGAAGATGGAAAGATCTCCCAAGATCATAGATTGGTAGGATTAACATAGTAAAAATGGCCCTCAGACCAAAAGCAATCTACAGATTCAATTCAATTTCCATCAAAATCCTGACACAATTCTTTACAGAACTTGAAAGAACAATTCTCAACTTTATATGGAAAACTAAAGAACCCAGGACAGTGAAAACAGTCCTGTACCATAAGAGAACATCTGGAGGTATTGCCATCTCTGACTTCAAACTGTACTACAAAGAAACTGTAATAAAAACTGCATGGTATTGGCATAAAGACAGACAAGTTGATCAATGGAATTCAATCAAAGCCCAGAAATAAATACAAACACCTAAGGACACTTGATTTTTGACAGACACCAAAACCATACAATGGAAAAAACAAAACATCTTCAACAAATGGTACTGATCTAACTGGATGATAACATGTAGAAGAATGAAAATAGACCCATATTTATCATCCTGAACAAAACTCAAGTCCAAGTGGATCACAAACCTCAACATTAAACTAGATACACTAAATCTAATAGAAGAGAAAGTAGGGGAAAGCCTTGAACCGATTGGAACAGGAGACAACTTCCTGAATAGAACACCAGTAGCTCAGACACTAAGAATATCAATTAATAAATGGGACCTTATGAAACAGAAAGCTTCTGTAAGGCCAAGGACACTGTCAGTAGAATAAAGTGGCAGCCCACAGATTGGGAAAAGATCATCATTAACCTCACATTGACAGAGGCTAATATCCAAAATATATAAAGAACTCAAGAAATTAAATACCAACAAAACAAATGATGCAATTAAAAAATGCGGAACAGAGCCAAGCCAAGAATTCGCTAGAGAGGAATCTCTAATGAATGAGAAGCACTTAAAGAAATGCTCAATATCCTTAGTAATAACAGAAATGCAAATCAAAATAACTGTGAGATTCTATCTTACACATGTCAGATTGGCTATGATCAAAAACTCAAGTGACTGCACATGTTGGTGGGGATGTAGAGAAAGGTGAATATTCCTCCATTGCTCCTGGGTGTGCAAACTTGTACAACTACTTTGGAAATCAATCTGTCACCTTCTCAGAAAATTGAGAATAGTTCTACCTCAGGACCCAGCTAAACTACTGCTAGGCATATACACCAAATATGTATCACCAAACCACAAGGATATTTCCTCAACTATATTCATAGCAGCTTTATTTGTAATAGCCAGAAACTGGAAACAACCTAGTGGAACTGCAACCAAGTTAGCAATTATATTTATTAATAAATATAAACTATTTTATTAGGCTGGCAGAGCAGCCAGTGGGCCAGTGGGAGGCCAGCAGGTCTGGCTTACCTTAGCTGGTGCCCTGACCTGACTGGGGATAAAGCCTTGGACCAAGGGTATCCTGCAACCAAAACTCTGTTAATTAATATATTTATTAATGACTATAAATTGTTATATTAGGCCAGCAGAACAGCTGATGGCAGTCTGGGAGGAGGCCTGCACCTGGCTTGGCTTGCCTTAGCTGGTGGCATGAAACCAGTGGCAACCCTTTTCCCAATACTTAAATACACCATGACCTTTTAATATTTCAACACTTAGTCTTTAGCTGGACAGACTCTCAACTAGCTCACCTAAATTAATCTCAGACCACCTAATCCCAACCCGCCATATGGTTTTCTGTACCTTCCATAGCTCTCAGACACATCTGTCTGCTTCCATATCTCCTGGTAGAAAGAGAGCTTTGTCTATGTAAAACCCAGGATTCCTTTCTTTATCTCAGAAAGTCCTACCTTCCTATAGTCTTTCTGCCCAGCTAATTGGCCATCAGTGACTTTTATTAACCAATCAGGAAGTGCCTCAGTAAATAGAAGTAACCAGATCTCTGAGCACTGAAATCAGCCTCTGAGAACCAATGTATAAGACAAAAATCAGGGCGTCTTGAAGAAGAGTTAAGAGAAGATTTGAGGGAGCTTGAGTGATCAAGGACACCATAAGAAGACCCACATGCCAATTGCCTAGGAAACAAGGGGTCTCATAGAGACTGAACCACCAACCAAAGAATATGCAGAACATGCATGGACTGATCCTAGTCTCATAACACATATGAAACTGATGGGCTGCTTGGTCCTCAAGTGGATAACCTACCAATTGGAACAGGAACTATGTCTGACTTGAACACTGTTGCCTCCTTCTGGATCCCATTTTCCTAGCAGAACTGGCTTGACTTTCCTCAGTGGAAGAAGAGGCACTTAGTCCTGAAGCTATTTGATGTGCCCTAGCAGGTTGGTTCTTGGTTGGGAAGTGTGTAGGGGAAGTGGGTGGAATTGTGGGACTGAGAGGAAGGAGGAGGATGGTGATTGGAATGTAGAATAAACAAATTAATTAGTTAATAAAAATATTTAAAGAAAGATACCTGTGTTTCCCACAACTATCCTCTGATATAACACAGGCATTAATTCTTCCAATATCTTGAGCATCCAAGCAGCAAGGAGGTGCATTCTTGGTGAGGAAAAGATTCCAGCAGCTTCAGTTATGGGGACAATATAAATTTAAATTGTCTATGATGGTGATTTCATGCCTGTTACTGTGTTTCCTTTAATTTATGTATGTCTGGGTATTAGTTCCAGTGCACAAAGATGATTTTTTTTGCTCCTTTTTTCCTCTTCAACACTTGATTGCTTTACATTTCTAAAGTTAAGTCTACTTTCTCTATCTCCAGGGACTTATGAGTATCTCAGTCTCTTTGATGTACTATTTACAAAGAACAACATAAAGTTTAGAACTCAATTCCAGATACATTTGAAGGGCTACTGTAAGTTAAGCGATTGCTTCCATCTCTTCCCTCCTGAAGGAAGTACTCTGATCTCTGAAATTTATTGTAAATAAATTGATACAGCATTTTATACTGTCAACTTATATATTTTTAATCAGGTCACAGTAAAACTCTAAAGTGCAACTAGATCTCAGGAACTTTTTCTTAGATAATAACCCAGGTGCTTGTAATATTTGTAAGGAAATGAAAACTTCAACAGCAATTGCTTCCAACGATAAATCCATGCCCTCATTTCTGATAAATCTCTATACCATCAGTTTGAGCAGAATACTTATCTAGTATGTTCTCAAGATTTGTTTTATTCCTATTTTTTCTCAAAATTCACATTATATTTTATAGTAAGTGGTGCACTAAAATATTCAAAGTGCTGTAAACTAAATTTATAGGTCAACTTTCCCTTCAAAATTTTCTTTCTCTCATCGCTTTCTGTAATAAATTATTGTTGTTCTGTACTATAACACCTCAATATGACATAGAAGAGATCGCAGGTCAGAGTCAGAGTGGAGAAGCTTAAATATAAACTTGTTCATCTATTCAGTTAGGAGAATATATTCACAAAGAGGAGAAAGTGGCTACACCAAAGTTAATAGGGGTGTGATCAAACAGGCTTCTAGAAGAGAAAACATTCTTTTAAGTGGAGATATGAAATTCAATGTGGGATTCAGATAAAAGTAACATGGGAAACAGGAAAATGAATGTGAAGCTATAGTGAAGGTGAATCATATGCTTTGAAGATCATTTAAATTATGTTTCTCTTCAACGTGGCATTTGGTATCTTAAAATCATAGCCAACTTAATGTACTAGACAATTCCCATTTGTAGGACTTGCAGGTCATATAATTTGACACACAAAGTTTCACTTGTTTGTAGGTACAAACAGATAAGCACTCGGAAGCAAGTAGACTTCAGATTCTAAAATTTTGTCCTTTTTTTCCCCACCTAGCAATTTATATTTAGTAGTACCCTCACTCAACTTGGACGCAGTGTTCACAGTCATGTGATCAGAAGGACAAGTGAGACTTGGCCTGAATATAGGTTAACTCACTGAAGTTATGCTGCATCCAGTTCCCCAAATCATATGACAATGACACTGAAAGGTGACAACTTAATGTGATTGTGATATTCAGATATGGTGCATTGGGAAATTAATTTATTCAAGTTACATCTCAATCATAATCCCCTCCCTACTCTCCCCTCCTGTCCCACCCTCCTACCCTCTTCCCCTTCAACCCCCCATCCTCTACCCTTTTTTTTTAAGTTTAAGGTATATCTTTTCCTCCCAACAGCTCCCCCTTTCAGTCCAAAAAATGGTTCTTTGTCTTATAACAATAAATACAATACAAAACAAAAGAAATAAGTAGGCCAAAATTATGAGAGTTATATGGCTTAGCATACATTCCCAATGTCCAGTCCATATGTATTTGGCACCTGACTTTAACCTTTTACTATCTAACCATCTCCATGAGTTTAAAGTTCTATATCTAACTCAGCTTTCATACTAACTTGCATAGCAATTTTAAAAACATCTTCTTAGATCCAGGACACCCTCTTGATTCCTAAACAACTCAAAATTTAACTATGAGACTCTAGCTATCTATTCTTCAACCACCTCAGAGACCTGAGAGGGGTAAATACATCTGATTATATAGGAAGTGCAGGGCCTGCAACTTCCAAAACTAAGAAATGACATACCAGTGGCTGCAGGGACATTTCTGTATGTCATTTCTGGAGAATGGCTTTTAAATCCTGGCAGAGGGAAAGAGGATGCATGTGTGTTGTGTAGTAATGTAAGGCTGTCCTATGGAATACTCTACTGAGCCAGGAATTGACAGGAATTGGAGTCCAGAATCCAAAACTCTAAATTAAGTAAACTTATTTTCAGATAAAGTGCACCAATTTGGGTTGTTGGTTATATTAATAGAAACACATAGCCAACAATACCTTACCATATTGCTAAGTGGTAATGTTAAGAGAATTAGATGTGTTCCAACAGACACCAGCACTCTAACTCCCTGCAGTACTGTTTTTAGTAGACCAGCAAAGGAAGCAATCCATGTGTGCATCTACTAACAAGTGAATGAAGATTCCATGGTATGTATACACAATCAAATACTACTCAGAAATGATAGGAGGAAAAACCTGACATTTGCAATATCATGATGCAACTTCTCTTGTTAAGAGATATAGGTCAGTCACAGACAGATGAGTGCCATGTCTTCTCACACATATGTAGAATCCAAAAGTTACTTTCAATGAAGTTACAAATAGGATGTATATTATATATCATATAAAGTGATGTTGCATATAAGGAGAAATAATGATTGATAGAGGATATTAAGTTATGATAATATAGAAGTCAAATTTATTGGTATGTTCATGCACAGGAAGTGATGAGAGTTAACAAATCAAAAAGTTGGAATAAAGGAATTTGAAAGTTTTCACCATAAATAATTGACAGATATTTAAGGAAAAATATGTGTGATCTCATTTAAGTATTGTATAGCATGCCACATATCATAACATTTTCTGAGACCAATCCTAATTTCATTTCTTTTGTTATAACAAATAGCAAATTGGGAATGAGAGACTTATTGCCCATAACTTTTGGGATGGCATATAGGCAGAATCTTGAAACAAAAGATCATACCACATCCATAATAATGATCAGGCATAAGCAAATGCTCCTAAAGCACTTGCTTCCTTGCTTGATGAATGTTTTTCAGTGATTATATAGTTCTCTGGGCCTAGAGAATGGCGCCACCCAAACTGGGATAGGTCAAGTAAAATTAAAGACTTGTCCACTGGCTAATATGATTTAGAGAATTTCTCAATTTACACTTTTTCTCCAGATAATTATGGTAGTTTCATGTTGATATTTAAGTCTAACTATCACAGTACATTATGCTAGTATGTAAAATTTTGTGTTTATATATATTATGTAGAAATTAACCTTGAAGTGAAAATTAGTTTTGCTGTTCCAAAATGCATTCATAGAAGAGACATTATGCCAATGTAGACATATTTTGTTCAGTCAGAAATTACTGTCGTAGTCAGACATCTTATTTATTCTGACAGATAACTATGAGGAAAATCTTAAAAAGGAGTTATGTTCATTTTACTAGTATTACTACTAAATAATGGGGAATATCAATCTTATGGAATGTTTCTGTGTTTTGGGGACTATGTTATATGATGCATCATGACAGAGGTATGTGGTAGAATAAGGTATGCATCTTATGCCAACCAGAAAGCTGAGAGAGAGAGAGAGAGAGAGAGCTAGACACAAGACAAACATCTGCAGGATGCATCCCCAGTGATTCACCTCCTCAAACTAAACATAACTCCTAAAGTTGCAATACCAACTAGCAACCAAATGTTCCACAAAAGAGCCTGTTGGGTAAATTTAATATTCAAACCACAGTAAGATTCTTTGAAAAACTGAAGACCACATAATAAGAGGTAAAGGAAATTGCTAACATTTTTGTAGGCTCAAAAGGTAAATTTAGTTTTGTGTCAAATGAGAGATATTTAAGGCTATTGCTAAAGGAAATAAAAATGACATCCATCAATGTAATATGGTTATTATTGTCAATTCAATAATTACTTGTTCATTCAAACATCACATGATAAATGCTTCATTTCTGCTGAAGTTATTGTTTTAAGGAATTCTCTTTGTCAAATGTTATACTGCCTACATCTAAGTAAAAATATTTCAAATCTAGTTTTAGATATAATTATGAAAATTAATATTACTGGTTCTTCTAAAATGTTAAATAAATACAACATATATTATTATCTGTATTGCATTTCATGGTTGTCATGGTTTTATGAAATACACATTTTAATGGGAGTGATGACAGGACTCAGAGTGACATCTTCTTACATTGGCTCATAGTTGTAACAACACAAGGATACTTGTCCCAGTGAGAAAATTTTAAGTATGGAGAAATAATACTTATTTTTATTTTCATCAGAGATACTCCTACTACTTGTCTCTGTGAGCAATCCATGTGGGATATTCATTCCAGACTCTCATGTGTTATGCTAAATGTCTATTTCATTTTAAAGGATAGCATGAGTTTTGAGTCTGCTTCCAGAGAAGACAGAGAAGTTACAGAAGATTCCATACGGGTGTAGTGAGCTGTTCTCTGAGCACAGCAGCCAAAATTGTCACCTGACACCTGTGACTGCTTCCAAGAGACTCCAGCGATTGAATTTGTTGACTGTGGACATTCCCTCTTGGCATGGCAGGTGATGAGGCTCATTGAGACCTCATTTGAAAATCTGGATTTCCACTCTGCACATCCTGGCCATTTGTTATTCTGCCCTGATTGAATGTGCCATCATGATCTTGGGAGGTGCAAGAATATCAAGACTGGAAGCTGGATTCCATCTATGCAGCTATGGAGGAATCTTCATTCATGCTGGGGTAAGAATTTTTATTATTGCTGCTGTGAGGTTACCATGTTCCTGTAGGTAGTCTCTTACCTATGTTTTGCAAGAAAACCCAATAGATTTATTGTCTACCCAGGTTAGTTTTTGCTGGAATTATACTTTGATTTGTTACTGGAGTCCATGTTATAACATGCTAAGTATTGTAACTATGTAAAAATGCAATGTTAAATTCCAGTTCTTGTGAAAGTTGCTATTACCAACTGTTTAGGATTATTAAGAAATATACATTATTAGTCAGACATTAAAATTTATGGTCATGTTAGATATTAGTATAATTATAGAAATACGTTTCCTAGAATGACAGATAACAATAGATAGAAATAAACAAATAAATAGATGTCTTCAAAACCCTCAGAGTCATACAGAAAATAGCATTTAAGGATATTTTTATTATTTTAAGAATTTTTGACTTGAGAAAATCAGCTCCTGTCAGCTCCAATTTGGCATAGAAGGAGACAATGAGAATCAAAAAAAAAAAAATCTTCATAATTCCTACTGGGAAGAAATACCCTGGCTTTCTCAACAGACTATATATAGTCCAAAGATGGTCCAGAACTTAAGTGCAGGTAAGTTGATGGCCTGGTTCTGCAAAGACAGGAGGGGGTTCTTATTGCCTGCTGCACAATTTAGTCTGTGAAATGTGCTTGGGCAGAAGCTGAAGATGATGGTCCAACAGTATTGAGAGATATTTGGGACTGTCTAGGCAGCAAACTGTCATTTTTCTATTCTGGAAGCCAATTGCTCTCACTCCCTACTCACTCAAATAATAACTTAGTTCCTTCTTAGGTCTCTGATGAAGTTGAAGACTAGATAGTATATTCTTAGAGTTAAACTTAAATTGTCTAGGATGATAGAAATTGATTTAGATATAGATAGTAGGCTATTTTATCCAACAGAGCCAGATATACAAATGTAACCTTACATAATAATTTTCACAATTGTTATTAGATATAGTTTTAAAAAAGAGAAAGAAACTTTTATTAGACTAAAAGGGGAGATGTAGGCATAAGGTTATAGTGCAATTTCTGTAAGCATCATATATGGTTCCAGTCCTTGTTCTGAAGAGCTCATGTCTCAATGTTGTAGAAAAACTGCCTAGATTGTCCCCTGATATGCCAATAAAGCAGCTTACAGCCAATCACTGAGCAGGTGAGAGAATAGGGCTGGACTTCCTGTCCTCCAGGAAAGGAGTAGTTAAGGAGAGGAAGGAGGGGGATTCAAGAGGAGGCAGAGGCAGGAGAGATGAGGAGAAGAGATTCAGCTGAAGCAGGAGTCACAAAGTGTAACTATCTTTGAGATTTATATTGGGGGAAGCCAGATTAGCTTAGTGGGTTAACAATAGAGTCTCAATTATTTCAAAGATAGCTGGGTTAAGAGGTCAACTGTGAAACTAATGCAATTATATAAACTTACACTGACAGCTGAGGATTCAGGTGTAAAGAAACCAAACCAAACTTTGACCCATAAATCATCTTTGCATCTTTAATGTTAAGACATAGACAAAGAATGGACAAATACAATATGAAAGTTGCCCAGTTGTCTAACTTGGCTTTGGTATAAAAAGATGCCAATGAGCTTGTATCTAAAATAGTAAGAAGGATAACCCATTGGGATTTCCATTTCTCTGTGTTAAGCAGCTTGTGATTGGTTCTGAACTGAAAGTGGCACCTTGGTAGATCGTGTCCTTTTCACAACTTTATAGACCTAAGGAAGAAACATATTTACTCTGTACTTTTAAGAAGAAGATAGCTTCAGATCATGAAATTCAGGAGAACCCATTACTTTCAAGGTTCTGAAAAAGTTCATGTGTGATAATACTATTAATACTATATTTTGTGTCTGGTGATCAAATGTACCTTTCTGATATAAATGAAAATTAAAATGATAACTTAAATGTGGGAGCTATCAAGGCCACAAAATGTGTTTCAGAAACTTAAAGTTTAGACTGATATTAGGTACCATTTGTCTTGAAATAAGTCACATTACTCTGTGATTGTCAGGAGGACATCAGAATCTGTGTTTCTAGTGGTCACTCCATGGTATTTATGTTGACTGTGTTTACCTTCCCTACAGATTTCCTCACTTTTATATTCTTCCTCTTATTTAACTCTCACAAATAATGTGTTTCTTTCAGCCAAAGATTGTACCCCTGCCAATTTGCTTCCTGTACTTTCAGACAGAAATAAAATTTTTCTGTGCTAAGCCAGACATTACACAAGCACTTTAAAAGAGCCACAATTCTAATTTTACTTGTATGTGTTATTTGTTTAAAATAGATTGCAACAAAGAGATGAAAAAAATCTTTTACCTGTGTAGAGTATTAATCTGTGTTGTTATGTTCAAAACAACATTTATTCCTAGGTCTTTAAATCAGTTTCTTTGTCTAAATATAGTTCCTTATTACACAAGGAGGCAAAATATATCAGTTAAATAGATAGGATTCATTATGATTTTTTTCTGTTGTCATGTTTAGATCATAATTGTTAGCCTGAAATATATTATGCTGACAGAACTTGAAAAATGACAAGATTTAGAAATTCTCTAAATGTGCATCAGTGTCTGAAGACTCCAAGGACACTTATTTCCCTACTATTACAAAACACAGCATATAAAGAATCAGTAATCCAAATCTACTGAGTAAAAAAGTTGACTTATAGGTATTTTTTTCAATAAACTCTCTTAACTTTATTTTCCTCAGGGGACACTTTTGCTCAAAATACTTGTGGAAGAACATGAGAAGAATCTTGACTCATGATGACTGAGTTAGGACCAAGGGATGTTCAGTCTGCAGAGGAATCATCTGTATGGAACAAATATGTCCAGTCTGCAAACCAGTTACAGTCAGATTAGAATCCAAAACATTCTAATCATTATTTTCTTAGGGTGACATTGGAAAATTGGCATCCAATTTTCCACTGTAGCCTAATCTGCAGTGTCTTCCTTGACGGATGCAGAGATACCTATGGGAATTTAATCACAGAAGTAAAAATTAACAAGCAAATATTTCCCCATGATGGTCCCTCATGAAGTAATTTGCATTAGTTACTATTCTTCTTGCTCTGACAAAAAGCCTGACCAAAATCACTTAAGAAATGAGGCATTTATTTTGGCTCATAGATTGTGGCTACAATCTATTATTACATGGAAGTCTTGACAGGAACAGGAAAAAACTAATTAGTCAAATTGCATCCAGGGTGAGAATGTAGAGAGATGAATCCTGGTGCTCAGTTTGCTTTCTTATTTTCATTCAATTCAAGACTTCAGACAATAGGATGCTCCTTTTTTTTTAAATAATTTATTTTTTATTTCTTCAAGTTACATCTCAATCACAATCCCCTCCCTACTCCCCCCTCCAGTCCCACCCTTCCACCCTCCTCCCCCTCAACCCCCCCCATCCTCTTCCCTTCTTTTTTTTTTTTTAGTTTAAGGTATTTATTTTTCCCCCCAACAGCTCTCCCTTTCAGTCCAAATAATGGTTCTTTTTCTTATAACTATAAATACAATACAAAACAACAGAGGTAATTAGGCCACAGTTATGAGAGTTATATGGCTTAGCATACATTCCCAATGTCCAGTCCATATGTATTTGGCACCTGACTTTAACATTCTACTATCTAACCATCTCCATGAGTTTAAAGTTCTATATCTAACTCAGCTTTCGTACTAACTTGCCTCATAATTTTAAAAATATCTTCTTAGATCCAGAACACCCTCTTGATTCCTAAACAACTCAAAATTTAATTATGAGACTCTAGCTATCTATTCTTCAACCACCTCAGAGACCTGAGAGGGATAAATATATCTGATTATATAGGAAGTGCAGGGCCTGCAGCTTCCAAAACTAAAAAATGACATACCAGTGGCTGCCTGGACAGTTCCCATTTTCTCTCCATACATTACAGCATCAATCTTCAGCCATTTGGCCCCATTTCTCTGACAGACATTGGTTGTAAAGCAGGAATTATGAAGGACTTATCTACCCTGTCTTGGCAGAGCTAGGCTGTCGACTTATCTGCTTCCAGGTTTTGTCCTTTTTGGACAGAAGTCTGTCTACAGTTGAAGCAAGTTAATGTGGGTCTTCTCATCTCAAATAGTCCAATCTAGAAAACTGTCTATAGACATGCCAGAAGTTCTTGTAGATGATTCTAGATCTTGTCAAATTGGCCGTTACACCATGTCAATGACTGTGGCTTTGGAATATGTGGTAATGAAGTCTACATGCTGAGGCCTGCCTGAAATGAGAGCATTGCTTAGAACTAGCTAGCCTTTTAAAAAAAATTATTACTTCATGCTACATTTTCATCACAGTGCCCTCTTTCTACTTCCCCCAGCCCCACCCTCCCACCTTCTACCCCCATCCCTTCCATCCCACTCCTCTGGAGTGGAGTGTCCCTACATAACAGTCCCCTGCCCCAGTTCAGTAGTCATATGAGGGTCAAGAGCCCTCTCATACACTGGGGGCCTACAAGGCAGCACCACTAGGACAAAGTGTCTCACTGACAGAAAACAAAATCTATGTTCCTGTTCCCTTTGGTGTATTGGTTGTAGAAATAGTTATCCTGTACTATATGGATAAAATCTGATTATAAGTGAATAGATGCCATGTGCATCCTTCTGAGTCTGGGTTAGCTCACTGAGGATGAGCTTCTCTATTCCATTCATTTAGCTGCAAATTGCAGTATTTCATTGTTTCTGATGGCTGAGTAACAGTCCATTGTGTAGATGTACCACAGTTTTTTAATCCATTCTTCCATTGAGGGACATCTGGGTTGTTTCCAGTTTCTAGCTACTACAAATAAGGCTGCTATGAACATAGATGAGGAAACGTCTCTTTTTTTAACATTCATTTCTTCAAGTTACATCTGAATCATAATCCCTCCCTCCTCTGCCTCTCAATCCCACCTTCCTACCTTCTTCCTGCTCACCCTCCTATCTGCTTTTTTTCCTTAAATTTAAGGTGTATCTTTTTCCTCCTCCTTTTAGTCCAATAAAAGACTCTTTTCTTATAACAATAAATACAATACAAAACAATAATAATAATTGGGCCACAATTATGAAAATTATAAAGTATAACATACATTCCCAATGTCCAGTGCATACATATTCCCAGAAAATGGGGTGGGTGATTCTCCGGCCACTTTGGTCATTTGATGGCTTATAGATGTTAGTTGCTATTTAGGGGGATTAGTTACAAGTTGTTAAATGGTCTTGGTATTTAGGTTTTGGAGGATAGACCCAGGGATTTCTCTTTTTGTTTTTTTCTCTCCTTCTTTCTCTCCTATGTAGGGGGGGAAAAGACTTGAAAAAAATGAGATATAGATATAATATAGGAGTGATAAAGAAAAAGGGGTAGATTACTGAATATACTCTTATATCTTTGTATATTGATACAAAATTAATATTATATTTGGCTACATCAGTATTGATCTTTGTATATTAATACAAAATTAAGGTTAACTCTAGTTAAGGTATTGTACCTATGTAATGCTTTAAAATGCAATGTGAAGTTTTGGCCTTTTGAGAGCTACCTAGTCTTTATCTTTTTATTTATTTTTTTTATAAGTACTTTATTTTTTTTTCAAGTTACATCTCAGTCGCAAACCCTTCCCTATTCCCCCTTCCTGTCCCACCCTTCCACCCTCTTCCCCCCCCCAACAGCTTCTCTTTTCATTCCAACAAATGTTTCTTTCTCTTATAACAGTAAATTCTATACAAAACAGCAGAATTAAATATGCCACATTTATGAGAGTTAAATGGCCCAGTATACCTTCCTAATGTCCAGTTCATACATATTTGGCCCCTGACTTTAACCTTCTACCT